>CM054161.1:47606151-47701169 GCA_028751875.1 Rapana venosa
TCTTTAAAATTTAAAAAAGGGGGGATTTGTGCAAAGTTTGTATTTTCTCAGCGAGGAAAGTCGGGTTGGGGCATAAAGTGTCAGTGGCGTGTGTTTAAAACCTTTTTCCCAAAATAAAACATTTTTAAAGTAAAAAATTTTATCAAAATTGTACAAGTTTAAATTGAAAATACAAAAAAAAATGAAAATAACGGTTACAAAACACGTTTTTTTATCTTCTAAAAGGGGAACTTTCAACTTTAAATCTCAAATCATTCAGATGAGTATGGGCTTGGATTTGACATCACAAAAAAGAAAAAAAAAAATGTAGTAAAACAAGGTTTGTAAACGTTTATCCACCCCCTTCCTACATTAGTTTTCCCCCTTTGGGGATTCTAAAACCCAACTGTTTTGGGTCAGGGGACAAAAAAAGGGGTTTCAAATTTAGGTGCACTAAAAAAAGGGCAAAAAAACCCTTGATTAAAAACTTGCAAAGCAAAAGCAAAAAAAACCCCCTTCACATACTACTGACACATGGGGTTTCCATTTCCCCCCAATCACGGGAGAAAATTTATTTCAAAAAATAACAAAAAACCGTTTCAACAAAACTCGTAATTTCAAACAATGCACATAAAAACTCTTAGGGACCCCATGGGAAAGATAGCAAATTTTGGGGAAGGGCAGAAAACAACGCAAAAGGGCTTTAAGTGAATAATTTAAAATTTAAATTTTCCCCAAAACACCAGGCAAAAACATTGCAAAGGAATTTTCACAACAATGATTGGTTGCAAATTAAATTTAAAACCCAAATTCCGGTTTAAAATTTAAAAGAACTGTTCCGACAAAAAGGCTACATATATACACTCCTTTTTGGGAAGGTTAAAGACGGACATTCCCGGGAAATTTGGGCCTTAAAAGCAA
This sequence comes from Rapana venosa, assembly GCA_028751875.1. Classification (NCBI taxonomy): domain Eukaryota; kingdom Metazoa; phylum Mollusca; class Gastropoda; order Neogastropoda; family Muricidae; genus Rapana; species Rapana venosa. The sequence goes on from CM054161.1 coordinate 47,607,052, forward strand.
TTTAATTTCGATTACCCCAACTCCCCAAATAAAACTTTTAGACTTTTCCAAACCTCCAAAATGAAATTTAAAACATCAAATGCCCCCCCCCCACCCAAACCAAAAAACAGTAAAAATAGGGAAATTTAAAAAGCATCATGGAGTCACTCAAAAAAAGCACGGGCATGTTTATGAAAATCGTAAAAATAATTTATGTTAGGGGTTCACACTAATCAGTAAAATTAATTTGGGTGTTTATCCCAGAAAAAAATGTGAGGAAAAGTAATGCGGTGGCGCAAATCAACCCCACATACCGGGCCATACCTCACATAACAGCGGGGAATAGACCCACCCAAAACACAGGCAAATGCGCACAGTGAAACCTTTAAAGCACCAAAAGATTTGGCAAATTTCCCGCCAGACGGGTGAAATAGCCCCTGTGCAGGGGGTAACACGATACCAAATGCTTTTACAATCCCCCACTTTTTGGAATAGGACCCCATAGGAAACGGGGGGGGGGGGGAAAAACAAAAAACCCCAAATTTTTAAAACATACCCAAAATTTTAAAAAAAAAAGAAAAAATGTTTTGGTGCTTTGTTTTTTATAAAGTAATAAATTTTTTTAAAACCCAAATATTTTTATTTTTTATTTTTAAATTATTTATTTTTTTATATTTTTTTTTTTTTTTTTTTATTCTTTTAAAACGGGGAAAAAGGAGTAAGCATTTTATGTCTTTTTACATCCAGCCCCCGTGGAAATTCGGTTTTTTTAAAAATTCTTTTCACCTTTTTCCCAAACCGGGCACCAAACCGCTTTTAAACAAAAAGCGGAAAAAGGTTTTTAACGTGGGGCGAAAGATGTTCGCATGCGTTCGCACACGGGCCTCGGTTATAGTCCCTCCAAGGGATTTTTTGGGGGAGGGGATCGCACGATTTAACTCCAGGGGAAAATTTTCCCCCTTGAAGGGGAATTTCGAACCGGGGTCGTCAGATTCAAAGCGCAATGTTTCCTGACCACAAGGTTTACCCTTTTTCCCCCAATTTGGAAAAATGGGGCAACACAGCAGTTAAACAATCCCAAAATTTTTGGAATATTATCTAGGAGTTTTGGGGTAACACAACATTTACAAATCCCAAACTCTACCATCTATAATGAAAAAAAAAAAACCGGGAAAGAAAACTGCTTCACTTTCTGCTCATTTCTTTGAATCCCGTACCCCAAAAAAGCATAAGGAACACCCCTTTTGGAAACCCAAAATTTCATGAAAACTTTTCTCAATTTTTCCCTTTCAAAATGCCCAAAAATTGAAAAAAAAAAGTAAAAAAAAAAGGCGTTTTAAATACAAGACAAGGTTCCCCCCCCAAAACCAAAATGACTTGGGGGGGGGGGGGGGCAAAAAAAAAGGGTTCCCCCCCTTTTGTAAAGTTTTTTAAAAAAAAAAAAAGAAAAAGGAATTTTTGGGGGTTTGTAAAAAAAAAGTTGGTGTTTTTTTTGTTTTTTTTGTTGGGTTTTTTTTGGTGTTTTAAAAAACAAAAAAATGAACAAAAAGGTTGGTTAAAAAACAAAAAAACGAAAAACCCCCACAAAACCTTTTTCCCCAGTAAAAAGGGGGGGTTCTCCTTTTTAAAATGCTTGTTAAAAACACTTTAAATTTTTACCAACCCCTTTTTTTTTTAAATAACAATTTTCACATTTCCCCCTAAATTTTTTTTCCCATTTTTTTCCTTTAATTTTTTGGCAAAAAGGCAAAAAGGTTTCGGGGGGGGAGTTTTTCAAAACTTCCCCAAAGGAAAATAAAGGGGGGGGCCCAAACCCAAAGAAAAGGATTTCTGTAGGGGGGAAACTTTTTAATTTAATCTTTATTTTTTAAAAAAAACGGGGGGGGGCGAAAAATTTTTTATTTTTTTTTAAACAAGGGGGGGTTTATTTGGGGGTTTTTTTTAAAAAAATTTTTTTTTTTAAAGGGGGGGAAATTTTAAAGGGGAAAATTTTAAAAAAATTTTGGGGGCAAATTTTCCTTTATTTGCTTTAAAAGGAAAAAAATTTTTTACCGGGAAAAGTAAAAAGGTTTGGCAATTGGGGGAAATAAGCAAAAAATTTTAGGGGGGCGGGGGGGGGAAGAAAATAAAAGGGTTAATTCATTACATGTTTGCCCAAATTGGGGTGGAGGGGGGAGGGTTTTTAATATTTAAACCCCATTTTTTTTTGGGGGTGGTTTTGGGTTTTAAATACTCGGGGGGGGGAAAAATTTTTGATTAATTTTTCCCTTATTATTTTTGGTTTTTTATTTTTTACGGGGTGGGCTATTTTTATTTTTATGGGTTTTTTCTTTTTTCTTTTTTGATTTAAAAAAATTTTTTTGGGGGGGAAAAAAAAAAGTGGGGGATTGGGATTTTGGGGTAGCGTATAAAAAAATTGGGGGGGTGTTTGTTGTGGGTGGGAATAGGTTATCCCCGGGGGAATGGGGATGGTCCCTGCCCTAGGGCCAACCCAAAAGGGCAAAACGAAAAAAGGGTCACGGGCCCAAAACCAAATTTCCAAGATTCCTGCAATTTTCATTCACAAAAAAAAATAAAAACAAAACTTTTTTAAGCCAGAGTTTGTTAAAAAATAAACATAAAAATGCCTTTTCAAATAAAAAAAAAAATTAAATGGGGTAAAGGTGTCCCAAACTAACCCTTAAGGCAAGTCGTTTGGGGAGCAAAGGGGGGCCCCAAACCCCCCCCTCATTTTTTCCCCCTGGGGCCCAAAGAAGGGAGGGGGGAAACCCATTTTCTCCCAAAAGGGGCCAAAAAAAGCCTTTGGACCCTAAGGGGGGGCCGGGAAACCCCTTTTTAACAGCGGGGTAAAACGGGAGGACTGTACTGAACCCACACACACATGGGTCCCCCTTCACTTGGAAACGACACCCCCGCAGTTTAAACCTTACTGGGGGGAGAGCTATGCTCCGACCACGGCTTTTCCCCTTCCCTTTTTTATGGAAAAATTTTTAAAAGATTTACACGGGAAATAATGTTTAGAAAAAACGCTTTTTTCTTTTAATGCCCCCTACAGTACTTTCTTCCCCCATCCTTTATTTCAAATGTACGGCTTAAAAAACCCCCCAAAAAACCAATATTCTTTATAGCTAGCAATTTAAAAAAATTTTCTTCAAATTACTTACGCACAAAATAACTAAAAATTTATGTTTTTTATCGGGAACCATTTTCAAATAAACCCACCCTCCTAAGCTCATACACACAAACGAAAACGCACGCCCCTTTTTTAAACCCCACAACACTCAAAACCGAAACAAAAAACCGAGCGCAAAACACCCCACACAAAAAAACACACACACCACACACTGACCTAAAACATACACCTACCCTTTTTTTTCAACACAAAAACACGAAAACCCCTTTTTTTTGCCCTGCTCTCACCCAATTTAAAGGGGCCCTTTCCCCCCAAAAAATTTTTCAACTATTCATCATAACTCCCCCAACCCCCCCCCATTCTTTTGTTTTTAAAACAACGCCTCTTTCCCCAAAAATTGCCCCTACCCCCATCAAATGATTTTTTGTTTTAGCATTCAAAAAACCCAAAATTGTTTTAGTTTCCATAGAAACCTTTTTTTAAAAATAGGGTCAGCGCTCATCCCCCCGGAAACCCAACATAAAAATGCAACCCGCCCCCCTCCCCCCCCCCTATCCCCATCCCCAAACATTAAAACCTCATTTCCCCCTCCCCAAAACAACCCAAAACCAAAAATTCTAACAGCCCCCCCACCCCCCCCCCCCTCCCACCTTCCTACCCAAACCCTTCCCTTTAAATTTTTAACACCCTCCCCCTCTCACTTCCCAAACTCTTAAGCTTTAAACCGAGACCCCTTATAGAAACGCACGCCCCAACATCTTGAGCACACTTTAAAAACCCGTCCCCCCTTTTCGGAAAAAAAACCATTGGGGCTGGTGGGGAAAAAAAGGGGAAATTTCAAAATCGCAAAAATATAGGGACTGGAAAACAAAAAAATAACCCAATTGAGTGCTTTTTTCCCCCTTTTTTTTAAAAAAAATGAAAAAAAAAAAACGAATTTTTTTTTAAAAACTGTTGGTCAGCAAACACCCAAGTTAAATTTTTCTGGGCCGCTACTGTGTCCACATGTTGGGGCCCCCGGGTTTAAAAGTTTAGGTTTTTGTGTTAGGGTTTGTTCAACAGGTTGCCAGGGGAAGGCTTTTCTGGCAGCGGTCGGTCTGAATGTTAGCGAAACATGTGGGGCCAAAACTAGCACAGGCACAAAAACAAAGGGGTGTAGCCCATAACACAATGGTACAATCTCAGGAGGGAAAAAAAACGGAGCTCCCCAAACCAAACTACCAGGGCCTAAACTGCAACGTCCTGGGTTTATAAATTCAGTGGTTTGCAAATTTCCAGTTTTTTTTAACAAACGAAGGGTTTTTTTGTTTTTGTAGGGGTTGTTTCCTCGGCCCAAAAGCTTTCCCAGGTTTTACCAAAGGTTTTTATTTTTTCGTACGCGAAAGGGGCAACTTATTTCAGAGCCCATATTTTTTTTTATCAAGCTGCACATTAAAGCCCAAAAAAAACCCCCCTTAAAAAAAAATCTTTAGCCAGCCCTTTTTTTTTAAAGTTTTTTTCACTTTCTCTAAAAATGCATCCCTACACCTCCCTTCCCCCCCCCCTCTCTTTCCTTTCCCCCCCCTTTCCCAAACCCGACGTTTCCTTTTCACGCAAATCCCTTCACACACAAAACACACCCCACCCCCAAAACACAAAAAAAAAACAACCCCCACACACCACCAAACCCACACACATATAACACCCCACGACCCCACAACACTCATCCACAAAACCCCAAAAACACACACAAAACCCCCACACACGAAACCCCCTAAAACACTCATCCACACCTTCCCCTCTAACACACACCTTCGCATTCACACACACACACACACACACACACAACACCCCACAACACAAACCCCCACACACAAAAAACACAACCCCAAAACACAAAACTACACACACCAACACAATAAAACACACATACAAACACGCGCGCCACCCATCCCTGCCCCCCCCCACCCCCCAAAAAAACGAAAGTAAAAACTAGTACTTCTGAAATCAAAAACCCCCAAAGAATAAATACTTTTTCCCGTCCCACCACCCCTTTCAAGTCGTAGGGGCCATCCAAGTAAATAAAAGCACACAAACCCGTCACGAGAAATAAACCCGAAACCCCAAACCCCCAAGACCAAAAAGTACCCAGAGAAATCGATTTTGTGCACCCCAACCAAGAAAAGGCCCCACCCCACACCACCTCAAAGCCGGGCAGAGAAAACCCAAAACAAAAGCAGAAATTCCCCCCCTCAAAGGGTTTCCCCCCAGCCCCCCCCAACCAGAAAAAACTCCTTTCCCAAAAAAGGGAACTGAATTTAAAAATTACCCTTTTTCAGGGCCCACCCAACTACTCTGGCCCCAAACCTTTCCCAACAAAAACCGGGCCCAAACCCCACCCCCTTGCCTGGGCCAAACCCCTTTTCAAGGCTTACCCAACAAACTCTGCCCAAAACCCCTTATCAGGGTTAAACCCCCCAAGACTCTACCACCTCAAAAAAAGGGTTAACCCCAAAAGCTCGGGGAACCCTCCCCCCCCCTTATCCCCCCCCCGGGTTACCCAACTACTCGCCAAAACCCCTATCAGCTTACTCAACAGCTCTCCCAAACCTTTTACGGGCTTCCCCAACACTCTGCCAAACCCTTTTTTCGGCTTACAAACTAGCTCTGCCAACCTACCCAACTAGCTCTGCCAACCTTACCCAACTAGCTCTGCCAACCTTACCCAACTAGCTCTGCCAACCTTACCCAACTAGCTCTGCCAACCTCTTATCAGGCTTACCCAACTAGCTCTGCCAACCTTTTGTCAGGCTTACAAACTAGCTCTGCCAACCTTACCCAACTAGCTCTGCCAACCTTACCCAACTAGCTCTGCCAACCTTACCCAACTAGCTCTGCCAACCTTACCCAACTAGCTCTGCCAACCTCTTATCAGGCTTACCCAACTAGCTCTGCCAACCTCTATCAGGCTTACTCAACTAGCTCTGCCAACCTCTTATCAGGCTTACCCAACTAGCTCTGCCAACCTTTTGTCAGGCTTACAAACTAGCTCTGCCAACCTTACCCAACTAGCTCTGCCAACCTTACCCAACTAGCTCTGCCAACCTTACCCAACTAGCTCTGCCAACCTTACCCAACTAGCTCTGCCAACCTTACCCAACTAGCTCTGCCAACCTTACCCAACTAGCTCTGCCAACCTTACCCAACTAGCTCTGCTAAACTGGGTACTGGATGTAAAAAAAACCCACCCACATAAGTGCTTATTCCATAAATAAAATAAATAGATAAATAAAAATCCTAAGTCCTTGTCCATTATATGAAGGGGACGGGATAGCCCAGTGGTTAGAACATTGCACTGGCAATATGACGAGCCGAGGTTCGATTCCCCGTTCAAGGGGATATTTTTCCCTGGAGTTAACATCAGTGCAGACTCCACTCTCCCCCAAAAGTCTTCCGGATTGAGACTATAAACCGAGGTCCCGTGTGCGAACGCACGCAGAACATCTTGAGCACACGTTAAATCCTGTTCTGCTTTTCGTAAGAGTAGGCCATTGTGTGCCGGTGGGAACATGACAGTTTATAAAACTGCATACACACGGGGGCTGGATATAAAAAAGCACATAAGAGCTTATTCCATTATCCTCGATATAAAAGAATAATAATGAAAACAAATACCCAACTAGCTCTGCCAAACGGGGACTGGATGTTAAAAAACACACACATATGTGCTTATTCCATTATCCTCGATAAAAAAAGTTTTTAAAAAATAAAGGAACAGCACTTGGGTGTTGTGTTTTTTGTAACTTGTCTGCTTTTTCTTAAAGTAAAAAAGTATTTTATCTTGGGGTCTGAGAACCTTCTCTCATTCTCTTGCAGAGATTTTATTTTTATGTCAGTGTTGGCCAGAACATGAATTGATCTGCCAACAGCGATGGACAGTCCTGCTGCAGGGCGGTTGTTTGGGGTTTTTTTAGAAATAAGTTTTCTAGGATTTATTAGCATATAATTTTACTCCAGGCAAGATCAGTGACTTATTTGATTTTCATTTTTTTTGTTGAGGTTTTTGACACTTTGCTGCCCAAAGACTGCATAGGTTATGGAACACATTTATCTATCTTCCTGTATCGGATTAATAATAATAATAATAATAATAATAATAATGATAATAATAATTTCCATCATCATCACCATCATTCTGCTGCTGCTGCTGCTGCTGCTAATAATAATAATAATGATGTATGGATTTTATATATCGCTGAATTTTGTAAAGTAACAAGTCAAAACCTTACATTCATATCATTTACACGCATGCGATCGATCACATATAAGATAAATAGACATCAAATTTACGCACACCATCCTATCAAAAGCATTTTAAAACATTGCCATTTATACAGACATTAAGGGCCAGATTTTCAAAACAGTATGTTCTTCATTTTCAGTTGACATACTGAGAAAAACTTTTCTCTGATCCCACAGGACATATTCGGACAAAAAGTGCTTTCACAACCAATCGTTAACGCATACTCATTGTTTCTCCAAAATAAATAAACGAAAACTTTTAAAGAATCACAAACTATTACCACTGTGTCTTTTTAAAAGCAGAAATTTACTCCACCTATTTTTCATTGCTTTTTTTAAAAATAAAATTTTATATTTTTGTTTTATTTTGTTTACAGTTGCCTCCCTTCAATGTTTCTCCGTATATATCTTTTACATGCACATTACCATTTAGATACTGTTCTATTTTTTGCCATCTCGCTCTCTCCTCTTTCAATTCCTTCAAGAAAAATGAAGCCTGGGAAACAAAACAAAAAAGTGCTCCTTATCATTTCAGAACTGACAGACCAGTACACAAATCTAGTCAGGAAATACCGACAGATTCACGCGTGCATTATAGCAGCATGTGAAAATTATGTTTCTGCTTTAACATCTCGCAGAAAATTAATATACATCACAATAGTAGCAGAAGCCTACACTGGCCAACAGCACAGATCCTTCTCAGTCTATATTATTTAGTCAATCTACTCTAGTCCGTGAGTAGCCACAATGTAAAGGAAGTCTCGTTGACTGGGTAGGGGAGGGCGAGTGGTGTCCTTGTTGACCGTTACCTGTAAGTCTAGAAATTGGTCACTTCACACGCGTCGGCCTACTTAGGTTTGCACCAGAACAACCCTGAAAACATCAACGACATCATTGAGCAAATCCTGACAGGCTAGCTAACACGATCAAACAAATCAATGAGTCCACGCGTTATAAATTTTATCAATACTAAATCTGAAAAAAAAAAGCACTTGCACAGTTAACTATACTCAAATAAAGTGAACTTAATCTCATAAAATTCACAAGTCAAATGACAATTTTCCCCTGTCAGTTTCTTTTAGGGAGGAGCATATTTTCGTCAGATTCACCAGACTCTACGGTCAAGCTAGCCCATGCCTTCGTTTGCCCTCCATTAAGGTATCCGCATTCCGACTTCTGGTATGAAGTCTAAATCACGATCAGTGTACATGTGTATAAGATATATACCATCCATTCCTACCAGCACACAATAGCCTAGCCTACTCTTCTAACTGGCAGATTGGGTTTTGACGTGTGTACAAGATGTTTTGCGTGCGTTCGTACGGGATCTCGGTTTATAGTCTGACTGGAAGGACTTAAAGGGAGTGGAGTCGTACTTATAGTCCTGGGCAAAAATCTACTAGATCCATAGAAATTTTTTTAAATGATTTCTCAATAGACTGAGCAAACAATTTTTAAAAAAATAACCACTGTAAGCTTATATATATATGTGTATATATATATATGTAATATATATATATAGATGGACAAGAGAGACAGAGAGAGACAGTCAAGAGAGAGACAGACAGAAGAGCAGAAGAGAGAGCGTGCGTTTTTATTTTTATATTTTAAATTAGATTGTGGTGTGAAAAAGGGGTTTTTTTTCAGTGGTTTTGTGTAGATTATATATATAATACATGCAACTATTTAAAATAGTATGCATGAAAAGTAGTAAATTTAGTATGTTTTATTACTATGTGTTGTTTGTGTGTGTGTTGTGGTGTGTGTTTGTTGGGTGTATAAATAAGGGGGTCTATGGTTAGAGCTTGAACTGGATCTTACGGCCCCGGGGTTTCAACCTACCACACGACACCTTTTAAAGGGTTTTTTCTCCTGAACTTACTTCAGGCCTACTCCACTACCCTGAAAGTCCTTCAAAACGAACCTATCCATAATTATGCAAACCCAAAGGGCGAACACCCTTGCGCCAAATTTAACAGTTCCGCCTTTGGGAAAGATGGGCCATTTCGTGCGGGTAGGAACCGATGAAAAAAAAACATTTCTGAGGAAAAACTGCCTGCGAAAAGGGTTTTGTAAAACATAAATCCCGAATTTGGGGAATGAGCTCCCCTAGGGGCGGGCATAAAGGGTGGCACACGCAGAATCTCACCATGGTTAACCCTTTGGGGCTCTAGCCAAAGAACAAAAAAAACCCCCCCCCAAAAAAAAATCAACCCTTTCCAAAAAAAACCCAAGCAAAAAAATAAAATTTTAAAAAAAACCGACAAAAACCTACTCAAAAGAGGCCATTTTCTCCCCCTAACTTGACGCCCCCCCCCCCCCCCCCCCCTCATCCCCCCCCGGGGAAAAAAAATCAAAAATCATCCTCAAAAAAATTATAGAAATCAAATAGAAATAAAAGTAAATACCAAATAAAATTACCCAAAAATGGGGGGCATCGAAAAAAAAAAATTTTTCCCCTTACCTTAACTTTAGCAAGGGCGGGCAACCCCTCGATTCCACCTAGGGAGCAGGTCACAAGGAAGGAAAAGAAAAGAGGGGATGAAGGGGGGGGCAGCACTTTTCTGTGACGAGAACACACAAACATTGTCTAAGAAACTAAAATGCACAGAAACTGAATATAAAAGAACATGATTTAGATGGGGAGGGGAAAAGCTCAGTGGTCGGAGCACTCGGTTTCCCCCAGCCAATAAGCACGTGGGCGGGGTTTTACCATTTTGGATGGGGACCGTTTGCGCCCCTTGGTTTCAGACATTTTCCCCCCATTCACCCACGAAAAAGGACCTGCCCTTTTTTTGGGGGTCAGGAAGGGTAAAGCAGCGAGGGAGGGGAGAGGGGCGCCGCCCTCAAATCTGGCCCTAGAGAAATGAGGGCTCTGGACGCTCGCCCCCTACGACCCCCTTTTAGGTTTTTGGACTCCTGATATAGAAATTGCGGGGTGCTGTTTAAAAAGGAATTTTCCACCACACAACACTAAAAATGAAGTAATTTTGGAAAAGAAATACACCCCAAGACATAGAAAAAAAAAAACCCCCAGGGGGAAAGGGTACCTAGTGGTTAGAACATTTTCGCTCGGATCGGACGGCCCCGGGGCGAGCTCACCATCCCCAATGGATTTTTCCCCTAGAGATGACTTCATCCCACTCCACCGTCAAAAATCCCTTGGGGTGCATTATAAAACCAAAAATCCTGGGTTGAACACACCCAAAACAGAACTAACATCTTCACACACATTACAAAAACCCGTTCCGCCTTTTGAGAAAGTACTTAATGCGGGTTTAGTAGTAGGAACTGATGGCATTTTTTTCTTTAAAAACATGCACACGGTGTGTTCAGACATTGTTCCCTTATCGAAAACCGCTTCATTAATGGTAGGGGAAAAGGTCGCAACCGGAATCTCACCATAGTAAACGATTCACTCGAGGCGAGGGAAAAAGCGAAAAGAAAAAATTTTTAAAAAACAATTTAAAAAAACAAAAGATGACAAAATCATTAATATTTTTCTCTCTCTTCTCTCTCCCTCTCCTCTCTCTCATTTTTCATCTCTCTCTCTCCTCTCTCTCTCTCTCTCCCTGCCCCTCAAGCATTTAAAGAGCCAAAAATAATACCACTCTTTAAATTGGCGACCCCAAAAGATCCCCCAAATTAAGACCTATCTCTATTTTGTCTACGTTTCAAGCCCCTTGAAAAAAACCTTAAAGCAACCTTTAAATTTATTTTTGTAGTTTTTAAAAACCAATGATTTAAAATTTTCCCAAAACCCCAAAATCTCATAAAAACAAGGCAGGAAAAATTTTAAAAACATATTTATCAGGAGCCATTTTTTTTAGATTTTTCTAAGGCTTTGACACTATTGACATGCCTTCTATTTAAAAAAACTAGACATGTAGGCTTATTTTTGAATCAGTTGGATTTTATCGTCCTTTTTAGTAATAGACGACAAGCAGTAATACCCGAGATTGTGTAACCTCCCCCCCTTTATGCCTATTAATTATGGAGTTCCACGGATCAGTTTAGATCCCATTTTTATTTTCAGTTTATATTAAATGAATTCCACTGAACGTTTCCCACTCAATGTGAATCTTTTTGCTGATGATACACCACGATCCCTAATAAAGGGAAGAATGCAAGTTCGCTTTGTTTTGAATTGCAAAAAGATATTTTGATAATCTTTTTATGGTCTGAACTTAACCAATATGGCTCTCCTCCTGTAAAGGGTCTAAATTTATGCTAATTACAACCAGACAAAAAGCGACAAAACATAAGGTTGAATTACTGCCTGATCTTAAAGTTTACAATACACACTTGAAGAAGTGTATTCACATAAATTGCTTTGGTTAAAGATTGATAACAATTTGTCTTGGTTTAGTCATCTTCGAATTTGTCTAAAAAGTTAGCCCTAGAAAACTTTCAGCTCATAGAATAAAACTCTGTGCTTGATCAACATACCCCAAACTATTTTTTCATGCTTATATAATCCGCTAACATATAGATTATGCTCCACATGCTGGGATTAGCCCAGTAAAAAATTGTCTAAGCGTTAGAAAGTTTGTATAGGACTTCTTTAAAAATAGTGCTTCTTAATCCACCACCCTGGAAGTAACAGATTACAAGGAACTTAATATTCTTTCCTTCCACTAAGATGTCGTATAAACAAAGTGTGTTCATGTACAAAATTAAGTATAAATCTTGCGCCCATCCTTCTTCACACCCATTTTATTAGTACATAATGATCTAGGCAAAATATATATTGTTTATCCCACGACAAGACAGATCACTTTATGTCTTCTTTAATTTAATCAGGAGGGTAAACTTTGGAATGAAATCCCTATCCTTAAAACAAAAACCTAGTTTTTCATCCTTCAAAACATGTTTCAAATATGTGTTTCAGATGGTCTGAACGAACTAAGCACTTGGTCTGTGTGAGAGAAATGAATATCAGATGACGTGACTGAGTGGGACAAAATGGACAGGAAGCACTTGAAGGAAGGACCAGGGGCAATCAAAGAAAGCTTGCATCAACATGTCTCCTACTGCCCGCTTAGACAGAAATTATTGTTATGCCATTATTGATAAAGTCCTATTTATGTTTGATTGAAATATAAATGTTGTGTAGAGTGTGTTATATTTACTTGTAACCTGTTTGAGAGTGTGCCGTCTTTTTCTTCATTTTTTTTCGTGTTCACGTTGATATTGGGGCTTGTTTTGTGTGTGAGTGGTGTGTGTGGTGTGTGTGTGGTGGTGGTGTGTGGTGTGTGTGTGTGTGTGTGTGTGTGTGTATGTGTGTGCGAGTGTGTGTGTTTATGCATTCTTCTACAAATTCCTTTGTTTGGATGAGACGTTGGGTTTATTCTATAATATTTCCTTAGGACAATGGGGAGTGGAGAGGGCAAGTGCCAAAGAAACGTTGTACTTATTCATTTCCCTACAACATAGTGTTAATGCGTTGTATATTCTCTTGTATTATCTGTCTGTCTGTAACCTGTCATAGCTCCGGCTCTATCTCTGTCTCTGCTATCTGTTGTCTGTTTGTCTCTCTCCATCCTCCCTCCCCTCTTTCTCTCTCTCTTATTTTGCTCTTCCTATGTTTGATTTCATCTAATAATAGTAGTAGTAGTTCATTATGATGCTTATTTGAATATTCATTGGAATGTATCTAAAACGCTGATCTTTACTGTTGCATACTTTGTTTTACTTGAGAGGGTTTTTGGCATTGCTGTTGTTTGTCTGTTGCTGCTAGGTTTAGTTTTCGGTTCTTCTGTTTTTGATTAGTGTGTGTGTGTGGGGGGGGGGGGGGGGGGGGGGGGGGGGGTATGTAGTTTTTCTTTCACGACTTTTTCTTCTTTTATAATTTTTTTTTCTGGTTTTTTTTCTTGATTGATTTTTTTTTGTGAGAGCATGGGTTGTAAAGAATCCCTGTCTTATCCATTACTCTCAATAAAATTTCGAGTTCGAGTTCTCTCTCTCTCTCTCTCCCTCACTCCGTCTTCTTCGATCCTCTCTCTCTCTCGCTCGACCTCCTCTCGGTCTCTCTCTCTCCTCTCTCTCTCATCACTCACTCACGTCACTCACTCTCTAAGGGGGTGGGATAGATTTGAGGTTAGAGTGGAGCGCGAAGCGATGCATAGCGCTCGTGATTAGCTGACCCGGTTCGATCTCGTGCAGGAGTGATTTTTTACTCCATGGAGTTAGCAGCATCAGTGCTGACCCTGTTCCCTCTAAAAGTCCTTCGGATGAAACTATAAACCAAGGCCCCTGGTGAGCGTAACACCAGAACATCTTGCACAAACGTTTTAAAGTCAGTTCCGCAATTGTCTGAAGAGTAGGCCATTCCGTGCCGGTAGGAACAACGACAAAGTTAAAAAGAAAAATATACATGCACAGGTGTCGTGTATCAGGACACCATATCGCCCGAATCGAAATGCAGCTACCTTACTCCGTGGGTAAAAATGGTCGTACACAGCAAAATCTCACCCTCTGGTGAACCTCAACCTTTTGGCAAAGATTCAAATGTATATATATTAGTCTGAAAATGAAACAAAAATTGATTAACAGGTCAGAGCTGACAAACATCTTAAGGAAACAAAAAATCCTTATACAAACTCCAGACTCAAGATTATTAAATTTAAAATTCCTGAGTCGGAATGTGGCTAGCTTAATGGTTGAGCAAAAAACCTGTCGCATACGCATTTCTCACCATTGTGTGAACCTCGGAATTCTAGCTGAGAACGAAACATAACAACCAGATTAAAGTATTTAAAAGAAGAGAAAAAACAAAATGGGTAAACTAACCCTTACTACTTCAGAGTGTGTCCTAAGCTAAAAAGTGTCCCCAATTACTGATGTAAACCACTGTTTCATGTAAAAGATAAAGGTTCCCCATAACCTATTTGTCGTAGGGAGCGAGCGTCAGAGACCTCAACTCTCAAGAAGCCAGCATATTGAGGGCGGCGCCCATCTCCTCTCACCTCGCATGCTATCAACTGTCCCTGACCCTAAAGCGCGCAGGTACCCATTTACAGCTAGGTGAGACTGGGGAACTGTACTGAAACCAAGCGTGCAACGGTCACCCATCTAGTGGGCAACCACGCTCGATGCTGCTAACCTTGGGTGGGAAAAAGCGAGTGCTCCAGAAAACCACTGAAGGCTATCCCTTCACCGTTTAATGTAAAAAAGCTGGACCATAATCATTGCGTTAATGCTCTTTTGATGATATTGAATATGTATTATGACTTTTGGAACGACATTTTGCAACAGCTGGGATTTGATATTCTCACCTGCAATGAAGATTTGCTGTTTTCATCGCCTGATAAGTTGCAAGCTGGTACTTTTGTTTGACAGGGTACTTGGAGCTTGTTTTGGCAAGATTGCGTACTTGGTTTGTGATACTGGTTTTGGCACAGTTTGAAACGTGTTTTCGGCATAGTGATAACTTGTTTTCGGCATAGTTGATACTTGTATCGGCATAGTTGATACTGTTTCGCAAGTTGATACTTGTTTCGGCAAGTTTTGGATAACTTTGTTTCGGCAAGTTTGATACTTTTGCAAAATGAATTTCTTTTTCGGCACAGTTTTGGTAGCATGTTTAAGCAGGTTCTAGGTACGAGGCTTCTTGAAGACTGTTCGCACAGTTGGTACATGTTTTTTTGGCAGATTGCTAGGTGCTTGCTTCGTGGGACTGTTTTGGCACAGTTTGGAACCTGAGTTTCGGCATAGCTGGTACTTTTTTTGGCACAGTTGGTACCTGTTTTTTGGCAGATTGCTAGGTGCTTGCTTCTTGGACTTGTTTTGGCACAGTTTGGTAACCTGTTTTTCGGCATAGCTGGTTACTTGTTTTGGCAGTTTGTACCTGTTATTGGCAGATTGCTAGGTGCTTGCTTCTTTCTTGGACTTGTTTTTGGCACAGTTGGTACCTGTTACGGCATAGCTGGTACTTGTTTTGGGCACAGTTGGTACCTGTTTTTGGCAGATTACTAGGTACTTGGCTTCTTGGGACTTTGTTTTGGCACAGTTTGCTAGCTTGGTACTTGACTTGGCAAGGCTGTTTTGGTTTTGTATTGGCAAGGTTGTTTGGTTTATGTTCTGGCAAGGTTGTTTGGAATTATGTTTTTGGCAAGGATGCTTGGGTTTTTTGTTCTGAGAAGGGTTCTCGATTACTTGACGCCTTGTTGCTGTTACTGTGCAACTGGTTGCTTGGCGCTTGGCAGGCGTTTTGGTGCATGTTGCTCGATTCCTGTTGCTTGCTATTTTTACTGTGGCAGTGCTAGTTATTTGTTTTTTGTACAGATGATTTCTTCGGACTTAGACAAGGTTTGCTTGCTTCTTTTTTATCCCCTGCAGACGCTTGGTTCTTGTTGCATCAATTTTGTGGACTTGGGTTTAGCTTCTTATTTCTTTGCTTCTGTTGGACTGGTACTTGTTGACGGGTACTTGTTGACGGGTTTATTTGTTGCTCAGTTTTGTGATTTTGGGTTGCTTCATATTTTCTTGGTTCTTGGTCGACTGTTCTTGTTGATTGCTTCTTGTTGTCTTAATACTTGTTGACGGTATCTGTTGACAGGTTTATTTCTTGCCTTGATCTTGTGATTTTGATTGCTTGTGGGTTGGTACTAGCTTTTTTTCTGTATTGAATGGTTCTTTGTCGATGGGTATTTGTGCTTGGTTCTTGTTGCCTGGTTCGTTTACTTGATGACCGGTACTTGTTGACCGGTATTTGATGACGGTATTTGTTGACGCGTACTATGTTAACGGGTACTTGTTGGCGTGTACTTGACGGGTAAATTTGGTTGTGGGTACTTGTTGACGAGTACTTGTTGACTGGTGCTTGTTGGTTGGTACTTGTTGACTGCTATACAAGACGACTTGTACTTGGTGACGGTACTTGATTCTTGTTGACGGGGTACTGTTTGAACGGGTCTTGTTGACGGGAACTTGCTGGCGGGTACTGTTGGCGGGAACTTGTCGGATTCTTGTTGACGGGTATCTTGTTGACTGTACCTGTTGATTCTTGTTGACAGGTTTCTTGTTTGACTGGTACTTGTATGATTCTTGTTGACTGGTTCTTGTTGATTCCTTGTTTGACTGGTTCTTGTTGATCTTGTTGACTGGTTGTTGTTGTCTGGACTTGCGATTCTTGTTGAACTGGTCTTGTTGAACTTGTTGATTTCTTGTTTGATGGTTCTGATTTTTGTTGACTGGTTTCTTGTTGATAATGATAATCAAATAGTGAGAAGCTTGTTGATTTTGTGACTGGTTTCTTGTTGATTGTTCTCCGTTAATGCCTCTGAACCAGTTCGCCTGAAAACAGAAGTATCAAATCAGCATCACTGACATTACTGGATGTTGAAGTTAATTTAAGCATTGAAATGGCTCTGTATTTCAAAATACCCCAACATGACTACCAAGCACTTAAAAATATATTTTAGATGTTTTTTCATAGTCTGCAAAAAAAACCCCAGAACAGATTGCATTACCTTTGTTCACTATTTGCAAAGAATGTATTGACCATGTTTAATCATTAGTGCAGAGTTTAGAATCAATGCATGTGACAAATCCATTTAAATATTTTTTGAAAATCTGCTGCCTCACTATGGTGGTATTATATAATATCTTCTTTTCTTTCTATCACTGCACTTTTCTAAAACTGAAAAGGGACTGAAGTGTAGGACCCTTATTTTTGTGGATTAAATAAAAAATTATCTTTCAGCAAGGTCATCCCTTTAGTATTAAATCTGTGTCGACGTGCATGCAAAAGATCAATTCTCAGTCTTTCTTCTTCGTCTTCAAACGCTCAGACAGCAACTACCGTTTTCTGTCATTTAAGCTAAAAATGCGTGGCACTGCCGTTAAGCCCCTAACAAGTCAGGCCCAGCGCGTCTGACTTCGCGGTGTGAGAGCTATAAATCTTCTTTTAAAGTGTTTTTTTTTCAAAATAAAAGTGGGGAATAGATCTCGAAGGCAAAAAAATGACAAAAGGTGACAGGGAAGAAAAGGACACGGTAGAAACAAAGTTCGGGGAATCGAAAAGAGGAAGATTTCCTAACAGAATATTCCCGAAGTGGGGGTACTATGCGATATACCACCGACAGGCCTCAAGCCTCCCCACGAGGAAAATATGAGTCTTTAACAGTTCCTAAATTTTCAAACAACATTTGGCGAGATGTAAAAACAAAAATCATCCACTTAAGTTTTCCAGCAAAACACCTTATCAAATGAAACGAGGAAAAAAAATCAAGTGACTTACGTACCTGAGGTCTTGACACGCCACTATAATTGGATAAAGACCATGACCAAGACTTTCAATGACCAAAAGACGAACTTTCAACACCAAAGTCAGGACTTCTGAGGAACCAGGGATAAAGGAAGAGACCCAGTAGGTCCAGAAAGTGCTTCAACAACGGTTTGGGGATCCGCTGTGTCCATTCCCTCACTGAGTGCAGGGTTCCAGGCTTGTCCTGTGCCTTTCAGCACAGCAACATCCATGTTCCAGGCCAAGGCTTGGCCCGCCCCTTTGGGTGAGTCAGGGGGGTGGGGAGGATGTTGAACGGCTGCTGACGGAGTTTCAAAATCTGTGCTCAATACGCTCCGAAAACTTCAGGTACACGTGTACATTCGAGCTCTGTGAGGAGCGCTGTGGACAGTGACTGAGTCACTTTGTGAACGCTGTGCACACACACACAGCTGGTCATTGGTAGTGGTTATCGACACACATCGGAAAAGTGTGCAAGGCCGCAGTGCGAAGGCCTGAGGTTGTCATCCTACCTATCTAAACCCTAAGTCCTAATGTCCGGAAGCGATATCCGCGACGGCCACAATTCCCAACCTGCATCATCGCGTCTGGTTCCCTGAAGCGATTCAGAAGTGGGAGGTTCCTTAAAGACACCACTCTGATATGGAACACCACCAAACTTTTTTTTTATCGCCAAAATGTCGATACGAAATTCCAGGTGTTTCTCTCACCACGCTGCTCCCACCCCATGGGATCTGACAACACGCGAATCCCCGTGTCCTTAGATCCCATGTGAGCACAGATGCCCAGCTCTGCAACTGGCTCTGTCTGCCCCTTCAGGGCTTTGTTGTGGCAGCAACTGCCCGCATCTGTGTCCTGCAGCAGAGAGCCAGGCCCGGCACTGATCCGTCAGTTCCGTGATGTCCAGCTGCGCCAAGACGTTATCTCCTGAGCTGGGCTGCTCTAGACGCAGCAGGATCTGAATACAGACATGATGCCTGTCCTAGATCCCAGAGCGGAAGACGCCAGGCCCTGCACTGGCTTTGCCCTTCACGGTTTTTATTTTTTTAAGCATTTCTTTTATCTCCCGTTCCGCACCCTTAATCCCCAAAAGTCCATCATTAAGTGAAGTGAAGTCAAGTCATAGTGGTCAAGGACACAAGTCCAGATGTCAAGTCAATCCAATATCGTAGCGTTTTTGCGTCTCCTTGGCTCTGGTGAGAAGGTCCACGATGACCAGCAACCACTGCAGACAAAAACCCATCAACATTCTTTAGCATACAGCCATACAAAGCCAAACTCTTTCTTTGTAATCTGAATTTTTTGTTTATTTGGGTTCCTCAGTAAAAGCTCCGAGGTTTACTAATGACGAGGTTTTTGCATAAGCGACCATTTTTGCCCAGCATTAAAACAAACCCAATGCGACTTTTGGGGATAATACTTAACTAAACACAACACCTGAAAATCTGCCTTCTCTCTTGACAAAGATGGCCTACTGCTTTCAAGATATCCAAAACTGGATGATACAAAACAAGTTACAGTTAAACGCAGATAAAACCGAAGCCATGCTTGTAGGGACCAAACACAAACTCTCTTCCATTACAACAACTTCAATAGAACTTGGCAATACATCAGTCCCCTCTATCCACTTCCGTGAAGTATCTAGGTTCGTTATCGACAACACACTATGAAAAAATTAATCACGCCAGACTCTGTCAGTCGTGCTACTATCAATTACGGCGTATTAGTGCAAACAAAGTACCTGTCCACTGATTGCAAGACATCCAAACTTGTCACTTCTCTCATTTCTTCTCACGTCTGGACTAATTCAATTCTCTTTTAGGGCTGTCTGCCAGCAACATCAATCCACATCTCTCATCCTTCAACGTATAACTAAAACTCCGCAGCTCGACTATTCTCAGAAAGAAAAAAATCTGAGCACATTACCCCTCTCTTGCGATCTCTCCAACTGGCTCCTGTGCCACAGAGAGTAGATTATAAAATCAGTACCCTCTGTTACAAAGTCTCCACAAAACTGCACCCTCCTACCTATGTGAATGTTCTTAACCTGTACACTCCACGTTCCCTCCATCTTACTGCAGATACCTTTGCCTACGTATACATAGAATTCAACCAATCCACTGTATGGCCCCCCATTCTCTATTTCTGGTCCATCCATCTGGAACACGAACCTTCCTCTCTCTCTCGGCAGAAACCTAGTTATGACACTTTTAAATCCAGCCTCAAACATATTTATTCAAACCTAAGACTTCCCCCCTCCTGTTTCATATCAACCCATGTTCTATCCACCACTGCTAAAGTAATACGGCCTGTGGCGAGTGTATGTGTTCTTTTTGAAAACATTTGACTATCGAAATTTTTATTTAATAGATTTTTCAGTCGGCACCATGTTTGTAAATATCTGTTTTGTTTAAACTTTTGATTATTTATTCATTGATTGCATGACTGTTAAGAATGGGTTGAATGCAATGCGCTTAGGTTTGTCTTTGCAAGATATAGCGCTATATAATCCATTTATTATTTATTTATTATTTAACACAGAGTACATCTGACGGATAGTCATCAGTGGTCGGAGCACTCGCTTTTTCCCCAGCCAACTTAAGCAGGCGCCAGCGTGGTTATCACCTTGTATGGTAACGCAACCTGCCTAGAAAAGGAAAAGTCCGGGTTGGAAGTGTGCGCGGTTGTTTCCGTTGTTTAGGCCGAAAACATTCCCCCCCCCCCCTCCATCCATTAGACCATGAGTGGTGGCCTAGTTGCTAGTCTTTCGGATGAGACGATAAACCCAGGTCCTGTTGTGTTACATAAAATTATTTAGCGCACATGAAAGACCCCACAGCAACAAGAGTTGTCTCTGGAAAAATTATGTAGGAAAAAGCCACTCTGATAGGGAAACAAATACAGCTGCAGACAGGAAAGGGGAAAAAAATAAAGGGTGGCGCTGCTCTTGTGGCGACGCGCTCTTCCCGGGGACAGCAGCCCGAATTTCACACAAAGAAATCTGCCTTGACTTAAAGTGGTATGAACATTTAAAAATAAAATTCGTAGACAAATACTGTTTACCCTCTTATCTCCAGATGGGTGTCTAAATCTGACCACGAATAAGCCGTTATTGTCATAAGCAGGAGACGCCCTGCTATGCTGGCAAAGAAAAGCTGCCACCCAATACCCCTGAGGTGGCCCAGAGGCAGTGCAGGGCCCCTCTGGTTGGTGGCCCCATGACGGCCTAAACATTGAAGCTCCCTTGGAATTCTGACTTCCAAGGATAAGAACGGACAAACCTAGGCATGACTGGGGATGGAGAGTTCGGAATGAAAGGCGTGGTAAGTAATCATAAGGCGGGAAAGTCACAGAAAGAAAACCAACAACAACAACAACAACAACAACAGCCGCCCCAATGAACAGCACAAAAAACACCACCCAAAAAATACTCCACTCCCACCCACCCCAATAAAGAGTAAGACAAAACTTCCAAACACTAAAGTGTGATCCATGATATAGTTCAAAACATTCGAGAGAAGAGAGGGATAGAAAAGAGGACATTCCTCGTATAGAATTTCCAAAAGGTAGGGATGCTATTTTTAACCAACATGACCCAGGCAACCCCACGGGGTACCGCAAGATATTCTGCGTTGCGTTCGCATACGGGACTTTTGTTTATAGTCTCATCCGAAGAATTTTCAGGGGAGTTGAGTCAGTACTGATGTTAACTCCAGGGGGTAAAATCCTCTTGAAGGGGTGCCTCGGTGGTAGCTTGAACCTGGGGGTCGTCTAACACAGCCCTCTAACCACTTGGCTGTCCCGTCCCCTATATGTGTAACTAATTTCGTTTTTATTACTTATCTACCACGTTAAGTCACAGGTTTTTCATCATCTATTTACTTTTTAACTTGAGGGTTTTCTGCGTTTGTTTCAGCAAGCAAGGAGTAAAAATAGTTGCCACTTAAATCAGATATGTAGACATAACTATTTTGTTAAAGGAGACGTATGGATTTAAATCTACATTTAAAAAATCCTCACCGATTTTTGCCATGTGAAGTACTGTAGAGGGGTGCTGAAGGTCTGGTCTGGGCTGTGTCTTCTTGTCTTCTCTCCTGTCTGCCAGAGTTACAGGTAGCTTTGTGCCAGGTTCATCTGGGAAACCTAGGAAAGAAAATACACAGGCCTCTGAAATTTCACTGTTTTGTCAAGATTAAAGTAGATATTATATTCTGGCCAAATGAACAATGATAAAGATGCTGATGACAATGAAATATAATAGAAACAAGAAAACGGAGGAGGAGGAGGACAAGAAGAAGAAGAAGAAGAAGAAGAAGAGGAAGAAGAAGGAAAAAGAAGAAGAAGAAGAAGAAGTAAGATGATGATGATGATGATATGATGATGAGATGAATTATTATACTTACTCTAACTACTACTACTACTACTACTACTACAAACTACAACAACTACACACTACTACTACAATACTACTAAAATTTCCCATTGGTGAACAAAATAAAATAGTCCATTTATATTTTGCTTTACCTGTGGACGGGGGGCATGTCTGTATGAATAATTTACTGTTTTTTTCCTATCACAAGTGGCTTTTTCTACATAATTTTGCCAGGACAACTTGTTAGGCCACCTATGATTCTGTTACGTGTTGCTGATGCATGTTAGCACACGACCTCGGTTTACCGTCCTTCGGGGATGGAGGGCATGTAAATCATTGCAGATACCCAGTTTTAGGTCACACAGCTTGCAACGAGAACTATGATTGAACTACGGTTCACTGTATTCATTTATCATGTTAATTTCGAAAATAAATAATGGAATGAGCAACACATGTCTTGTTTACATCCATATCCCAAGTGCATGCGTTTTTGTGCATCTGTCTCACAAAAGGGCCTAACTTGGAAAGGAAGATCAGTTTTTACCTTATGTGCAAGATGTTCTGCGTGCGTTTTTCACATAGGAATTCGATTTGTAGTTTCATCTAAAGGACGACCTTGCATGCGTAGGTCACTATCAGCATGTGAAATTTTATAATACAAAAAATTAAGTTTGCATGCCATATTTCAAGTACATATACATAAGTCACATCTACATCTGTCTTCTAAACTACCCAGACAAGCCATCAAACTAAAAAAAATTGTCGATGTCTCAGAGCTGATAAGCCATGAAAGTAGCTACCACTGAATATAAAGTAAAGGTGTCCCATAACCTATGTGGTCGTAGGGAAGCGATGCGTCAGAGACCTCAGCTTCTCTAGGGGCCAGCATACTAAGGGCAGCGCCCATCTCCTCTCCTTCGCTGCTTTACCTTCCCTGACCCTAAAGAGGGCAGGTACCCATTTACAGCTGGGGGAACTGGGGAAACTGTACTGAAGCCAAAGCGTGTAAATGGTCACCCATCCAAACGATAACCTCGCTCGACGCTGCTCAACATTGACTGTGGGAAAGCGAGTGCTCTGACCACTGAGCTATCCTGTCCCCAACCATTTAATGTATGTATTCAAAAAACAAATCAGATTGAAGAAAATAATGCACTTAAAACAATCATAGAACATTTGCACTCACCAATTCATCCTATGAGGTTGAAGGAGATTTATGATGAAGGCTGAGGCTCTGTCAGGGATTGATGATGAAAGCTGAGACTCTGTCAGGGATTGATGATGAAGGCTGTGGAACTATCAGATTGATGAAGGCTGAGGCTCTGTCAGGGATTGATGAAGGCTGAGGCTCTGTCAGGGATTGATGATGAAGGCTGGGGCTCCTGTCAGGGATTGATGATGAATGCTAAGGCTCTGTAAGGGATCCCTTCCCCATCTTCAGTCATCCTCAACAGGGTGGTAGAGTTGTGTCAGCTTGATTTGATAAATCTGGAAAACAACAATCACCCGTGTGTCTTTACGTTCACTAGGTTTTTTGTGATAAAGTCAAGTTTTCCTTTTTTGTTTTTTCTTTTTAGCAAGTTTGCTTATCAAGACAGTGTGGCTGCATTTGATCTACAACTAATGGCGCTGTTAATGTGTGTAGAGCATGGATGCACGCGTTTTAGAACTTTCGGTAAAAAATTTGCACTAAATAATCTTTCCAAAATCAGACATTTGATTTTATTACGCTATCTGCGAGGCAAACGCAGAAAACTAAAAAGGGGTGGGGAGTGGATGGAAATCTTGTCAGAGGACAAAACAACGCCCCTTACCCCCACTACTGAAAAGGAACAAAAACTAGAGAGGATTAAGAGATTAAGAGTAAACAATATTAGAATAAAGACCCGGTACAAACCATCTAAGAGCCACATTCAAAATACTTAGGTTTTATCAGGATGGGCACGCTACTGCAGCTTTCTGCATGTGAAACTATTGCCAGTTCTAGAATATTCTAATGCTGAAATAGCCTTTTAAGTATCAGGTCAACAATTTTTTTTAAAAGTACGTTTAGCATAACAAAAACGTAGCAATACTGACATATCTGCTTGTCAGAAAAAGAGAAATAGTCCACATTTCAGAAAAAAAAAGTTTTAATTGTACAGCTAGAAAAAGCTGAAGATATGGCCAAGAACGTTGATGGATGCATTTTGACCTTTAGTTGGTGTTTTTTTTAGTATCTACTATTTATGACATAAAATACTTACATTTTTGCGCGGACAGCTTTCTGTCCATACATATCTGTTGCGAATAAAAGCAGAACTTTGTTGTTGTTCTCCTTCTTCTTCTGTACAACGGCCCAACAGTGGAAGTCGCCTTCACTGCAGCAATCTGGCTGTGTGTGTGTGTGTGTGTGTGTAAATGACCGCTGCAAAGCAAGCCACTCACCTCACCCCTGTGATGGAGATGAACAATGTTCACGTGCAGGGTAATAAACCCTCACAGCTCAGGTTGAAGTGTGTCTTCAGCTAGCCGCTAACGTTTCAGTTTAAACAAAATTTATTAGTTCAGAAACAACATAACGCTAATACATGAAATGAGTACAACAAGCAAGGCATCGATGCGCAAATGCACGCAGAACATCTTGCGCACCCGTTAGAAAATCCGTTCTGCCATTCAGAAGGGTAGGCCATTTTGTGCCGGCAAGAACAAATGACAAAATACAGACAAACCAACACAAAAAATACGTGCACACAGGAGTCGTGTTTTGACACCATTCCTGAAGTCGTAATACAGCTATCTTAATGGCGAGTTTAAAAACAAATCGTTAAAAATCTCACCATTGGTGAAACTCGGAGTTCAAGTTGAGGAACGAAATAAGAAAAACAAAAAAAACCCAATCAAACAAACAAAAAACAGAAAAATAACCCATTCACCTGTAGTAGGAGAGGAGGCCAGCTATGGCCGGTGGCATGGATGGCAGACATATACCCAGCATTAATCCTACTACCTGAAAGAGTGATGGGTCCATGCCAGGAGTTCAACTTGTACACCCCCCCCCCCCCCCACCCCAATCTTCTTTCCATAGTATGCCAGGTTCTGTCCATTAAAAACAGCATCCTTACCTCTGAAAATTCTTGCACTGGAATTGTCCCTTATAACCCTTTTTGTTTCTGTATCTGTCCTTATCTTACATTGCATGTGTCACTGAAGACTGTAGCTTCTTGATGCGTTCTTTTGTCTTCCAAACCACACAGCCATGGACTTTCTTGATTTCAAGTACAGGCCAGACTTCTTCCCAATTTTGTCAAGAATGCTTACTACTTCTGTGATTTTTTAAAGTTACATCTAAGAAAAGTTCAGTGCCATCTGCGTTTTGAGAGACTGCATACTCAGTTCCTCCAATCTTGATGTCCTTTTTCTTATCATCCCGTCTGATCATCATGAAAACTATTTCCACCAAAAAAATAAAGAGGTAGGGTTATATTGGTTCGCCCTGTTGACAACCTCGAGAGATGGGAAACCGCTGTAGCATTTCTCCATTAACCAGAACAGACGATTTGATAATTTTGTAGAAAACATATATCCACTGAGAAAACTCTTGTCCAAAACCAAAAGCAGAAATGACTTTGAATATAAATGACCAGTCAACCGAGTCAAGGCTTTCTCAAAATCAAGGCATAAAAGTAACCCTGGTAGACATTTTTATTTGGAAATCAACATTAGCATTGAAGGGGATGCCTACAATCTTCAGCATGAATTGTGGGGAGCAAAATAACCCTTCTAGCCCTATTCACACACACTCACAGCACACACACATCAACACACACACACACACACACCACACATATATTTATTATATATATAAATATATATATATAATATATATATATAATATATATTATTATATATTAAATTATATATATATATATAATATATTATAAGGGCGGGTAGCTCAGTGGTCGGAGCAGTCGCTTCCCCCAGCCAAGTAAAGCAGCGTCGAGCGTGGTTACCAATTGGATGGGTGAACGTTTTCGCGCCCCTTGGCTTCAGTACAGTTACCCCAGTTCACCCAGCTGTAAATGGGTACCTGCCCTCTTTAGGGTCAGGGAAGGTAAAGCAGCGAGGGAGAGGAGATGGGCGCCGCCCTCAATACGCTGGGCCTAGAGAAGTGAGGTCTCTGACGCTTCGCTTCCCTACGACCTTAATATAGGTTATGGGATACCTTTACCTTTATATATATATTTTTTTGTTCTTGATTAATGAAAGATAACACGTCTCTTTGTGCATCTGCTAGGCCTTGACAGTTGATAGAGACAACTGTAATGGCTCTATCCATCATATATAGTTTATAATATTGAAGGCTGATACATTGCTCGCTTAAACAATCATTATTGTAAACACATTACTTTCACCTAAAGTAAAACACTGTTCAGACCCGTCACAACTCAAGAACAGATATGTTAACACAGATAATGGAAAAGAGGCACCCTCGGTATGGACATAAAGAGTACAAAAGGTAAAGGTGGTCCCCTAACCTATAAGGTCGTAGGAGGCGAGGCGTCAAGACTCCACTTCTCTAGGAGCCAGCCAAATTGAGGGCGGCGCCCATCTCTTCTCCCTCGCTGCTTTATCTTCCCTGACACTAAAGAGGGCAGGTACCCATTTACAGCTGGGTGAACTGGGAGGGAACTGTACTGAATCCAAGGTGCTGCAAATGGTCCATCTTTCACTTGGTAACCACGCTCAGTGCTGCTTAACCTTAGCTGACCACTGAGCTATCCAGTCCCCTAAGGTGTTCAGGAGAAAAACAATACTTGCCAAGATACATAGCTGGTCAATAATTATTCGAGTGCAGATTTGAATGACTAAACATTTGAAACACGGTAAACCAACAAAACAGGAAAGAAAATAAACCCACACGTAAATGAATGCATTACTTGTTCCCTTATCCGAAATACCGCTTTCATTAATGGTAGGGAAAAGGTGTCGCATACGCGGAATCTCACTATTAGTAAACGATTCGACTCGAGGCGAGAACTAAGCGAAAAGAAAATATTTTTAAAAAGCAATTAAAAAAATCAAATAGATGGAGCAAAATCTACTTAATATTCTTACTCTCTCTCTCTCTCATCTCTCTCTCTCATCTCTCTCCTATTCTCTCATCCTCTCATCTCTCGTCTCTCTCTCTCTCTCTCCCTGCTTCCCTCAAGCATTTAAAGATGCCAAAAATTAATACCACTCTTTAAAATCTGGCGACCAAATGATCCCTCAAATTATAGACCTATCTCTAATCTGTCTACGTTTCAAAGCCCGCTTGAAAACACCCTTAAGAGCAACCTTCCATTCACTTTATCCAGTATGATTATTTCCACCAAACACCAGAGTGATTCAGGAGAACCGATTCCTGTCATACTCTTCCTTCACAAATCTCATAAGAACAATGGCATGGAAACATTTAATAACAGTATGTTATCAGGAGCCATTTTGTAGATTTACTAAGGCATTTGACACTATATGGATCATGCCTCTTCTATTAAAAAAGCTAGACATGTAGGCTTATGTTCTGATAATCAGTTGGACTATATCGTCCTTTCTAGTAATAGACGACAAGCAGTAATACCCGAGATTGTGTAACCTCCCCCCCTTTATGCCTATTAATTATGGAGTTCCACGGATCAGTTTAGATCCCATTTTTATTTTCAGTTTATATTAAATGAATTCCACTGAACGTTTCCCACTCAATGTGAATCTTTTTGCTGATGATACACCACGATCCCTAATAAAGGGAAGAATGCAAGTTCGCTTTGTTTTGAATTGCAAAAAGATATTTTGATAATCTTTTTATGGTCTGAACTTAACCAATATGGCTCTCCTCCTGTAAAGGGTCTAAATTTATGCTAATTACAACCAGACAAAAAGCGACAAAACATAAGGTTGAATTACTGCCTGATCTTAAAGTTTACAATACACACTTGAAGAAGTGTATTCACATAAATTGCTTTGGTTAAAGATTGATAACAATTTGTCTTGGTTTAGTCATCTTCGAATTTGTCTAAAAAGTTAGCCCTAGAAAACTTTCAGCTCATAGAATAAAACTCTGTGCTTGATCAACATACCCCAAACTATTTTTTCATGCTTATATAATCCGCTAACATATAGATTATGCTCCACATGCTGGGATTAGCCCAGTAAAAAATTGTCTAAGCGTTAGAAAGTTTGTATAGGACTTCTTTAAAAATAGTGCTTCTTAATCCACCACCCTGGAAGTAACAGATTACAAGGAACTTAATATTCTTTCCTTCCACTAAGATGTCGTATAAACAAAGTGTGTTCATGTACAAAATTAAGTATAAATCTTGCGCCCATCCTTCTTCACACCCATTTTATTAGTACATAATGATCTAGGCAAAATATATATTGTTTATCCCACGACAAGACAGATCACTTTATGTCTTCTTTAATTTAATCAGGAGGGTAAACTTTGGAATGAAATCCCTATCCTTAAAACAAAAACCTAGTTTTTCATCCTTCAAAACATGTTTCAAATATGTGTTTCAGATGGTCTGAACGAACTAAGCACTTGGTCTGTGTGAGAGAAATGAATATCAGATGACGTGACTGAGTGGGACAAAATGGACAGGAAGCACTTGAAGGAAGGACCAGGGGCAATCAAAGAAAGCTTGCATCAACATGTCTCCTACTGCCCGCTTAGACAGAAATTATTGTTATGCCATTATTGATAAAGTCCTATTTATGTTTGATTGAAATATAAATGTTGTGTAGAGTGTGTTATATTTACTTGTAACCTGTTTGAGAGTGTGCCGTCTTTTTCTTCATTTTTTTTCGTGTTCACGTTGATATTGGGGCTTGTTTTGTGTGTGAGTGGTGTGTGTGGTGTGTGTGTGGTGGTGGTGTGTGGTGTGTGTGTGTGTGTGTGTGTGTGTGTATGTGTGTGCGAGTGTGTGTGTTTATGCATTCTTCTACAAATTCCTTTGTTTGGATGAGACGTTGGGTTTATTCTATAATATTTCCTTAGGACAATGGGGAGTGGAGAGGGCAAGTGCCAAAGAAACGTTGTACTTATTCATTTCCCTACAACATAGTGTTAATGCGTTGTATATTCTCTTGTATTATCTGTCTGTCTGTAACCTGTCATAGCTCCGGCTCTATCTCTGTCTCTGCTATCTGTTGTCTGTTTGTCTCTCTCCATCCTCCCTCCCCTCTTTCTCTCTCTCTTATTTTGCTCTTCCTATGTTTGATTTCATCTAATAATAGTAGTAGTAGTTCATTATGATGCTTATTTGAATATTCATTGGAATGTATCTAAAACGCTGATCTTTACTGTTGCATACTTTGTTTTACTTGAGAGGGTTTTTGGCATTGCTGTTGTTTGTCTGTTGCTGCTAGGTTTAGTTTTCGGTTCTTCTGTTTTTGATTAGTGTGTGTGTGTGGGGGGGGGGGGGGGGGGGGGGGGGGGGGTATGTAGTTTTTCTTTCACGACTTTTTCTTCTTTTATAATTTTTTTTTCTGGTTTTTTTTCTTGATTGATTTTTTTTTGTGAGAGCATGGGTTGTAAAGAATCCCTGTCTTATCCATTACTCTCAATAAAATTTCGAGTTCGAGTTCTCTCTCTCTCTCTCTCCCTCACTCCGTCTTCTTCGATCCTCTCTCTCTCTCGCTCGACCTCCTCTCGGTCTCTCTCTCTCCTCTCTCTCTCATCACTCACTCACGTCACTCACTCTCTAAGGGGGTGGGATAGATTTGAGGTTAGAGTGGAGCGCGAAGCGATGCATAGCGCTCGTGATTAGCTGACCCGGTTCGATCTCGTGCAGGAGTGATTTTTTACTCCATGGAGTTAGCAGCATCAGTGCTGACCCTGTTCCCTCTAAAAGTCCTTCGGATGAAACTATAAACCAAGGCCCCTGGTGAGCGTAACACCAGAACATCTTGCACAAACGTTTTAAAGTCAGTTCCGCAATTGTCTGAAGAGTAGGCCATTCCGTGCCGGTAGGAACAACGACAAAGTTAAAAAGAAAAATATACATGCACAGGTGTCGTGTATCAGGACACCATATCGCCCGAATCGAAATGCAGCTACCTTACTCCGTGGGTAAAAATGGTCGTACACAGCAAAATCTCACCCTCTGGTGAACCTCAACCTTTTGGCAAAGATTCAAATGTATATATATTAGTCTGAAAATGAAACAAAAATTGATTAACAGGTCAGAGCTGACAAACATCTTAAGGAAACAAAAAATCCTTATACAAACTCCAGACTCAAGATTATTAAATTTAAAATTCCTGAGTCGGAATGTGGCTAGCTTAATGGTTGAGCAAAAAACCTGTCGCATACGCATTTCTCACCATTGTGTGAACCTCGGAATTCTAGCTGAGAACGAAACATAACAACCAGATTAAAGTATTTAAAAGAAGAGAAAAAACAAAATGGGTAAACTAACCCTTACTACTTCAGAGTGTGTCCTAAGCTAAAAAGTGTCCCCAATTACTGATGTAAACCACTGTTTCATGTAAAAGATAAAGGTTCCCCATAACCTATTTGTCGTAGGGAGCGAGCGTCAGAGACCTCAACTCTCAAGAAGCCAGCATATTGAGGGCGGCGCCCATCTCCTCTCACCTCGCATGCTATCAACTGTCCCTGACCCTAAAGCGCGCAGGTACCCATTTACAGCTAGGTGAGACTGGGGAACTGTACTGAAACCAAGCGTGCAACGGTCACCCATCTAGTGGGCAACCACGCTCGATGCTGCTAACCTTGGGTGGGAAAAAGCGAGTGCTCCAGAAAACCACTGAAGGCTATCCCTTCACCGTTTAATGTAAAAAAGCTGGACCATAATCATTGCGTTAATGCTCTTTTGATGATATTGAATATGTATTATGACTTTTGGAACGACATTTTGCAACAGCTGGGATTTGATATTCTCACCTGCAATGAAGATTTGCTGTTTTCATCGCCTGATAAGTTGCAAGCTGGTACTTTTGTTTGACAGGGTACTTGGAGCTTGTTTTGGCAAGATTGCGTACTTGGTTTGTGATACTGGTTTTGGCACAGTTTGAAACGTGTTTTCGGCATAGTGATAACTTGTTTTCGGCATAGTTGATACTTGTATCGGCATAGTTGATACTGTTTCGCAAGTTGATACTTGTTTCGGCAAGTTTTGGATAACTTTGTTTCGGCAAGTTTGATACTTTTGCAAAATGAATTTCTTTTTCGGCACAGTTTTGGTAGCATGTTTAAGCAGGTTCTAGGTACGAGGCTTCTTGAAGACTGTTCGCACAGTTGGTACATGTTTTTTTGGCAGATTGCTAGGTGCTTGCTTCGTGGGACTGTTTTGGCACAGTTTGGAACCTGAGTTTCGGCATAGCTGGTACTTTTTTTGGCACAGTTGGTACCTGTTTTTTGGCAGATTGCTAGGTGCTTGCTTCTTGGACTTGTTTTGGCACAGTTTGGTAACCTGTTTTTCGGCATAGCTGGTTACTTGTTTTGGCAGTTTGTACCTGTTATTGGCAGATTGCTAGGTGCTTGCTTCTTTCTTGGACTTGTTTTTGGCACAGTTGGTACCTGTTACGGCATAGCTGGTACTTGTTTTGGGCACAGTTGGTACCTGTTTTTGGCAGATTACTAGGTACTTGGCTTCTTGGGACTTTGTTTTGGCACAGTTTGCTAGCTTGGTACTTGACTTGGCAAGGCTGTTTTGGTTTTGTATTGGCAAGGTTGTTTGGTTTATGTTCTGGCAAGGTTGTTTGGAATTATGTTTTTGGCAAGGATGCTTGGGTTTTTTGTTCTGAGAAGGGTTCTCGATTACTTGACGCCTTGTTGCTGTTACTGTGCAACTGGTTGCTTGGCGCTTGGCAGGCGTTTTGGTGCATGTTGCTCGATTCCTGTTGCTTGCTATTTTTACTGTGGCAGTGCTAGTTATTTGTTTTTTGTACAGATGATTTCTTCGGACTTAGACAAGGTTTGCTTGCTTCTTTTTTATCCCCTGCAGACGCTTGGTTCTTGTTGCATCAATTTTGTGGACTTGGGTTTAGCTTCTTATTTCTTTGCTTCTGTTGGACTGGTACTTGTTGACGGGTACTTGTTGACGGGTTTATTTGTTGCTCAGTTTTGTGATTTTGGGTTGCTTCATATTTTCTTGGTTCTTGGTCGACTGTTCTTGTTGATTGCTTCTTGTTGTCTTAATACTTGTTGACGGTATCTGTTGACAGGTTTATTTCTTGCCTTGATCTTGTGATTTTGATTGCTTGTGGGTTGGTACTAGCTTTTTTTCTGTATTGAATGGTTCTTTGTCGATGGGTATTTGTGCTTGGTTCTTGTTGCCTGGTTCGTTTACTTGATGACCGGTACTTGTTGACCGGTATTTGATGACGGTATTTGTTGACGCGTACTATGTTAACGGGTACTTGTTGGCGTGTACTTGACGGGTAAATTTGGTTGTGGGTACTTGTTGACGAGTACTTGTTGACTGGTGCTTGTTGGTTGGTACTTGTTGACTGCTATACAAGACGACTTGTACTTGGTGACGGTACTTGATTCTTGTTGACGGGGTACTGTTTGAACGGGTCTTGTTGACGGGAACTTGCTGGCGGGTACTGTTGGCGGGAACTTGTCGGATTCTTGTTGACGGGTATCTTGTTGACTGTACCTGTTGATTCTTGTTGACAGGTTTCTTGTTTGACTGGTACTTGTATGATTCTTGTTGACTGGTTCTTGTTGATTCCTTGTTTGACTGGTTCTTGTTGATCTTGTTGACTGGTTGTTGTTGTCTGGACTTGCGATTCTTGTTGAACTGGTCTTGTTGAACTTGTTGATTTCTTGTTTGATGGTTCTGATTTTTGTTGACTGGTTTCTTGTTGATAATGATAATCAAATAGTGAGAAGCTTGTTGATTTTGTGACTGGTTTCTTGTTGATTGTTCTCCGTTAATGCCTCTGAACCAGTTCGCCTGAAAACAGAAGTATCAAATCAGCATCACTGACATTACTGGATGTTGAAGTTAATTTAAGCATTGAAATGGCTCTGTATTTCAAAATACCCCAACATGACTACCAAGCACTTAAAAATATATTTTAGATGTTTTTTCATAGTCTGCAAAAAAAACCCCAGAACAGATTGCATTACCTTTGTTCACTATTTGCAAAGAATGTATTGACCATGTTTAATCATTAGTGCAGAGTTTAGAATCAATGCATGTGACAAATCCATTTAAATATTTTTTGAAAATCTGCTGCCTCATCTATGGTGTATTTTTCTTTTCTTTTCTACTGCACTTTCCTTAACACTGAAAAGGGACTAAGTGTAGGACCCTTATTTTTGTGGATTAAATAAAAAATTATCTTTCAGCAAGGTCATCCTTTAGTATTAAATCTGTGTCGACGTGCATGCAAAAGATCAATTCTCAGTCTTTCTTCTTCGTCTTCAAACGCTCAGACAGCAACTACCGTTTTCTGTCATTTAAGCTAAAAATGCGTGGCACTGCCGTTAAGCCCCTAACAAGTCAGGCCCAGCGCGTCTGACTTCGCGGTGTGAGAGCTAAATCTTCTTTTAAGTTTTTTTTTCAAAATAAAAGTGGGGAATAGATCTCGAAGGCAAAAAAATGACAAAAGGTGACAGGGAAGAAAAGGACACGGTAGAAACAAAGTTCGGGGAATCGAAAAGAGGAAGATTTCCTAACAGAATATTCCCGAAGTGGGGGTACTATGCGATATACCACCGACAGGCCTCAAGCCTCCCCACGAGGAAAATATGAGTCTTTAACAGTTCCTAAATTTTCAAACAACATTTGGCGAGATGTAAAAACAAAAATCATCCACTTAAGTTTTCCAGCAAAACACCTTATCAAATGAAACGAGGAAAAAAAATCAAGTGACTTACGTACCTGAGGTCTTGACACGCCACTATAATTGGATAAAGACCATGACCAAGACTTTCAATGACCAAAAGACGAACTTTCAACACCAAAGTCAGGACTTCTGAGGAACCAGGGATAAAGGAAGAGACCCAGTAGGTCCAGAAAGTGCTTCAACAACGGTTTGGGGATCCGCTGTGTCCATTCCCTCACTGAGTGCAGGGTTCCAGGCTTGTCCTGTGCCTTTCAGCACAGCAACATCCATGTTCCAGGCCAAGGCTTGGCCCGCCCCTTTGGGTGAGTCAGGGGGGTGGGGAGGATGTTGAACGGCTGCTGACGGAGTTTCAAAATCTGTGCTCAATACGCTCCGAAAACTTCAGGTACACGTGTACATTCGAGCTCTGTGAGGAGCGCTGTGGACAGTGACTGAGTCACTTTGTGAACGCTGTGCACACACACACAGCTGGTCATTGGTAGTGGTTATCGACACACATCGGAAAAGTGTGCAAGGCCGCAGTGCGAAGGCCTGAGGTTGTCATCCTACCTATCTAAACCCTAAGTCCTAATGTCCGGAAGCGATATCCGCGACGGCCACAATTCCCAACCTGCATCATCGCGTCTGGTTCCCTGAAGCGATTCAGAAGTGGGAGGTTCCTTAAAGACACCACTCTGATATGGAACACCACCAAACTTTTTTTTTATCGCCAAAATGTCGATACGAAATTCCAGGTGTTTCTCTCACCACGCTGCTCCCACCCCATGGGATCTGACAACACGCGAATCCCCGTGTCCTTAGATCCCATGTGAGCACAGATGCCCAGCTCTGCAACTGGCTCTGTCTGCCCCTTCAGGGCTTTGTTGTGGCAGCAACTGCCCGCATCTGTGTCCTGCAGCAGAGAGCCAGGCCCGGCACTGATCCGTCAGTTCCGTGATGTCCAGCTGCGCCAAGACGTTATCTCCTGAGCTGGGCTGCTCTAGACGCAGTCAGGATCTGAATACAACATGGATGCCTGTCCTAGATCCCAGAGCGGAAGACGCCAGGCCCTGCACTGGCTTTGCCCTTCACGGTTTTTATTTTTTTAAGCATTTCTTTTATCTCCCGTTCCGCACCCTTAATCCCCAAAAGTCCATCATTAAGTGAAGTGAAGTCAAGTCATAGTGGTCAAGGACACAAGTCCAGATGTCATGTCATCCAATATCGTAGCGTTGGCGTCTCCAGTGTCTCTGGTGAGAAGGTCCACGATGACCAGCAACCATCTGCAGACAAAAACCATCAACATTCTTTAGCATACACCAGACAAAGCCAAACTCTTTCTTTGTAATCTGAATTTTTTGTTTATTTGGGTTCCTCAGTAAAAGCTCCGAGGTTTACTAATGACGAGGTTTTTGCATAAGCGACCATTTTTGCCCAGCATTAAAACAAACCCAATGCGACTTTTGGGGATAATACTTAACTAAACACAACACCTGAAAATCTGCCTTCTCTCTTGACAAAGATGGCCTACTGCTTTCAAGATATCCAAAACTGGATGATACAAAACAAGTTACAGTTAAACGCAGATAAAACCGAAGCCATGCTTGTAGGGACCAAACACAAACTCTCCTTTCCATTACAACAACTTTCAAAGAACTAGGCAATACACAGTCCCCTCTATCCACTTCCGTGAAGTATCTAGGTTCGTTATCGACAACACACTATGAAAAAATTAATCACGCCAGACTCTGTCAGTCGTGCTACTATCAATTACGGCGTATTAGTGCAAACAAAGTACCTGTCCACTGATTGCAAGACATCCAAACTTGTCACTTCTCTCATTTCTTCTCACGTCTGGACTAATTCAATTCTCTTTTAGGGCTGTCTGCCAGCAACATCAATCCACATCTCTCATCCTTCAACGTATAACTAAAACTCCGCAGCTCGACTATTCTCAGAAAGAAAAAAATCTGAGCACATTACCCCTCTCTTGCGATCTCTCCAACTGGCTCCTGTGCCACAGAGAGTAGATTATAAAATCAGTACCCTCTGTTACAAAGTCTCCACAAAACTGCACCCTCCTACCTATGTGAATGTTCTTAACCTGTACACTCCACGTTCCCTCCATCTTACTGCAGATACCTTTGCCTACGTATACATAGAATTCAACCAATCCACTGTATGGCCCCCCATTCTCTATTTCTGGTCCATCCATCTGGAACACGAACCTTCCTCTCTCTCTCGGCAGAAACCTAGTTATGACACTTTTAAATCCAGCCTCAAACATTTTCAAGCCTGTTCTTCTGCTCTTCGGCACTTTCGCAATGTGATGATGTGGTGGTGATGCGGGGGATGCGGGCTTCCCAGTCCACTGCCTGTCTGTCCCTGTACTTCACTGCTCTGGCCCTGTCGGACCAGTGTCTGCTGATGACCACTGTCATTTTCTTTTGGGTCAACACTGTCTTCACTTGGCCACCATGGCTTTTCCGTTATGACCTTTTGTGCATCATTCCAATCTTCACCTGGTACACATGCTCGGTGACGTCAGCCTGGTTTCTGGTGGCTATGACGTATCAGCGAGTGACGTCAGTGCTGGCGCCCCATCGTGTTGGGATTTTGTGCACTGTGAGAAGAGGAAAGATGGTCATCGCCGCCATCGTTTTCATTGCTTGTGTGGTGAATGGTCACTTTGTGTTTACGTATTCTTACCAAAAGGAACATGGTAGATGTCTGATGAAAGACCACCTGGTCTATTTCATGGTGATTTTCACATGGGTGATCTTACCTAGCATCCGTCCTTCCCTTCCTTTTCTTGCTTGTGGGCAACTGTGTCCTCATTGGCCAGGTCATCACCTCCATGCAGTTGTCCAAGACTATGAGGAAAGGAACTCAGCAACAGACCGCCAAAGAAAGTACACGAGTGTACCCAATGACAAGAACTCTCATTTTGACTTCAGCGGCGTTTTTGATGTTATCTTTTCCAGCGTGTGCCTTTGATGTCTATGAAAGAACCAATGACAATCTCAGCGCCATAGAAGGGGACTTCAAAGACAGGATAGAATTCCTTGAAACTGTAGTCTTCTTTCTGTGGATGTCTGTGGGGGCCACCAACTTTTACCTCTATTTGTTGAGCGGCAGAAGGTTCAGGGAGGAAGCCAAGAAATATTTATGCTCGTGGAACAAAAGTCAAGCAAAATGAAGGCGCGTGGTCAGCTTTGAATTTGTGTGGGTAGTGTTGTTTGGTTTTGAATGGCAACTATAAACACTTGATTAGAACATTGGCTTTTAGTGATCGTGTTTTAAAAAACAATGCTGCTTTTCATGTCTGGATATGTATCTAGTCACCCAACTTTGCTATTGCTTTTGTGGAACTCTTTCACCGTCTTACATTCTTTTCCTTTGGTTTTGTTTTCAGTTCAAGTATACCCTTAGAAACACTAACGCCAATTGTGATATTAAAATCAGCGAGAGAAACATGTAACAGAAGAAATGTGATGATCTATCGCTGCACTGTACAGTGATGAAAAACATCACAGCAACATTAGAATTAACAATAACAACGTCGAACAGTGCTGTCAGCGAAAGAACTGACCACAGTTTCACAAAACATGTCTGCACATATTGCTGCTGTAATTCTCTTAAGGAGATGCCAGGGTTTATGTCTGTATGAACAGCATCCCCACATTCTGGAAGTTCTGTGCTAGGAATTCCCTCTTTTCTATCCCTCTCTTCGTTTCTGTCTGCTCCTCCTTCTTGTTTATTTCTACCTTATTTGACCCTTCATCCTGCTTTTTTTCATAAAGACTTATTTTTATTTATTTATTTATTTATTTATTTTATTCTCTGTATCGATGATAATGTAATAACCACGAATGTGCTTTTTTACATCTAGTCCCCGTATTTATGCAGTTTACACGGGACATCGGTTTATAGTCTTATCCGAAGGACTTTTGGGGAGAGTGGAGTCTGCACTGATGTTAAAATACAACAATGCTCTCGCATGCCAAAGCCAGAGGTGCTGGGCCTGACTTGTCAGGCGCTTAACGGCAGTGCAACGCGTTTCTCTCAGAGGACAGACAACAGTAGATGTTGTCTGAGCATTTGGCCAAGATGTAAGCTTCTACCACTAGTGATGAAGGAAGCCACTTTTCAATGTTTAGGCAAAACATCTCTACACTTACTGCCATTATCTAACGGTGACAGACCTTGAAAACTTAATGTTACTAGTACTGGGATATGTCTTGTTTGTTTTGGGTATAGTATAAGTAAAGTATGTTCTTTCGAGCCAGAAGGCCCATAGAGCCGGAGCTTATCCCGGTTTCTGTAGCGTTAAGCGAATGATGGCCCGGGGGAAAATTTTTAAAAAATTTTGGCCCCCCCGGGGAAAAAAGGGGGGGGGGCCCCCCCCAAAACCGGTTCCCCCCCCCTTTTTTAAATTTCCTTTAAAATTTTTTTTTTTTGGGAAAAAAAGGAAAAAATTTTTGGGCCCCCAAAAAAAATTTTTTTTTGGGGGGGGGTTTTTTCCAAAATTTTTTTTGGGGTTTGGTGAAAAAAAAAAAAATTTTTTTTTTTTGGGAAAAAAATTTTTTTAAAAAAACCCTTTTTTAAAATTTTTTTAAAAGGGTTTTAAAAAAAAAAAAATTTGGGGGGTTTTTTTTTTTTTTTTTAAAAATTTTTTTTCCCCCTTTTTTTAAAAAAAAAAAAAAAAATTTTTTTAAAAAGGTTTAAAAAAAAAAATTTTAAAAAACCCTTTTTTAATTTTAAAAAAAAAAATTTTTTTTTAAAAAATTTTTTTTTTCCCCCCCTTTTCCCCCCCCCGGGACAAAAAAAACCTTTTTCTTTTAAAAAAAAAACCCCCCAAAAATTTTTTTAAAATTTTTTTTCCCCTTTTTTTTTTTTAAAAAAAATTTTTTTTTTTTTTTTTTGTTTTGGGGGGGAAAAAAAAAAAAAAAAAAAAATTTTTTTTTTTTCCCCCCCCAAAAATTTTTTTTAAAAAAAAAAAAAAAAAAAGGGAAAAAAAAGGGGGGGGGCCCCCCTTTTTTTTTCCGGAAAAAAATTTTTTTTAAAAAAAATTTTTTTTTTAAATTTTTTAAATTTTGGGTTGGGGGGGTTTCCCCCAGAAAAGGGGTTTTTTTTTCCCCCCGGGCCTTTCGGGGAAACCCGGTTTTTTTTTAAAACCCTTTAAAATTTTGGGGGCCCCTTTTTTAAAAAAAAGGTTTTTTTAAAACCTTTTTTTTCCCCCCGGGTTTTTTTTTTTTTTTAAAAAATTTTTTCCCCCCCCCGGGGGGTTTTTTTTTTTTTTTTTTTTTTTTCCCCCCCCGGGGTTTTGTTTTTTTTTTTTTTGGGTTTTTTTCCCCAAAAAAATTTTTTGGGGGAAAAACCCTTTTTAAAATTTTTTTTAAAATTTTTTTCCCCCAAGGTTCCCCCCCCCCCCCCCCTTTTTTTTTTTTTTGGGGGGGCCCCCCTTTTGGGGGAAACCACCCCAAAAAAACCCCAAAAAAAAAACCCAAAAACCCCCCCAAAAACCACCCCCAAAAAAAAATTTTCCCCCCCAAAATTTTTTGGGGGGGTTTTTAAAAAGGAAAAAAAAAAAGGGGGGCCCAAGGGGGAAAAAAAGGGGGGGCCGGGGAAAGGGAAAAAGGGGGGGGTTTGGGGAAATTTTTTTTTTTAAAGGAAATTTTTTTTAAAAAAAAATTTTTGTTTTTTTTAAAAAAAAAACCCCCAAAAAAAAAAAGGATTTTTTTTTTGGGTTTTAAATTTTTAAAAATTTTTTTTTTGGGTTTTTCCAAAAAGGGGGGGGGGAAAAAATTTTTTTTTTTTGGGGTTTTAAACCCAAAATTTTTTGGGGGGGGGGTTTTTTTTTTAAAAAACCCAAAAAAAGGGGGAAAATTTTGGGAATTTTTAAAAAAAGGAAAAAATTTTTTTGGGGGGGGAAAAATTTTGGGGAAAAATTTCCCGGGTTTTTTAAAAAAAAAAGGGGGGGGCCTTTTTTTTTGGGGGGCCCCCCAAAAAATTTTAAAAAAGGGAAAAAAAAAAAAAAAAAAAAAATTTTTTTTTAAAAGGGGGGTTTTTTTAATTTTTTTTTTTTTTTGTTTTTTTTTTTTTTTTTTTTCCCCCCCTTTTTTTTCCCCGGGAAAAAAATTTTTTTTTTTTTTTTTTTTTTTAAAAAAAAAAAAAATTTTTTTTTCCCCTTTAGGGTTTTTTTTTTTTGGCACCCCCCCCGGGGGGGGAAAAAAATTTTGGGGGGAAAAATTTTTTTTCCAACCCTTTTTTTTTTAAAATTTTGGGGGTTTTTTGGGGGGAAAAAAAAAAATTTTGGCCCCCCAGGGGCCCGGGGGGGTTCCCCCTTTTCCGGGGGGAAAAAAAAACCCCTTTTTTTTTTAGGAAAAAAAAAAATTTTCCCTTTTTTAAAAACCCTTTTTTTTGGGGGAAAAAAATTTTCCCCTTTTTTTTTGGGGAAAATTAAAAAAAAATTTTTCCCCTTTGGCGGGAAAAAAAAACCCCCTTTTTTTGGGGGGGTTTTGGGGGGAAAACCCGGGAAAAATTTAAAAAGGGTTTTTTTAAAAAGGGTTTTTGGTTTTAAAAAAGGGGTTTTTGGGGGGTTTTTTCAAAATGGGGGGGTGGGTTTTTAAGGGGGGTTTTTTTTGGGTTTTGAAAAATTTTTGGGGGTTTTTTTTAAAAAGGGGGTTTTTTAAAAAAAAAAAGGGGGGTTTTTAAAAAAAATTTGGGGGTTTTTTCCCCCCCCCTTTTTTTTTTTTTTTGGGGGGGAAAAAAATTAAAAAATTTTCCCCCCCCAAAAAATTTTTTTTAAAATTTTTTTTTTTTAAAAAAAAAAGGGGGGGAAATTTGGGTTTTTTGGGGGGGTTTTTGGGGAAACCTTTTTTTGGGGGGGGGGGGAAAAATTTTTGGGGGGGGGCCCCGGGGGAAAAAAATTTTTTTTTTTTTTTTTTTTTTTGGGGGGGGGGTTTTGGGTTTTGGGTTTCCCCCCTAAAACCCCTTTCCCCCCTTTCCCGGGGGGGGGGGGGGGGGCCCCCCCCCCCCCGGGGGAAAACCCCGGGGGGGGGAAAAAAAAAGGGGGAAATTTTTTTTGGGGGGAAAAAGGGGGGGGTTTTTTTTAAAAATTTTTTTTTTTCCCCCCCTTTTTTTTTTAAAAAAAAGGGGGGGGGAAAAAAACCCTGAAACCTTTCCCTTTTTTTGGGGTTTTTTCCCCCAAAAAAAAAAAAAAGGGGGAAAAAAAACCCCAAATTTTAAACCCAAAAAAAAAAAAGGGGGTTTTTGGGAAAAAAATTTTTTTGGGGGTTTTTTTTTTGGGGCCCCCCCCTTTTTTAAAAATTTTTTTTTGGGTTTATTTTTTCCCCCCCAAAAAAAAATTTTTTTTTCCCGGGGTTTAAAAAGGGGGGGTTTTTTCCCCCCCTTTTTCCCCCCGGGGGGGGGGCCCCCTTATTTTTGGGGGGGGGTTTTGGGGGTTTTTAAAAAAAAAACCCCCCAAAAAAAAAATTTTTTCCCCCTTGGTTTTTTAAAAAAATTTCCTCCCCCCGGGGGGGCCCCGGGCCCCCCCCCTTTTTCCCCCCCCAAAAGGGGGGGGGGGGGTTTTTTTTAATTTTTTCCCCTTTTTAGGGTTTTTTTAAAAAAAAAAAAACCCCCCAAAAAATTTCCCCCCTTTTTTTTTTTAAAAGGGGTTCCTTTTTTTTTAAAAAAAAGGGGACCCCCCCCCAAAAACCCCCCCAAAAAACAAAAAAAAAAAAAAAAAGGGGCCTTGTTTAAAAAAACCCCCGGGGGGAAAAAAAAAAAACCCCTTTTTTTTTAAAAAACCCCTTTTTTTTTTTTTAAACCCTTTTTTTTTTTTTAAAAAAAAAAAAAAAATTTTTTTTTTAAAAAAATTTTTTAAAATTTTTTTTTTAAAAATTTTAAATTTTCCCCCCTTGGGGGTTTTCCCAAAAAAATTTTTTTTTTTTAAAAAATTTTTTTGGGGAAAAAAAAAAAATTTCCCCCTTTTTTAAACCTTTTTTTTAAAATTTTTTTTTTTAAAAAAATATTTTTTTTAAAAGGTTTTTTTGGGCCCATTTTTTTGGGGGGGGAAATTTCAGAAAAACCCGGTTTTAAAATTTTTGGGGGTTTTCCCCCCCCCCCTTTTTTTGGGAAACCAAAACCCCCAATTTTTTTTCCGGGGGGGGGGGGCCCCCCCCCCCCCCAAAAAATTTTCCCCCCCCCCCCCCCTTTTTTTTAAAAAAGGGGGTTTGCCCCCCTTTTTTAAAAATTTTTTTTTAAAAAAATTTAAGGGGGGGGGGTTTTTGGTTTTTTTTTTTAAAAAATTTTTTTTTTCCCCCCAAATTTTTTTTCCCCCCCTTTCCCCCCCCCGGGGAAAAAAACCCCCTTTTTTTTTTTTCCCCCCCCTTTTTTTAAACCCCTTTTTTTAAAAAACCCTTTTTCCGGCATTTTTTGTTTTTTTTTTTTTTTCCCCCCCCCTTTTTTTCCCCCCCCCAAATTTTTTTTTTCGGGGGAAAAAAAGGGAAAAAAACCAAAAAAAAATTTTCCAAAAAAAAGGGGAAAAAACCCCAAAAAAAAAACCCAAAAAAAAATTTTTTTAAAAATTTTTTTTAAAAAAAAAAAAAAGGAAAAAAACCCCTTTTTTAAAAATTTGGGAAAAAAAAGGGTTTTTTGGGGAAAATTTTAAAAAAGGGTTTTTCCTTTTTTAAAAATTTAATTCCCCCAAAAAAACCCCCCCTTTTTTTTTTTTTTTTCCCCCCCCCCCAAAAAATTTTTCCCGGGGGGAAAAACCCGGGGGGGGAAAAACCCCCCAAAAAAACCCCCTTTTTTTGGGGGGGGGGGTTTTTTTTTTGGGTTTTCCCCCCCTTTTTTAAACCCTTTTTCCCCCCCCCCCCCTTTTTTTTCCCCGGTTTTTTTTTAATTTTTTTTAAAAAGGAAGCCCCAAAAAAAAAAACCCCCCCCCTTTTTGGGGGCCCCACCCGGGGGGGCCCCGGTTTTTTTTTTTTTCGGGGGGAAAAAAACCCCCCCCCCCCCCCCCCAAAAAAAAATTTTTTTTTTCCCCCCCCCGGGCCAACGGGGCCCCCCCAAAAACCCAAAAAAAACCCCCAAAAACCCCCGGGGCCCCCCCCCCCTTTTAAAATCCCCGGAAAAAGGGGAAAGGGGGCCCAAAGGGGCCCCAAAAAAACCCGGGGCCCCCAAAAAAGGGGTTTTTAAAAAAATTTTAAAAATTTCCCCCCCCCCTTGGGGTTTTTTTAAAAAAAACCCCCCTTTTGCCTTTTTCCCTTTGGGGCCCCCGGCCCCAAAAAAAAAAAACCCCCCTTTTTTTTT
This sequence comes from Rapana venosa, assembly GCA_028751875.1. Taxonomy (NCBI): domain Eukaryota; kingdom Metazoa; phylum Mollusca; class Gastropoda; order Neogastropoda; family Muricidae; genus Rapana; species Rapana venosa. The sequence continues at coordinate 47,650,204 of CM054161.1, forward strand.
TCCCCCCCAAATTTTTTAAAAAATTTAAAGGGGGGGGCCCCCCCCCCCCAAAACTTTTTTGGGGGGGGAAAAAAACCCCAAAAAAAAAAAAATTTTTTTCCCCCCCCCCCCGGGGGGGGGGAAAAAGGGTTTTCTTTTTAAAATTTAAAGGGGGTTTTTCCCCCCCCTTTTTTTTTAAAAAGGTTTCTTTTTCAAAAAAAAAACCCCCGTTTTTTTCCCCCGGGGGGGGTTTTTTTTTTTTTTTTCCCCCCCCCTTTTTTCCTTTTGGGGGGAAAGGGTTTAAAAAAAAAAAAGGGGGTTTTTAAAAGGGGCCCGGTTTTTTCCCGAAAAGGGGGGGTTTTTGCCCCTTTTAAAAAAAACCCGGGGCCCCAAATTTTTGGGGGCCCAATTCCCCCTTTTCCGCCCCCCCCCCCGGGGGGGGGGGGGGGGTTCTTGGGGTTTTTTTGGGTTTTTGGGGGGGGCCCCTTTTTCCCCCCGGGGCAAACCAAAATTTTCCAAAGGGGGGGTTTTTTTTTTGGGGGAAAAAAAAAAAAAAACCCGGGGGTTTTTGGGCCCCCCCCCCAAAATTTTTTTTTTTCCCCCCAAAAAGGGGAAAAAGGGGGGGGGTTTTTTAAAAAAAGGGGGGGGGGGGGAAAAAAAACCCGGGGGCCAAAATTTGGGGGAAAAAAAAAAAACCTTTTTTCCCCGGGGGGGGGGCCCTTTTTTTTAAAAATTTCCAAAAAAAAAATTTATTTTTTTTTGGGGAAAAAGGGGGGGAAAACCCCCTTTTTTTTTTAAAGGGGGGGGTTTTGGGGAAATTAATTTTTTTTTTTTAAAAAAAAAAAAAAAGGGTTTTTTTTTTAAAAAAAAGGTTTTTTTTTGGCTTTTTCCCCCCTTTTTTTAAAAAAAAAAAATTTTCCTTTTCCCAAAAAAAAAATTTTGAAAAAAAAAAAATTTTAAAAAAATCCCCAAAAAAAGGGGGGAAAAAAAAAAAAGGGGGGGGGGTTAAAAAAAAAAAAAAAAAAATAAAATTTAAAATAATAAAAAAAAAAAAAAAAAAAAAAAATTTTTTTAAAAGGGGGGAAAAAAAAAAAAAAAAACCCCCAAAGATAACAAACGACAAAAAAAAAAAAAAAATTTTTTTAAAAAATTAAAAAAAAAATTTTTTATAAAAATAAAAAAAAAAAAAAGGGAAAAAATTTTCCAAAAAAAAATTTTTTTTAAAAAAATTAAAAAATTAAAAAAAACAAAAAAAAAAAAAAAAAACCCCCCCCAAAAAACCACCCCCCCAAAAACCAAAAAAACCCCCCCAAAAATTTTAACCACACCCCAAAAACCCCCCCCAAAAAAAAACCCCCCCCACCACAAACACCCCCAGGCCCAACAAAACCAAAAACCCCCAACAAAACAAAAAAAACCCCCCCCAAAAAAAAACCCGGGGCCCAAAACCCCCCCCCCAAAAAAAAAAGGGGGAAAACCCCCCCCGGGGAAAAAAGGGGGTTTCCCGGGGGGGGGGCCTAAAAAAAAAAGGGGGGAAAAAAACCCTTTAAAAAAAAACCCAAAAAAAACCCCCAAAAAAAAACAAAAAATTTTTTTAAGAAAAAAAAAGGGATTTTTTTTTTTTAAACTTAAAAATTTTTTTTTTAAAAATTTTTTCCCCCAAAAAATTTTTTTCCCCCCCTTTTTGCCCTTTTCCCCCCCTTTCCCCCCCCCCCCCCCTTTTTTCCCCTTTCCCCCCCCCCCCGGGGGGGGCCCCCCCCCCCCTTCCCCCGGGTTTTTCCCCCCCCTTTCCCCCCCCCTTTTTTCCCCCTTTTTTTTTTTTTTTTTTCCCCCCCCCCTTTTTTAAATTTTTGGAAAAAATTTTAAATTTTTTTTAAAATTTGCCAGTTTTTTTTTGGGGTTTTTTTTTTTACCCCTTTTCCCCCCCAAAAACCCCCCCCCCCCGGAAACCCTTTGGGGGGGGTTCCGGGGGGGGCCCCCCTTTTTTTGGGGGTTTTTCCCCGGGGGGGTTTTCCCCCCCCCCAAAAAAAGGGAAAACCCCAAAAAAAAAAAACCGAAAAAAAAAAAAACCCCCCTTTTTAAAAAAATTTTTTTTTTTCCGGGGGGGGAAGGTTTAAAAAAAAGGGGGGGGAAAAAAAAAAACCCAAAATTTTTTAAAAAACCCAAAAAAAAAATTTTTAAAAAAAAAAAAAAAAATTTTTTTTTTCCCCGGTTTTTTAAAAAATTTTCTTCCCCCCCTTTTTTTTTTTTTTTTTTGGAAAAATTTTTTTTTTTTTTTTTTTTTTGGTTTCTTTTTTTTAAATTTTTTTTTTCCAAAAGGGGGAGGAAAAAAAAAAAGGGGGGGGAAAAAAAAAAAAAAAAAGGGGAGAGAAAAAAAAAGGGAGAGAGAGAGAAAAAAAAAAAAGGGGGAGAGAGAGAAAAAAAAAAAAAAAAAAAGGGGAGGGGGGGGAAAAAAAAATTTTTTTTTTTAAAAAAAAATTTTTTTTTGGGGTTTTAAAAAAAACCCCTTTTTTTTCCCCCTTAAAAAAAATTAAAACCCCACAAAACCCAAAAAAAAAAACCCCCCAAAAAAAACCCCACAAAAACCCAAAAAAAAAAAAAAAAAAAAAAAAACCCCCCCCCCCCCCCCCCCCCCCCAAAAAAACAAAACCAAAAAAAAAAAACCAAAAAAAAAAAAAAAAAAAAAAAAACCCAAAAAAAAAAAAAAAAAAAAAAAAAAAAAAAAAAAACAAAAAAAAAAAAAAAAAAAAAAAAAAAAAAAAAAATTAACAAAAAAAGGTTACAAAAAAAAAAAACAAAAAAAAATTTTTTAAAAACCCCCCCCCGGGGGCCCCCCCCGGGGCCCCCAAAAAAACCCAAAAAAACCCAAACCCCCAAAAAAAGGAAAAAAAAAACCCCCCCCCCCCAAAAAAAAAAAAAAAAAAAAAAAACAAAAAAAACCCCCAAAAAAAAAAAAACCCCCCCCCCCCCCCCCACCCAAAAAAACCCCCCAAAAAAACAAACAAAAAAACCCAAAAAAAAGAAAAAAAACCCCAACAAAAAAAAAAAAAAAAAAAAAAAAAAAAAAAAAAAAAAAACCCAAAAAAAAAAAAAACCAAAAAATTAAAAAAAAAATTAACTTTTAAAAAAAAAACCCCCCCCAAAAAAAAAAAATTTAAATAAAAAAAAAAAAAGGGGAACCCCTTTTAAAAAAAAAAAAAAAAAATTTTAAAACCCCCGGGGGAAAAAAAAGAGAAAAAAAAAGGGGGAAGAGGGGGATGGAGAAGAGAGGGAAAAAAAAGGGGAAGGGGAGCAAAAAAAGAGAGGGGGAGAGAAAAAAAAAAAAAAAAAGGGGGGGGAGAAAAAAAGAGAAAAGGGAGGGAGGGGGGGGAAGAAAAAAAAAAAGGGGGGGGGAGAGAAAAGGGGAAAAAAAAAAAAAAGAAAAATAAAAAAAAAAAAAAGGGGCCCCCCCCCTTTTTTTAAAAAAAAAACCCCCCCAAAGGGGGGGGGGTTAAATTTTTGGTTTTTTTAAAAAAAAAAAAAAAAAAAATTTTTTTTAAAAAAAAAAATAAAAAAAAAAAAAAAAAAACCCCACAAAAAATTTTATTTTTAAAAAAGTCAAAAAAAAAACCCTTAGGAAAAAATTTTTTTTTTAATTTTAACAAAATAAAGGGGGGGCCCCCCCCCCTTTGAAAAAAATTTTAAAAAAAAATTTTTTTTTTTTTTTGGTTTTAAAAAAAAAAAAAAACCAAAAAAAAAAATTTTCCCCCCGGGTTTTTTAAAAAGGGAAACCCCGGGGTTTTAATTTTTTTTTTGTTTAAAATTTTTTTAATAAAAATTAAAAAAAATTTTTTTAAATTTATATCCAATCAAGTTTTAGATAAGGTTTGACATCATGCGAACTTTAAAATTTTCTTTTACATTTGGAAAAACTTTTTACTGTTTTGTATATGATCACTCCTTTTCCCATCGGCAGTCAAACAATCTTTTGGGTTTAAAGGTTAATAAACTCTCTACAATTCCGACTCCTTGATTTAGCCAAACAAAAATTCCCAAAAAACCCGTTTTACACAAACAGGTACGTATTTGTGTTTCCCCGTTGTTTTTTTTCCCCTTTTTCATCTAGATCTTAAAACATCTTGTAAAGGGAAAATTTTAAAAAGGGAGCCTGCCTCATTTTTTATGCAGAATCTTTAATCCCAAAATCTAAAGCATTTTACGCAGCATTAAAAGAGAGAGGGGATCTTTAGGGTTCACTATAAACAAGGGTCATTTGGGTGAAAACTCTTCTTGCCTAAAAAAAGGGTTTAAAGCAAAAAGGTGCACTGATTCACAAGGGTTTTAGCTGCATCCCCGCCCCAAATTTTTTGAAAACCCTATAAACAGTGGGGTTTTTTTTGTGGGTCAAAAACTTAATGAAAATCAAAAAAGTTTTATTCAATATTCGAAATTTTTTTAACAAAAATAACAAGCTTCGTTTACCCCGACTTGCCAGATCTTTACATGCAGTTGTGAAACTAAACTTAGTAGAAAAACAATTTCCCAAAAAAATTTATATACATTATTTACAGCATGTATTTTTTTCCCTTTTACAACCAAATTTTTTATGAGGGAGCTAAAAAATCCCCTTTTCTGAATACAACGATATTAAATCCCTTTCTCAATTAACCTTTAAAATTTCCCGGGGATTTTTTCGCATGTTTAAGCTGGGTTTTAATGCTTTTGAAACCACACCCGGTTTTAGATGGCAGGATAACATCATCAGCAAGCAGGAAAAATTAAAAAAACTCTGAGAAAAATTTGGGGAAAAATGGCAACCTGTTTACCATTATTGTGAGGGGGCCCGGCTAAAATCATTGATAAAAACAGAAAAAAAAAAAGGGGGGGTACTTTCATCACCCCGTTTAACACCAGTGGGACAGTATTTTTAAAGTCATTAAAATTTAAATTCCAAAATCTTATTTTGCTTTTGACATTTGATACAGGCTCTCAAACATTTTTTTAAAAGTTTTAAACCCTTTCAAACCATTTTTTAGGGGAATAAGGGGCCCCAAAAAAGTTCCTGTTAACCAAAAACAAATCTTTTCCCCAAAATCAATAAAATTTCTACCCTAAGGGGCTTTTCGGTTTTTGAGCAAAAATGTTTCTGTACAAAAAGCAAGCAGAGTAAAAATAAATCTTTTAGTGGGGTAACCCCCCTTTAAACCAGCTTTTGGGGGGCCCCCTGTTAAAATTTTTTCCTTTATAACCCCTTTTCCCGTTTAAACCCATTTTTTAATAATGTACTAAAAATTTTTTTTTTAAATTATGTCGGGAAGAGAAAAAAACCCCCGTATTTTTTAGGGGTTTAAACCAAAATCACCCCCTTTTTTGCAAGTTAGGTTTTTGATTCACCCAGTTATCCCGGAAAAAAACCATCATCAAAAAATTTTTTTGAAAAAGTTTTAGAAGGGAAAACACAATAAATTTTTTCCTCCATATTTTTGCCAAATTTACCAATGATTTATCAGGCCCGGGTGCTTTCCTTTCTTTAATTTTCTAAGTGCCCCTAATATTTCATCTTTAAAATTGGGGGGATCAAAAACTTTCCCCATTCCTCACTGTCAACATCAGTAATCATGGAGTTGGCAATGATCTTTCCCAAAAGGGTTTTTAAAAAGTTGAAAACCCTCGTCAACTGATTACTATTCTTTGGCTGACTTTTTTTAAATACGCCTTTTAACACTTTTTCCCGAATGGATTTGAGAAGGATAGATGACCCATATCGCAAATAAAAGGTTTTTATTATACGTTTCTTTTTTCGTTTTAAGCATGCTTTTTTTTTCCCTTCTGTGCAAAAGTACACGTTTTTGTCCTCATTTCTTTAAAGTTTTTCGGGAAAATCTTCAGAAGTTTTCGACCTTTATTTCATTTCTTTTTCATTCATTTTTCAAACCAAATTTCATTTGATGGGCTTTATTGTTTACCTGTTTTTAAACAATTTTACACTGGTTTTTTTGAAACCGTTTAAAAAAATCTAAAGCTTCTTTTAAAGTTTTCATCAAAACATCTGAAAAGGGATAATAAAAATTTTACACATGTTCACATCCCGGAGAAAATTTTTTTTATAAACCCCCGGGGGGAGTTTTTTTTATCCCTTTCAAAAATTTTTCCCTAAAAAGATGGCTTTTTCAGTTTCCCCCCTGAAATTTTATACTGGAATTTAAAATATAATTCAAAAAGGAAGGTGATCGGAATCAAAAAGCTCCCGCAACAAACCAAACGCATGAGTCAAAAAACGAGAGAAAAAATCTTTTGACCCCTAAAAAATAATCATTAAATACATCCTCCATCAGAGATGGGGGGTATACCCTCCTTGTTTTGGGCACCATTACATACCCATTTAGAATTTGTTTAAAAAAAAAACTTGGGGGGGATATTTAATGGGGGAATTTTCCCCCCCCAAAGTTAAACAAAATTTACATTACCAGTTTTTGGGGACCATCCCCTTTCTTTGGACATCCCCCCCAAAGGGGATTGGGGCCCCCCTTTTGGGCAAAAAAGTTTGGGGGGGGGTCCCGCCCTTTTTAAGGGCCCCTAGAAATATCTCTTACCCCCTGTCCCCACACCCAAGGTTTACCCCAAAAAATTTTTTCCAAAATAGCAATTCCAATTTATAATTTCCCCAAATTTTTATAAAACCGAATTCAGGGTGGAAATATTTAAAAAAGGGCCTGCAAAACATTTTCCCTTTGCGAAAAATTTTAGGCTTTGTTTTTAAAATTAAAAAGGAATATTACTTAAAGGAACACAAAACAATTCCAAAGGCAATTAAATTTATTTTCCTTATTTAAAAACAAAACCCAGGGGGGGTTTTCCCGAAAGCAAAAAATTTTTGGTCCAACAGAATTTGTAAAAGGAAAAACAAAATTTTGGTGGAAAATTTTCCCAAAAGGAAGTTCTTTAGCTTTTTAAACCCAAAAAAAACCACTAAGATTACCAAAATTCCCCTTTTCAAAACCTTTTTAACCAAAAAAATCCAAAATTTAAAGTTTTTCCCCAAAAAAAAGAAAAAAATTTAAAAAGTTTTTACGATTTGCCAAAAAATCCATTTGTTCCAAGCAAAAAAAAAGATTTTATTTATTTAAGCCCAAAATTCCCTTGGACAGACAAGACAACCCCTTTTAAAAAGGGGGGTTTTTTTAAAAATGGGTTTAAAAAAGGTCTTTATTAAAAAAATTTCCCACAAAACTCAAGGGCACTTGTGTTAGTTGGGGCAAAAATTTAGACCTTTTTTTGGGCTAGCCCTGTGGGGTGAATGTCACGCCTCAAATTTCATCAAAACCTCACTTTTGGTTAAACCCCTTTTCATGAGTGGTCTAACTGAGGCTGAGTGACCGGTGTCGGGTTTTTTTTTCCTACCCCCCGTAAATTGAGACTATGGGAGGATGATTGTAAAGGGCCGGCCAAAAAGCAAAACCCTTTTTTAAAATCATTAAGGGTCATCCTTTCGCCATTAATGATCAAATTTAAAACCATTTCACATTTTTTTCCCCCCTGCCCTGCACTCTTCAATATGGGGTCAGATTGTGCCCCCAAAATTCAACAGTTTTTTTAAAAATTTTTCGTTTTACAAAAATCCTTGAAACCTTTTAAAGAGTTTTAAAAATTCAATATTCTAAGCTTTCTTTATAAAAAAAAACCCCCTGGGAATAATGGGAGGTTGGGGTTTTTTTTGAATTTTTCTGTTTTTTTTTTTGTTTTGTTTTTTTATCCTTAATTTTTTTTTTGAAGAAATTTTTTCCAAAAAGAACATTTTTTTTAAAAATTTTTAGCTTTCCCAGTCCCCCTTACTTTTCTTTTTCCCTGCATGAATAAATTTTGTTTTTCGTCTTTACCCGCCTTCTTTTCGCCCGCTTTCTTTTCTAGTTTTCCACTCGGGCCATTTTGGGCTGGGATTTTTATTGTTTTAAGCGCATTTTCAGCCCTAAAAATTTTTCCCCATAAAATTTTCTGATACCACCTTTTCCCCTTCAAGGCAAACCCCTGTTTTTCAAAAAACGTATCTCGTTCTAAAACCCTCCCTTTTGACTTTAATTTGGTTTTCCCCCTTTCCCAACGGGGCGTCATCGTGGTAAATGTCACATCAGGAGCCCCCTGTAGGAGAAGACTCCTGGCTACCCGGGTATGGGTTTTAGGGGTGCGGGGGTTTACATCTGCATGGCTTTGTTTTCCGGCACTTTTTTTCCCGCTATGGTGGGTTCGACCACCGACCACCCTCCTTTGGGTTTGCCCCCAATTTTCGTCCTTGGCCTGCGGATTTTTGGGGGAGGGGGTCCGGGGTTTGGGCTCCCCATCACCAACCGGGAACAAAAGGCCCCCCCCCCGAAAAAGATAAGGTTTAGGGTAAATCCCCAAAAAGTACACCCTCCCCCCTGCTTTTTTGCGTCAGGTGGAGGTCCGAATGGCCGATTTTTAAATTTTTGCCCTTTGGGGCATGAAGCAGGCGGGAAAACTGCCGGGAAATGTCCCACAGGGCAGCCCTATACAACTGCAGGGGATATTCCCATCCTCCTTATCAAAATGTATGCAAACAAAGAAAAACAAAAGGGCCCCTTAAAAATGCTACAATTTCACAAAAATACTAAAGCAAATTTCCCGACGGCTTTACCTTCCATTCCCTGATCGGCCCCCCCCAGAGAAGAAAGAGAGAGAGAGGAGGAGAGAGAGGGGAAAAAGGGGGGAAATGAAAAACCTTTTATTTGAATTTAACCAATTTTTTATTCCCAAAATTCCCCCCTTTAAAGGGGGATACACAATTTCCCCCTTTTTTAAAAAACCCCAAAAAAAAACAAGGGAAAAAAAACCCCCTTTTTTTTAAAAAGTAAAAACCCCCAAAAAAAAAAAAAAAAGGGGAAAAAATAAAAATTTTAACCCCCACCCCCCCCCCCAGCCCCAAAAAAACCAACCAAAAAAAAACAAACAAAAAATTAGGAAAACCAAAAACCAAAATATAAAAAAGAAAAAAACAATTTGACCCCAACATTAAAGGAAACAAAAAACCGGGGCCAAGGAAAAATTTTAAAACAAACAAAAAACTTAATTTAACCCTAAAAAAAAAATTTTTTTCACAATTTGTTAATTGGGGAAAAGCAATTTCTTTTACCAAAAATAAAGCAAATTTAATTAAAAAACTAGGGCATTTTAAATAAAAAATTTTTTCCCCTTTAAAACCCCCTTTTAATTAAGGGAAAAATTTTAAGTTTTGGAAAAAAAAATTTAATAAACAAAACAATTAAACAAGAAAAAAAAAACCCCCAAAAACCTTTCCCCCTCCCAAAAACCCCCCTTTCCCCCGCAAACCCAAAAACCCCCAAAAGTCCCGGGCTTTAAATACCAAACGGGGAAAAAACCCCTTTAAACAAAAAAAAACAACACTTTTACCAACCATTTTTTTGAAAAATATAGCCCGCTTTCACAAAATTAAAACCCCCCCCCACAACCACTTCCCCAACAACCCCACTTCCAAAAACAAAAAAATTTTAAAAACCCAACACCACCCAAACCCACAAAACCACAACACACCCAACAATTTTCCCTTTATACATTAAAAACCTTCGCAAAGGACATTTTTTCCTTTAAAATACAAAAATTTTAAAAAAACTTTTTCATTTATCAAATTTTTTTATTTTGGATCCAATACTCTCGGCGATAAGATAGAAAAAATATCTTGCCTTGGGAAAAGCTTCTAGATTGAAACACCACGTTTTCACGATGGAAAACCCTTTATTACAGGAACGGGAAATTGACTTCATAAACAAGAATAGACCCACATGGGCAGGGGAACTGTGTGGACGTTCGGGTTTAAACCATCTTTTTTGCTTTTGAAGCCGATGTTCTTAGTCAAAATCTTGCTAAATTAGCGATGCCATTTGCCGGTGCATTCAAAGATACTTTTCACTTAAAAAAGAAAACACTAAACAAAAAAACCCAGATTTTACTTATTTTCCAGTCCAAGCCAATTTTTTTTAAATGAACAAATGATCTGTCTTTCAATTCAGAAATAAACCCTGCTCGCTCCCTACCCGAGAAACCCCAAAAACGTTCCCAAAAAACCAGTTCTGATAAAAACATTTTAATTGATACCCCCAATTCTTCTTCCCACTCCTTTTGTATAACCATATGTTAAGACTGCACAAACGTGACCCGGAAGTTTCATAGTTTTAGCCATCTAATACACTTAACAACGTTTGAGTTTAAAGGATATCTTCCCTTTTCCCATATAGTACGTATTTGACGAATGGTTGGGCATTTAAGAAACGTTTGATAGCATATGTATCTTTTTTCTATTTGTGGTTAAACAGAAGTCCCCATTTTTCAGATCATATGTAAGTAAAGGTTTTTATTTAAACACAAAAAAATTTTCCATAGAAAAGAGGAAATTTCAGCCAGAATTTCCAATGGGGGGGATGCTTTTAACTGGGCCCCCCCGCCCCCCCTGGGGGGGGAAAATATTTTCTTAGTAATGGTTGAAAAAAAAAAGATGTACCATCTAAAAATAAAAAATTGACTTGACTTGAATTGACTTGACACTGAAAACACACCAAACACAACAAACACAAACACACACAACACACCACCAACCAACACCATACACAAAGAACACGTGGCTTTCGAAGGCCCTTGTGGGAAAGATACTAAGGTGGGTTTAAATCCATTTAACCCCAATTATTTTTCACAATCCACCCAAACTTGAAGACGTTCACCCGGTGCCTCCATTTTGAATAAAACATGTAAAAACGGTCCCCAAAACACATATCAAGAACCTGAACAAAAACCTACTAAGATATAATAAGCTAATAACAATTTTCAGAAAAAATCTAAGCGCCTAACAAATCAAACGCTTGCATTCAAATCATTACGCACGTTGGCCATTTTCCAAAAAGATTAATAGATTTTTTAAAACACACACACCCACACAAAACACACGAGCGATGCGCACGTTGAAAATACACACATCAACACACGGGGGCACACAAAAGCGACGAACGCATGCACACACACTAGGGAATTTGGTTAGGCATTGAGCATTCCTCGGATTTCTTCCCAGTTCAATCCCCTTCAAGGGGAATTTTTTTCCTGAAGTTAACATCAGGCCACTCCCCCCCCCACAACGCCTTTGTGTGGACATAACCAAGGTCCGGTGCGAACGCCGCGAAAAACCTGGCACACTTTTAAAACCCGCCCACTTTTTGGAAGAGAGGGTATTGTTCCGGTGGAAACAAAGAAAAATGTCGAATTGCTTCACACGGGGGCTGAGTAAGAAAGTACATAATGGTTATTTATTTTTCCTCAAAATAAATGATAAAAACAAAATAAAAAAAAGAAATCCCCACACATCACGCACGCATGTACAAGAAAACAAAAGCAAGCCAAAAAAAACACACACACACCACCCAAAGGCAACTATTCCCTTTTCTTAAAAACGATACAAAAAGTAGTAAATTTTTTTATTGAAAACACTACACAGGTTAAACAAAACATAAATTTCCCGTATTGAAAACGACCAAACGTTTTTTTAAAAAGCCCGTTATCCCTTTATTTAAAAGACTACGTACGTCAGTAATTTCTTTATTTAAAACGCTACATTCGTTAAAACAGTAAAACCTGTATTCAAAACGCTCAACACTGTTAAACGTCGTAATTCCCGTATTTAAAACGATCCCACGGTTGGGTAGCTCCAAAGGAATTAATTCCTTTTTGAAAACTAGGGAAGGAAAAGCCCTTTGGTTAAGCATTGCAACTGGCTTGTTTATCCCTCACATTGCTGCCAGGACTGAATCCCCCCGGGGTATTTTCCCCCTTTAGCTAAAGCAGTGGGTCCACCCCCCCCCCAAGTCCCCTTTATGAGGGTATAAAAAAAGGGTGTGTCCAATCAGCAGAAATCTTGTACAATTAAAACTGTTCCACTTTTGGGAAAAAGCGGTTAATGGGGAAACCGAGACCAAATTTTTCAAAAAACCTAATCGGGGGCTAGAGTTAAAAAAAAACAATGCATGTTATTCCATTATCCCCGAATAAAAGAATGAAAAAACAAAATAAAAAAAGAAAAAAACAAATGCACGCACGCACCAGCCCCCTCACCACCCCGCATGCACTCACACAAAGGCAAACTTTCTTTTACAAAAACAGAACGTCAGTAGTTTCTTTTTGAAAACGACCACAGCTATTTCAACGTCGGGGCCCTAGGCTATTTCCCAAACATGTGTTGAGTAATGGTCCATCAATAAATCCAGGGTCGTAAAATACTATTTATTATACTGCTCGGAAAGTGAGTGTCCCCTTGTCTCCAGTGTCTTTATCTCATTTTCCATATGAAAAAATAATCTGTAAGTGTTCTGGTTTTCAAATTACTTATAACCACTTTTTCAGCAAGGACCATCAAATGTTGTAAATATTAATTATAATATTAATACTTTATATGGAATTTATATAGCGCTGAATCTTGTAAAAAAACAAACAAATCGAAGCGCTTAAAAAAAAAATGGCATTAGCATTAAGTTTTCTGGTCTGTACACTTTGAGCACAACGCCCACACTTCTCTCAATCCACAGACACTAATGAACCTTACTCAACTGATTGCTGGGGTGACTTGTCAGTTGATCGATTTGATTGAAGCTGTGTATTTGTGTGTTTATAAACAGGGGAAACTTGAGATTGTTGTTATCTTAAGTCTGAAGCTGTCTTCTATTCACCTCAGTTTGACACTCAAAACCAGGCAGAGTCAGCCAAGGGATGTGGTGGGGGGGGGTTTTTTAGACACAAAAAGACAAAGCTGGAAAAGGATGTCCCAAACTTACTTGTTCTGGAGGAAAAGTCGAATTTAGACATTTTTACCTAAGGGGAAGTAACCGCTATGTTGTGTGTGATCGGGGATTGTCAAAGGATTTACAGTGGGTTTAGAATGCATTCACACACACACACACACTCACAACTCACACACTATGCAAAAAGGAGTTTCAGCTGGAACCTCTAGCACTATTGATTAAGCCCAGATTCGGAATGTTTCATTTCAAACTATGAGCTTGCCGTTCAGTAAATACCACGACTTTTGGGTTCTTCGTTTTGGATTATTGTTGTTGTTGTTTTTCACCTTAGCCTTATCCCATCATTCACCTTTGTAGGTGGTGGTGGGGGTAAAAAAGAGAGGGTGGTGAGGGATTTTTTAATTTTTTGTTTTGGGTTTTGTTTTTGGGGTTTTTTATTACTTTTTTTTTTCTTGTTGGAGACATGGCCTGGGGCTGCACGATAACGCTTATGGTCCAGATCCTTTTCGTGTGAAGCTGTATACTTTGGGATCTTTTTCTGTGTCTGTCAATGGCCTTCATGATGTTCGGGTATCATTTGTCTCGTGTTCGTCCCATTATGGTGCAATCTTTGGCATAGATGTGGTATGAGGGAACTGATTGTATTGCTGAATTCTATTGAAGTAGTGTTATGGAACATAGTATATGCTTGGTCCCTATTACAGATATGAGAATATCAGACATAGCAATAATAATGCACCTGTTACAAGTTCATAAATACAACAACAATGACATGATTACAAAACTACATACACATGGGGATTTGGTTGTTTTTAAAATAATTTTTATTTATAAAAGCACATGATTGATTATTCCTTATCCTTCGGACGGGAAAAAAACAAAAAACCTTATAAACCGAAATGAAAAATTGTCAGATAGACTTGGGAGATACTAGAGACTGCACTAGTGGGGCTGTATGTCCCTTTCTATTGTGCTTGCTTCTGTGGAACACTGCTTTTGAGAAAGGCCATCCAGAGAAAATTATAGCATGGGTGACAGCTCAGGATAGTAGACATTCTGTTAGATTTAAATATAAATGCATCAGTCTCAGTTGGGAGGGAAAATCACAAACAGCATAATATGGAGTTGGTCATTTCAGCATTCATTGTCCTTAACGCTGGGGACAATACGGTTTTTATCATGTACCACAGATGGATGAGCAAGGAACACTTTAAACTGTTCCCTTTTCAAAAAAATTCTTTTCTCATTTTATTGTTTAAATAGCCTGTACATTTTCTGGTTTTGAATGACTATAACAACTTTATTACTCTCCAACTGCAATTTAAACTTTTAAAAATAGTTTCGACTTATGAGTAAATCAAATTGTTGACTAATATGCATAATGGAAGCATTTTACCATTAAAGCAGTATGATTTGCTTATTAATATTCTTTTTACGTCGGACATAGGTTGACCAATAAATCTCAAAGAAAAATGTATTTTTAACATAATACAATGATTTTTTGGCATGAATCTGCAGGCCTGCTTACAAAATAAAGCCATGTTAATTAAAATATTCTTTATATTGAGAAAACACCTTATAATTTTGTCAGTAAGCTAGTTGACAGTTGTATTTATTGTTTTTGTTTCCCAAAGAATGGCAGTGATTTCGTGCCACGCTCACAATTGGGCAGTACATGTAAAGTTCACACGTACTTTTTTATTATAACTCTGTCTTCTCCACTGAAGGAGGTGAGTAGGATAATCTGCAATAATCATTCCATGGATGACATTCCATCTATGACATTTTGGATGAAACTACCAGACCCTGTGCAATGCATGCTTGATGCCCTACACTTTAATTACTGTTCGCTTTTCAAAATGTGTAGGCCTTTGTGGGAACCAGATGACAAATTTGCAAAACGCATACAAGCACGGGGACTGGATGTAAAAAAGCACATGAATGTTATTCCATTATCCTCAATATTAAATAATGAATAGATACATTGCAAATAAAATCTTGTCATCTGAGCGCTTTGATTTGTTGTTGCTTTACAAGATTCAGCGCTATACAATATCCATATATTATTATTAATATTATTATTATAATATAACGCTACACAACATCACACGATTCCACCCATGATATAGAATAGGGAAGAGCAGGGTGGGGCCTTTTAATGTTCACATTAAAAAAATCTTAGCAGAAAGTTATAGCATTATCATCACAGAAAAACGAAAGTAACTGGATAATTCTAAACAACTCATCAAGCCAAATGTTCTAATATAATTGGTGTTGATGAGTGTGTGGCCTTTTTGATTTGATTTTTTTTTAATATCAGGAAATTGGACAGCTGAATCTGAGACTTTTCTTTCTTGGTTTGTGTTGTTGACTTTTTGTTTGTTTGGTTTTGTGCTTTTGTTGCTTTTTCAATTTTGTTTTGCTTTTTCTGTTTTTTTCTTGACTATGAAATGTAACACATAAAATCTCCCAAGGAAGCAAACATCAAAGTAAGGGAAAACAATCGTGCTCTTTGACTTCCATGCAACTTAAGAGTGGGGGGGGAGGGGGGGGGGGGGGGTTGAGAGTTGATATTCGGAGTGGTAAGTTGATATAAAGAATATTTTTTAAAGAATTTTATTCATATCTCCTAGGTTTTCTTTAAGTTAGGTAGGTGCTTGGGTATTATCTGTTCAAAACCAACAGGAACAAAAATTTGGCCCCCCTGGACATAGAGGAAGGAAAGTAGTGGAGAATAGAGCCTTTCTGCTAAGTACTTGGATCAACTTGAAATGAAGCAACATGCAAACGCGACTATACAAAGCCATGCTAACCACACAACTGCCAGGACCAACAACCTATGCCAGCCCATCCTGAAAATGAAACATCAATGTTACAGAAAAGACCAAACCATTAGATACCCCTGAGCAAAGCTGGACCAACGACGACCCACATTACACAGCTGTGACTGAAGAAAAGCAGTGATGCTGAAGTTGAAATGACCCCAGGAAGAGAAAATATAAAGAAAAGGATAGAAGGAGGCAGGAAAGGCAACTAGAGAGAGAGGAGAGGAGAGTGAGGGGGCCGGGGGGGGGGGGGGGGGGTCAATGGGCAAAGTCAGGTCGGTCATGGATATAATTAGGCGAGCGTACATGGACTGGTTTGTCCCAATCTAAATTGTGCTTGATTCCTGGGATACATGACGTTTTGGACCAAAGGGCTCCGAGAAAAATATCTAGCATCGGCAGCAGCTAGATAGTAAGGAACATCTGTTAGAAGTATTATTTAAACTGCATCAGTTGCAGTGGGAGGAAATTCACAACAGAATAGGACTGGCATGTGTTGATTACTGGTCATCAATACACAGGGGACGTAATTACTATTTTATTATACTGCTCGGAAAGAGAATATCCCCTTTCTCCCAGTGTCTTTATCTCCTTTTCCATATGAAAAAAATATCTGTTAGTGTAACTGGTTTTACAATATTACTATAACCACTTTTACAGCAATGACTCAATCAAATGTTGTATTTAACAAATTATAATAATTACATACATAATATATGGAATTTATATAGCGCTGAATCTTGTAAAAAAAACAAACAAATCCAAGCGCTCTTAAAAAAAATATTGGCAACTTTTGCATTAATTTTTCTGGTCTGTACACTTTGAGCACAACGCCCACACTTCTCCAATCGACAGACACTATTGAACCTTTCTCAAAAATGATAGCTCGGGGTGACTTGTCAGTGATGATTTGATTGAAGCTGATCCAGCCTATGGCTAATGTATTTGTTGTGTTTATAACTGGGGAAACTTGAGGAATTGTTTGTTATCTTAAGTCTGCAAGCTTGTCTTCTTATTTCACTCAGTTTGACACCGAAAACCAGGCAGAGTCAGCCAAGGGATGTGGTGGGGGTTTTTTTTAGACACGGAATGACTAAGTGGAAAGGATGTCCAAAACTTACTTGTTCTAGAGGAAAAAGGTCGATTTCTAGACATTTTTTCCTAAGAGGGAAGTAACGCTATGTTGTGTGTGGAACGGGTTTGTCAAAGGATTTACAGTGGTTTAGAATTCATTCACACTCACCACTACACCACACCACACACCAATCCACACGCATGCAAAAGGACGAGCTGGAACTCTAGCACCTATGGAATAAGCCCAGATTCGGAGATGTTCAATCAACTCTGAGACTGCGATTCAGTAAAACCAGATTTGGGTTCTTCGTTTGGTTTATTGTTGTCGTTGTTTTCTCCCCTTTGTTATCCCATCTTTCCACTTGTAGGTGGTGGTGGGAGGTAAAGAGAGGGTGGCGAGGGATGGGATTTTTTAATTTTTTGTTTTGGTTTTTGTTTTGGTTTTTTAAAACGTTTTATACTAAGTTGGAAACATCGCTGGGGTGCAACGTTAAACTATTCTGGACCAGTATCCTTTTCGTGCAGCTGTATTTTCTGGATCCTATTTCTTGTGTCTGTAATGGCCTCCTGATGTTTCGCGGTTCTATTTTTCTCGTGTTTCGTTACTATTATGGAAGCAAAATCTTTGGCATAGTAGATGTGGATAGAGGGGATGATGTATTGCTGAATTCTAGTGAAGTTGTTGTTATGGACGTTTGTATGTGTTTGTCCCTATACAAGACGAGAAATATCGACTTTAAGCAATATAATGCACTGTACAAGTTCATTAAAACAACAACAATGAAAGATTTACAAAACTACATACACATGGGGATTGGAGGGATGTTTTAAAATAATTATTTAAAAGCACATGATTGCTTACTCCTTATACTCAAAATAAAAAAAAAACATTATAAAGAAGAAAACTTGTCAGTTAGACATGGGAGATTGATAACTAGAGTAAGCACTAGAGGGGCATGGTTATGTCCTTCTCAAATAATCGTGCTTGTTTCTGTGGAAACACTGACTTTTGAGAAAGCCACTCCAGAGATAATATATAGCATGGCAGCAACACAGTGATAGTAGACATCTGTTAGAATAAATATTAAACTGCTTCAGTCTCTGGGGGAAGGGAAAATCACATACATGCTATTAGGAGTGGGGCATTTTCAGCATTCATTGCCCATAATGCTGGGGACACATTACTGTTTTTATCATGGACCACACTCGGATGGGCAAGATACACTTTAAACTGTTCCCCTTTTTAAAATATTCTTTTTCTCAATTTTTGTTTAATATATCCAGTACATTTTAACTGGTTTTGGAATGATCTTTATAACAAACTTTATTACCCAACTGCAATTAAAACCATTAAAATAGTTTGACCCATTTTGAGCAATCAAACGTTGGACACAAAGCAAAATGGAAGCATTTTTACCAATAAAGCAGTATGATTTGCTATTAATTTTTCTTTACGTCACGTCATTTGGTTTGGACATAGATCTCAAGAGAATGTATTTTTATCATTTACAATGATTTTTTGGCATGAATCTGCAGCATGCTTACAAATAAGAGCACTATTTTAATTTTATTTAAAATTCTTTTTATTGAGAAGTAAAAGAAAACACCTATTATTTTGACAGTAAGCTGCTTGACAGTGTATATAATGTTCTGTTTCTCAAAGAATGGCATTGTGATTTGTGCACTTTCACCATGGCAAGTACATGTAAGTACACTACGTCATATTTTGATTATAACCTTTGTTTTCTACACTTGAAGGAGGTGAGTAGAAATGCACATCATTCCAGGGTTGGACATTTCCCATCTATGAAATATTGGATGAAACTACCAGACCCTCGTGCAATGCATGCTTGATGCCTTACACTTTTAAATCCTGTTCCACTTTTCAAAAGAGAAGTGCCTTTGTGGGAACAGATGACTAAATTTGCAAAAAAACCGCCATACACTCCGGGGACTGATGTAAAAAAGCACATGGAGTTAGGGGTAAAAGGCGAGTCAAGCTCAACCTTATGTTTATACCAAAACCTGGCAACTTTTGGTCCGATTCGGCTTCGCCTCAATTGGACCAAAAACTTGGCATTGTTTTATATTTATAAAAACTAAGCAGTTTACCTTTTGACTCGGTTTTACCCTATCTCTCTTACTAAAACTGGAAAGTAATACTTATTATTTTTTGATGGGTATTATTTTATAAAACTATTAAAATTATGGGGAATTTATGCTAAATACAATATTTTGTCAGAACTTTATTTATACTAATCTTATCAAGAACCTTATCAAGAAACTTATCAAGAACTTATCAAGAACTTACAAGAACTTACCAAGAACTTATCAAGAACTTATCAAGAACTAAAACAAGAACTATATTAAAGAACTTGGACAAGAAATAAACAAGTCCCTATCAAACAACATTGTTTAAACCTTATTCAAACCAACTTGTCAAGAACAACAATAATTTTTTTACACATAAATTATATTGATAAAGATAGACAACATGAACTGCAACGAACTTTTTGTTTTGACATTACTGGTTCTTGTCAGAGATATAACAGATGAGACGAGTCTACCCACCCTCCCCCCACCCCCCCCCCCCCCCCCCGGATAAGAAGGACGAAGTTGTACTCTCTTGCTGATTGTGGTTAAAGCAATGCATTAATTAGGAACACAACTAACAGTTGAACTGGTTTGCAGCAGTTATTCACCACAAGACATTAATAAGTATTTTAAATAGGTATGGAATCTCTTCTTAAGGTAGACAAAAGATAGTGAAAAGCCTTAGGGCATTTACTGTTATTGGACTATATTCTAAAGCAACAAGTTGCGTCGTCCTTTAATGTGGACTCAGAAGCTGACTTGGCTTATGACCTCTCACAAGATCCTATTTTTGTCTAGACCGCTGGAGGACAACTAGGCTGTGATTTGTATTTCGTTTTGCTCTCTGTTAGCACCAGTAATGCTGCTAGTATGATAACATAAAACCTATAAAATTAACCACATAGAAAGATGGAACAAGAACACATCCCAGATCCAACAGGAGCACAGGATAATGCCACGAACCAAGAGCAACCCTCCCTTGCCACAAGTGACATCTGTAACATAAGAATCTGGGAGAGTTGATGCTGGCATGAGGTTAGCAAGAATGGGAAATGACAGAAAAAACTAGCAACAATGCAATGCAAAAGATTTCTTATCTGGAGAATCATTAGAAAAACAGATGGCCTATAGAACAACAGAAAAAGGAAACAGCACCACCCTCGCCTAAAAACAACTATTCAGTCTTACTTGTTTTATACGGTGTTAACTGCTATGGGAATTGGTTATACAGCTAATAGTGTATTGGAGCAGCATTGAAACCAACAAGACAAGAACCCACTACATTGAAACAAAAGCCAAAACCACAACGGACAACACTGCAATGCAAACTGCCTGACAACGATCAATTCAGATGTATTAATTGATTTAAATAAATAATTATACTTATCATAGGTAGAAATATGAGTACTGAAAGACTGCTGTCATATTTGGTTACCACGCTGCGTTATTGGCAGTCTTAAGTTTACGGCTATACTATGTTAGGAAAAGGAGCCTCTAAAAATGAAGCCTGCTGATTTAGGAAAAACTAGACTTTGAAGACAGCGGGCCAAGCTAGTTGTGGTTGTAAACAGCTCCATTGCTACAAAAGGTACTTCCTGGTTAAGTGGAATCATTCCAGAAAATATTAGTCCATAAATAAAAATGCTTCTTTAGTGATGATGGTTGGTGGTGCTGTAGTTAACGCACTTGCTTTTACAGGCAGCTACTACTGTTTCTAAACTTCATACAGGGTCGATGAGAGGAAGAGGACATGATAAAGCATTAGACAAACCTGAAACAGAGCACAGGCAGAATAAGACAATTGAATTGCACAGTTGATTTATTAACGAAAAAACTTTCGTGAAAAAGGACATGCTGCAAAAACATTTTCTGATGTTTGAGGCGGCAATAAAAGAGTACTACATTGTGGACAGGCAAACAATATCTCCTATTATCTATGCCACAGCTTCGTGATTATTATAAACCCACTGAAAAACCAGATGGACAGGCGATGATTGCTTTTATTGTGGTGGGCTTGACAATAGTTTATTCCTTTTGCACAGAAGGTTGGTTAACCAACAGGGCAATTTTTTTATTATTATATTAGAACAATGGAGGCCAAAACTCTCTACTATGATCTACTACACATCCAAAAGGGGTACTGGAATGGACAGGCAGCTATTAATAAATGAGCATTTTGCAGCAGGAGTATAGTTCCGTAGTAGCAAAAAGAAGTGGCTGTATAAACATGCAATATGGCAGATTATTTACCGCACTCAAGGCGCATTAATAGACACTCCTTCATCAACATGAAGCCATATGATTTCTCATCAAATTGACTTTTTTACGTCCCCATGAACACAATCAGAAGAAAGAGGTATAAAGTATGCACTGACTGTGGTGGACGTAGTTCTAGGTATAAAGATGCAGGAGCCCCTTCTGAAAGAGTGCCACAGCAACTGCTGTTGCTATTGCAGGAAATCTATAGTCCGGGGCCATTAATAATATCCAGACTTATTCAGTGCGATGTGTTGGTAAAGAGTTTAAAGGAGCATTTAATCAGCTGTTTCTAAAGCATGGGTTGCCTATAAAAAGAGGTATAACAGGCAAACCACATGATCTCAAGCATGGGTTGAAAGTTTTAACAAGCTATTAGCAGTAAGACTGTTTTGTCATATCAGTACCAACCTAGAAATCATGTTCCAGGCACACGAAATACAGAGTGGGTAAGATGTCTGCCTGTACAGTTTTGTGAGCAATGGAACTTTGAGATAATAAGCCACATGGGTTATAAACCTGTGGGCGCTATCAAAGGCAAAACAATACTGCAGCACACCCAAACAACACCTTCTAAGCAACACTTTTTACCCTTTGGGAAGAAACTGAGATACTGTATGTCTGGAGAAGCTGAAGCACAGCGACAGTCACAAACGAGCAACAGATCCCATCTGGAGCATATGACTCTTTTGTACTAATAATAGAATAGTTGGTGGAGATGGTTCCTCTATTTTATTATTTGTCTATTACCTGCACCACAACGAGCTTGTGTTAGAGGGAAACTGCAGCTTAGTGCCACCTAATACTGTCCGGCTTTAGTAAGGTAGGTCACTATTTCATCAGATGTAAGTGACTGTTATGGTCTCATCTAATGTTTTTTTGTTACTCACAATTTTTGGGAAAAACATCTTTGATTATACTGAAGTGGGTTGGACACTCTCTCATCATACTAACAACTCCTAGATATTATTTAGCACCTACTTCTTTTGTACCATGATCAAGTTTTATTTCTAGCTTTGCTGGCCAATGTTTTTAGAATGTCAGCAATGTACAGCAGTGAGAGGACATTGTAACCCACTAAATGTATTTGATAAAGGAGGTAAACAATCCATTGTGAGTTCAATATAATTTGTAACTCGTTATAAATGTTTTTATAAAAAAATTTATTAATTAATTACTTTGTTCTCCCAGTGTCCAAGTGTGTAAGAGTGCTTGGTGATGAATATACTCGTTTTGTATCCTGCGCAATCAATGTCTTTTTTCTATCCACAGTTGGTTGATTTGGATGCAGGTTGAGCCAGAGCTTTGGGTGTCATGATGAAATACTCTACCTCAAAGGAGCCTCTTTGTAGTTATCATGACAGATGCTTGTTTTGACCACCTGTTTGCCAACACCTTTTGCCTTTTTTATAACCACCTGTCTGGCTTGCAACACTATTACATCTTGGCCCTCAGCCCAACATATTCTTGGCATAATAGTTCCGTTCATCTCATCTTCATCTTGCCAATAAATTTTGGGTTTACTGATGATGCTAGGGGACGTATTTTGGATAATACACTGGTGTCCATACCATGACTGACCCCAGCGCTACCGTCCTCTATACAAGGGCTTTGTATATATCTTCTGTGGGTATGTCTAGGATTGAAAGAGTCGGGTCTGGGTCAAGACAATTACACCAGGATATTTAGCCTTGTGTAATCATACAAGTACTCCAGCATTAACAGTTTGGGACAGCTCCGCACGCTGAACCCAATGATTACTGGTTTGTCTGTTTAACCTGCAAACTTCTTCATTCTTGATGCCATATCAGACTGTCTGGATATTGGCCTATAGTCTGATGCTTGCTTTGATGTCTAGCTTTATGGTTCGTTTTCTTTTTGTGACTAATCTAACATCTTTTCTTTTAGTGTGGGTTCTCCATTGTTTTACCCAAGCTGCTGTTGTTTCAGAGTTTGATGTAACCTTTTCTGATGCATCGGTTGCCTTTCGTTATCAGATCAGCTGTTCTTCTTGATGTATGGTTTCTTGAATTGCTCTTGATCAAACTCAATTGATACGCTTGAACAGCAGTAAGAATTACCCATGCCTTAGGTAGAATCTGCTAGCAGTCTTGTTGTGACAAAACATACGTGCTATCTTGTCATTTAAGTTTGGTACAAGACTTTGGTGGTTCTTTTGGAGATGTTTGAGCCTTTCTGCTGCATTGGGTAGTCTTTGGTGGCCATTGTGTAGTTCATGGGGATAGACTAAATCTACTTCTAGATCTCCAAACCCTTTGACGCTTGATTCCGGCACCCTTTGTGGACACAACGCTTTTAGAGTCTAATCAACAGCCAAAAGGACCATTAAACAACTGAAAGTTTCTTATTGGGAGTGAATGACAACATGCACATCCATACAGGATTGTTTGCGTCCAAGTTACATGATGTAGTAGATGCTTTGCTAGGATCTTAGTCTTCTATATATTTGTTGTTGGCCTTACAGTAGTTGTGCGATTGCCATACTGATGCCACAACGACAAAACCATCCTCATTCATTTGGAGCATTGGCAGGTCAGACAACAAATCAATCTTCACTCAGTAAACTTCAGAAAAGCATCCCAAGACATTACCGGTGCTGTGATATAGTGTGATGGGTCTAGTCCTTAATGTTTCTTTCGGTCTTTCTGTAGTTCTCAAAGACATCAGCAAGCAAACATGCCTCAGCATGTAGATACTGATTCTTGGTAATCGCCCTTCGTCCGGACACTTGCGATCTTTTGCCATGCCACTGAGCATGCTGTTAGTCTCATCACTGATTCTTTTTCCCAGTTCAAATATGCTGAAGAAGCTTCTTTTGGAGGCAGAGTCTTCTTCATCAAGCGTTCCAACGATTTCATGTAAACTTAAGGATTGAGCCTTTTCGCACGAGCTTTGTGGTCGTAGTATTTTTGTAATTGAGCAAGTACTCAGTGAAGAAGACAAGGACTCTAGAGATCCCATCAGATGTTGTGCAGAATCCAAAGGAAGGATAAGCTATTTAGTGTAAAAAGTCAGGTACTTCTCTGATGACTGTTGCAATGCAGTAAGCCTTATACTATCAGTTATGCCTGCATAATTTGGTGTGAGTTCAACCTCTTAGATTGTGGAGAGACTGGCAGCTTCCATGTTTTTGGGATCTATTTTAGTTTGTTGATCAAATTACTATGTGGGCTCCACGAAACTTACTACTGATGTGGTCATGATCTCTGACTGGTGTGAATTGTCTGCCACCTGAGGTGTTAATAAATTACACAAAGCCGCAATGTGTGGCAGATGAAGCATACCGGCTCCTGGTCTCTTCTGACATAATTGATCTCTTGCAGGTTTAGCTGTTGAGAGTAGTGGTTATTGATTTGCTTTCATGTGTTCAAGAAAAAGCTTTGCCGCGTCCGGTCTCGATACAAGAATGGTTGAGTGTGCACATCTGATCTTAACAACAACGTAGCAAAGGAACAGACTTGATGATTACTTGAGTAAGACTGTTTTTGGCATTTTGTTCCGGTTGCGGGTCCTTGGATTATGGCACAAATGATGACTCAAAGTCTGCATTTTACACTAACATAGGGAATCTTTTGTGCTTTTTTTATGTTTGTGAAGTACACCTTGCTTCCTGGCTTTGGTGTTACAAGTTCAGTGATTGCTTGGTCTCATCTTACAAAATGTTTTTGCGTTTGTCCTGCTGCCTGTAAAGATGGTAAACGAACCATAGCATCGTCTGCCAATAAAACTCTTGTTTGTGCTGATGTTTTGTTGTTCGTGCTTATAAGGTTACTCACTTGTTCTATAAGTGTTTTATAATGCACATTTATCATCACAATAAGTCTACATGGTTTTTGTTGGGATCACCTACAGTGGGTGTCTTGCTAGAAATGCGTATTTTGGTTGTGGCATAGGGCTGCCAATCTTTCGGTGTACACATATCACACTGATGGGTGGGTTTTGTTCCTCAAACTTGTCAATGCTCCTAACAGGCCAAGGAAAGTCAAATGCGGGTGTAGTTCAAGCTTGTCACGTGTTCATGATAGTTTGAAACCTCTCTCTGCATTCTTTGTTACATGAAAACAGGCTAGCCAGCACACACACATAAAAATTATCATTGGGTTTGAATGTTCAGCACAGCACGTTTTGCATACAAACATATGGTGGCAAGGGAATGTAACTTCTACCAACAATGGGATTGAACTTTTGTTTGCTTTAGTTCTTTGCGAAGAGCCTTACCACTGTCCATACTGATTCCCCTCATTCTTGCTGTTTCTGCGAATGTTCGAAGTTGCGCATCATCTCATTGCCCATGTTGTGTTGAGCTCTTCAAAGGAGTTCAGTGCTTTAGTTGTGTTTGTCGACACATGTACAGTTAATTCTTCATTCTTTATTTGCCGTGTTGATAAGAATTCAGCAACAACTGCACCTTACTGGTGGATCTATGTTTTAGGTGTTGGTATTTGTTGCTATTGCATCTTGATTGCTTTGTACCACGTCCTGCGCTTGTTGTAACATTTAGCTCTATAGTCTTGAAAAACAAAACTTTTGGTCATACTGAGCCTCAACTAAAATCTCTAACTCATATAGTATGTTCTTTCGAGCCAGAAGGCCCATAGAGACGGGCTTATCCCGGTATTTTCTGTAGCGTTTAAGCGAAACTGATGGTTTATCACCACCCCTGTGACAGGGAACGCTAGGGTCTGTCGCCAGATACTTCCCCAGCAGAGCTAGGTACCCACTTGTCCTACTGGGTGGAGTGAGGAAAATTAGGGTAAATGTGTCTTTCCAAAGGACACACACCGTAGCGAGCGGGGGATCGAACCCGCGACCTCTGGAATCACGAGTTGACCGCCTAAACCACTCCGACCACGGTTGCCTCCCTCTAACTAATATAGTAAAAAAAAAAATAATTATGTAATTAATTAATTATTGTTCTTTGTTTTTTTTTGTTTTGCTACGGTATGATGCAGTGAATCTCCACATAGGTAATTCTTAGCTCCTTAATTGAGTACTCGCTGATCGTTTTTTTTAAAGCACTGTCTTGGCCAAGCATAATTACCCACTTTTTTATATATTCCTTTTTTATTGAGTCAATGTCCACAGCATAGCTTTGTGTTGTTTGTTTTGGAGGTCAAAACTTTTTGACGCTTGTAGTCATGTAGTATCCTGAAGTCGCTGAACTTCCTTTCTGATATGTGGAATCTGTTAGAGCTTTTGCTAATAATGAGCCTGATTGAGCTTTGCTTGGCTAATGTCAAGGCAACCACAGGAATCTTGGTTTTCTAGTTTACGCACAACCTTCTTCAGAAATAGACTGTTGTGACAACAATGAAAAGGTCCTGTGTTATTGAAAACAGAGGCCCAATGCTTGTGTTGCAGGTGCAGAAATTCCAGTAGCCAAGAGTGCATCCCTGTTCTGCTGCTCTGTAGACAGGGTTGCTGTACCTGTAGCTCAACACAGAAATGCTGATTGTACATACGCCTGCTTTTTGTATTCTTTGCTATTCGTTGCCTCAATGTCATGCTGCTTCTGTGTAATGTTTGTCAATCGAAAAGGCATTAGCTTATCATAAAGAGTTTCAGGATCTGGTGCACTAGGGAAACTTTAGGATATTTAGCGGTCGTCATCTTATTTCTTATTACTGTTAAAAATAAATGTGTGAGTGGAATTTTTATTGGTATTCATTCTGTAAGTCTTGTAATTGATTGTCCGGGCCAGTACAACATCCTGTGTAAAGACTGCACGAGGTCAATGTTGTGTAGGTATTGGAGGGATGCTAATATTGTGGTTCAGCTGTGGTGGGTTCTAGAGCAAGTTGACTTTATTACTGGAAATGTTCCCTTCAAGGTGATTGTCACCCCCCCCCCCCCAACCCCGCTGTTCCGAAGCAATAGCAAATCTGGAGGGCATCATCTCGGGGTCTTTCCATTCTTAAGTAATCCCATCCATGAAAAACAAGACAGTAGCTCTGTTTCTCTTGCAACCAGAACAAACAACAATGTGTTGTACTGTTACATCCAGAGGAAAGTATGGAAGGAATCATAGCATGTGGTTGATGGTTTAGTCACATGAGTCTTTTCTAATGAAGCAAGAACGTGCCTTTTTCTGTAATGCTATTATCTCTTTTTCATTTCTGCTGGCTGATTGACATGTCTAATGCTATGTTTACTGGTCCAGCATTTTATGGCTTTACGGAAAGTTCTGTCGGGTGCATTTAGAGAGTGTAATGGACTAATAAAAACTAAACTTGATCTGCCTGTCGATGCTTGGTTTGTATGTGCCATTTAGTGCTTTATAGGTTACATTGTATGTAAAATCATCGCTAATGCTTCAGCTTCAACATTACGCATACTGTTCAAGTTTAGGAAACGATAAGGAGTTTCTTAGCTGCTTCTATTGCTGTGCGATTGTAGTATCCATCATTTGTGACTCAAAAGCGTTAAACTTTCACCAATCTCCCCATCCTTCTCAAATCTGGTACATCACCATTGATCTTTAAGCTCAATAGTTGTGGCATGTTTCAGGTGTCTTATTGCAGGGATCCGCGGGACATGGTTATGTATTATATGGAGTATTTATATTATTTTATTTCTAATGTATATATGTTAAATTTTTACAGTCAATCTGGTCTTTGTGCTGCGTCTTTGTTTGTTATTAACAGTGTGTGGTCATGGAAGCCTTCTGCTAGATCTTTATAAATGAAGTGTTGTAAAGCTATTGTGCTGCGTTTTCACAGTACATTGCCTGCTAGGTGGAAGGATTCTCAGTAGATCAGAAGGAACTGATGAGGAAGAAGCCTTCGTCACCACTTGGTTTTGTGTTGTGTTTAAATGAGACAGGTGTACAAAAAGCAAAAAGTTTACTGCCAAGTCAATGGGTCTTTCACCGACATAGGTTCTGTCCTCATCATCATCAAAAGTAATACCAAAAACTTTTTCCCAACCATCAGGACCCATTCTTCTAAATAGGCATTAGCATTAAGTTTTCTGGTCTGTACACTTTGAGCACAACACCCACACTTCTCTCAATTGTCAGACACTAATGAACCTTTCTCAACTGATTGCTCGGGTGACTTGTCAGTTGATTGATTTGATTGAAGCTGATCCAGCTATGGCTATGTATTTTGTGGTTTATAACAGGGGAAAAACTTGAGATTGTTTTCTTTAAGTTGAAGCTGTCTTCTATTCACCTCAGTTTGACACCGAAAACAGGCAGAGTCAGCCAAGGGAGTGGGTTGGGGTGTTTTTTTAGACACGGAAGACAAAGCTGGAAAAGGATGTCCCAAATTACTTGTTTTCTAGAGGAAAAAGTCGAATTTAGAATTTTTACCTAAGGGGAGTAACCGCTATGTTGTGTGTGATCGGTGATTGTCAAAGGATTTACAGTGGGTTTGAATTCATTCACACACTCACACACACACAACACTCTCACACACGCACACTCACACACCCACACACACACACACACACACAATCACACACTCCAAACACGCATGCAAAAGGACAGCTGGGACCCTAGCAACCTATTGAATACAGCCCAGATTCGGTGATCATGTGTTGAGTAATGGTCCATCAATAAATCCAGGGTCGTAAAATACTATTTATTATACTGCTCGGAAAGTGAGTGTCCCCTTGTCTCCAGTGTCTTTATCTCATTTTCCATATGAAAAAATAATCTGTAAGTGTTCTGGTTTTCAAATTACTTATAACCACTTTTTCAGCAAGGACCATCAAATGTTGTAAATATTAATTATAATATTAATACTTTATATGGAATTTATATAGCGCTGAATCTTGTAAAAAAACAAACAAATCGAAGCGCTTAAAAAAAAAATGGCATTAGCATTAAGTTTTCTGGTCTGTACACTTTGAGCACAACGCCCACACTTCTCTCAATCCACAGACACTAATGAACCTTACTCAACTGATTGCTGGGGTGACTTGTCAGTTGATCGATTTGATTGAAGCTGTGTATTTGTGTGTTTATAAACAGGGGAAACTTGAGATTGTTGTTATCTTAAGTCTGAAGCTGTCTTCTATTCACCTCAGTTTGACACTCAAAACCAGGCAGAGTCAGCCAAGGGATGTGGTGGGGGGGGGTTTTTTAGACACAAAAAGACAAAGCTGGAAAAGGATGTCCCAAACTTACTTGTTCTGGAGGAAAAGTCGAATTTAGACATTTTTACCTAAGGGGAAGTAACCGCTATGTTGTGTGTGATCGGGGATTGTTCAAAGGATTTACAGTGGGGTTTAGAATGCATTCACACACACACACACACTCACAACTCACACACTATGCAAAAAGGAGTTTCAGCTGGAACCTCTAGCACTATTGATTAAGCCCAGATTCGGAATGTTTCATTTCAAACTATGAGCTTGCCGTTCAGTAAATACCACGACTTTTGGGTTCTTCGTTTTGGATTATTGTTGTTGTTGTTTTTCACCTTAGCCTTATCCCATCATTCACCTTTGTAGGTGGTGGTGGGGGTAAAAAAGAGAGGGTGGTGAGGGATTTTTTAATTTTTTGTTTTGGGTTTTGTTTTTGGGGTTTTTTATTACTTTTTTTTTTCTTGTTGGAGACATGGCCTGGGGCTGCACGATAACGCTTATGGTCCAGATCCTTTTCGTGTGAAGCTGTATACTTTGGGATCTTTTTCTGTGTCTGTCAATGGCCTTCATGATGTTCGGGTATCATTTGTCTCGTGTTCGTCCCATTATGGTGCAATCTTTGGCATAGATGTGGTATGAGGGAACTGATTGTATTGCTGAATTCTATTGAAGTAGTGTTATGGAACATAGTATATGCTTGGTCCCTATTACAGATATGAGAATATCAGACATAGCAATAATAATGCACCTGTTACAAGTTCATAAATACAACAACAATGACATGATTACAAAACTACATACACATGGGGATTTGGTTGTTTTTAAAATAATTTTTATTTATAAAAGCACATGATTGATTATTCCTTATCCTTCGGACGGGAAAAAAACAAAAAACCTTATAAACCGAAATGAAAAATTGTCAGATAGACTTGGGAGATACTAGAGACTGCACTAGTGGGGCTGTATGTCCCTTTCTATTGTGCTTGCTTCTGTGGAACACTGCTTTTGAGAAAGGCCATCCAGAGAAAATTATAGCATGGGTGACAGCTCAGGATAGTAGACATTCTGTTAGATTTAAATATAAATGCATCAGTCTCAGTTGGGAGGGAAAATCACAAACAGCATAATATGGAGTTGGTCATTTCAGCATTCATTGTCCTTAACGCTGGGGACAATACGGTTTTTATCATGTACCACAGATGGATGAGCAAGGAACACTTTAAACTGTTCCCTTTTCAAAAAAATTCTTTTCTCATTTTATTGTTTAAATAGCCTGTACATTTTCTGGTTTTGAATGACTATAACAACTTTATTACTCTCCAACTGCAATTTAAACTTTTAAAAATAGTTTCGACTTATGAGTAAATCAAATTGTTGACTAATATGCATAATGGAAGCATTTTACCATTAAAGCAGTATGATTTGCTTATTAATATTCTTTTTACGTCGGACATAGGTTGACCAATAAATCTCAAAGAAAAATGTATTTTTAACATAATACAATGATTTTTTGGCATGAATCTGCAGGCCTGCTTACAAAATAAAGCCATGTTAATTAAAATATTCTTTATATTGAGAAAACACCTTATAATTTTGTCAGTAAGCTAGTTGACAGTTGTATTTATTGTTTTTGTTTCCCAAAGAATGGCAGTGATTTCGTGCCACGCTCACAATTGGGCAGTACATGTAAAGTTCACACGTACTTTTTTATTATAACTCTGTCTTCTCCACTGAAGGAGGTGAGTAGGATAATCTGCAATAATCATTCCATGGATGACATTCCATCTATGACATTTTGGATGAAACTACCAGACCCTGTGCAATGCATGCTTGATGCCCTACACTTTAATTACTGTTCGCTTTTCAAAATGTGTAGGCCTTTGTGGGAACAGATGACAAAATTTGCAAAACCGCATACACACGGGGACTGGATGTAAAAAAGCACATGAATGCTTATTCCATTATCCTCAATATTAAATAAATGAATAGCTACATTGAAAAAAATCTTGTCATCTGAGCGCTTTGATTTGTTGTTGCTTTACAAGATTCAGCGCTATACAATATCCATATATTATTATTAATATTATTATTATAATATAACGCTACACAACATCACACGATTCCACCCATGATATAGAATAGGGAAGAGCAGGGTGTGGGCCTTTTAATTTTCCATTAAAAAAATCTCAGAAGTATAGCCATAACATCACAGAAAAACGAAAGTAACTGGATAATTCTAAACAACTCATCAAGCCAAATGTTCTAATATAATTGGTGTTGATGAGTGTGTGGCCTTTTTGATTTGATTTTTTTTTAATATCAGGAAATTGGACAGCTGAATCTGAGACTTTTCTTTCTTGGTTTGTGTTGTTGACTTTTTGTTTGTTTGGTTTTGTGCTTTTGTTGCTTTTTCAATTTTGTTTTGCTTTTTCTGTTTTTTTCTTGACTATGAAATGTAACACATAAAATCTCCCAAGGAAGCAAACATCAAAGTAAGGGAAAACAATCGTGCTCTTTGACTTCCATGCAACTTAAGAGTGGGGGGGGAGGGGGGGGGGGGGGGTTGAGAGTTGATATTCGGAGTGGTAAGTTGATATAAAGAATATTTTTTAAAGAATTTTATTCATATCTCCTAGGTTTTCTTTAAGTTAGGTAGGTGCTTGGGTATTATCTGTTCAAAACCAACAGGAACAAAAATTTGGCCCCCCTGGACATAGAGGAAGGAAAGTAGTGGAGAATAGAGCCTTTCTGCTAAGTACTTGGATCAACTTGAAATGAAGCAACATGCAAACGCGACTATACAAAGCCATGCTAACCACACAACTGCCAGGACCAACAACCTATGCCAGCCCATCCTGAAAATGAAACATCAATGTTACAGAAAAGACCAAACCATTAGATACCCCTGAGCAAAGCTGGACCAACGACGACCCACATTACACAGCTGTGACTGAAGAAAAGCAGTGATGCTGAAGTTGAAATGACCCCAGGAAGAGAAAATATAAAGAAAAGGATAGAAGGAGGCAGGAAAGGCAACTAGAGAGAGAGGAGAGGAGAGTGAGGGGGCCGGGGGGGGGGGGGGGGGGTCAATGGGCAAAGTCAGGTCGGTCATGGATATAATTAGGCGAGCGTACATGGACTGGTTTGTCCCAATCTAAATTGTGCTTGATTCCTGGGATACATGACGTTTTGGACCAAAGGGCTCCGAGAAAAATATCTAGCATCGGCAGCAGCTAGATAGTAAGGAACATCTGTTAGAAGTATTATTTAAACTGCATCAGTTGCAGTGGGAGGAAATTCACAACAGAATAGGACTGGCATGTGTTGATTACTGGTCATCAATACACAGGGGACGTAATTACTATTTTATTATACTGCTCGGAAAGAGAATATCCCCTTTCTCCCAGTGTCTTTATCTCCTTTTCCATATGAAAAAAATATCTGTTAGTGTAACTGGTTTTACAATATTACTATAACCACTTTTACAGCAATGACTCAATCAAATGTTGTATTTAACAAATTATAATAATTACATACATAATATATGGAATTTATATAGCGCTGAATCTTGTAAAAAAAACAAACAAATCCAAGCGCTCTTAAAAAAAATATTGGCAACTTTTGCATTAATTTTTCTGGTCTGTACACTTTGAGCACAACGCCCACACTTCTCCAATCGACAGACACTATTGAACCTTTCTCAAAAATGATAGCTCGGGGTGACTTGTCAGTGATGATTTGATTGAAGCTGATCCAGCCTATGGCTAATGTATTTGTTGTGTTTATAACTGGGGAAACTTGAGGAATTGTTTGTTATCTTAAGTCTGCAAGCTTGTCTTCTTATTTCACTCAGTTTGACACCGAAAACCAGGCAGAGTCAGCCAAGGGATGTGGTGGGGGTTTTTTTTAGACACGGAATGACTAAGTGGAAAGGATGTCCAAAACTTACTTGTTCTAGAGGAAAAAGGTCGATTTCTAGACATTTTTTCCTAAGAGGGAAGTAACGCTATGTTGTGTGTGGAACGGGTTTGTCAAAGGATTTACAGTGGTTTAGAATTCATTCACACTCACCACTACACCACACCACACACCAATCCACACGCATGCAAAAGGACGAGCTGGAACTCTAGCACCTATGGAATAAGCCCAGATTCGGAGATGTTCAATCAACTCTGAGACTGCGATTCAGTAAAACCAGATTTGGGTTCTTCGTTTGGTTTATTGTTGTCGTTGTTTTCTCCCCTTTGTTATCCCATCTTTCCACTTGTAGGTGGTGGTGGGAGGTAAAGAGAGGGTGGCGAGGGATGGGATTTTTTAATTTTTTGTTTTGGTTTTTGTTTTGGTTTTTTAAAACGTTTTATACTAAGTTGGAAACATCGCTGGGGTGCAACGTTAAACTATTCTGGACCAGTATCCTTTTCGTGCAGCTGTATTTTCTGGATCCTATTTCTTGTGTCTGTAATGGCCTCCTGATGTTTCGCGGTTCTATTTTTCTCGTGTTTCGTTACTATTATGGAAGCAAAATCTTTGGCATAGTAGATGTGGATAGAGGGGATGATGTATTGCTGAATTCTAGTGAAGTTGTTGTTATGGACGTTTGTATGTGTTTGTCCCTATACAAGACGAGAAATATCGACTTTAAGCAATATAATGCACTGTACAAGTTCATTAAAACAACAACAATGAAAGATTTACAAAACTACATACACATGGGGATTGGAGGGATGTTTTAAAATAATTATTTAAAAGCACATGATTGCTTACTCCTTATACTCAAAATAAAAAAAAAACATTATAAAGAAGAAAACTTGTCAGTTAGACATGGGAGATTGATAACTAGAGTAAGCACTAGAGGGGCATGGTTATGTCCTTCTCAAATAATCGTGCTTGTTTCTGTGGAAACACTGACTTTTGAGAAAGCCACTCCAGAGATAATATATAGCATGGCAGCAACACAGTGATAGTAGACATCTGTTAGAATAAATATTAAACTGCTTCAGTCTCTGGGGGAAGGGAAAATCACATACATGCTATTAGGAGTGGGGCATTTTCAGCATTCATTGCCCATAATGCTGGGGACACATTACTGTTTTTATCATGGACCACACTCGGATGGGCAAGATACACTTTAAACTGTTCCCCTTTTTAAAATATTCTTTTTCTCAATTTTTGTTTAATATATCCAGTACATTTTAACTGGTTTTGGAATGATCTTTATAACAAACTTTATTACCCAACTGCAATTAAAACCATTAAAATAGTTTGACCCATTTTGAGCAATCAAACGTTGGACACAAAGCAAAATGGAAGCATTTTTACCAATAAAGCAGTATGATTTGCTATTAATTTTTCTTTACGTCACGTCATTTGGTTTGGACATAGATCTCAAGAGAATGTATTTTTATCATTTACAATGATTTTTTGGCATGAATCTGCAGCATGCTTACAAATAAGAGCACTATTTTAATTTTATTTAAAATTCTTTTTATTGAGAAGTAAAAGAAAACACCTATTATTTTGACAGTAAGCTGCTTGACAGTGTATATAATGTTCTGTTTCTCAAAGAATGGCATTGTGATTTGTGCACTTTCACCATGGCAAGTACATGTAAGTACACTACGTCATATTTTGATTATAACCTTTGTTTTCTACACTTGAAGGAGGTGAGTAGAAATGCACATCATTCCAGGGTTGGACATTTCCCATCTATGAAATATTGGATGAAACTACCAGACCCTCGTGCAATGCATGCTTGATGCCTTACACTTTTAAATCCTGTTCCACTTTTCAAAAGAGAAGTGCCTTTGTGGGAACAGATGACTAAATTTGCAAAAAAACCGCCATACACTCCGGGGACTGATGTAAAAAAGCACATGGAGTTAGGGGTAAAAGGCGAGTCAAGCTCAACCTTATGTTTATACCAAAACCTGGCAACTTTTGGTCCGATTCGGCTTCGCCTCAATTGGACCAAAAACTTGGCATTGTTTTATATTTATAAAAACTAAGCAGTTTACCTTTTGACTCGGTTTTACCCTATCTCTCTTACTAAAACTGGAAAGTAATACTTATTATTTTTTGATGGGTATTATTTTATAAAACTATTAAAATTATGGGGAATTTATGCTAAATACAATATTTTGTCAGAACTTTATTTATACTAATCTTATCAAGAACCTTATCAAGAAACTTATCAAGAACTTATCAAGAACTTACAAGAACTTACCAAGAACTTATCAAGAACTTATCAAGAACTAAAACAAGAACTATATTAAAGAACTTGGACAAGAAATAAACAAGTCCCTATCAAACAACATTGTTTAAACCTTATTCAAACCAACTTGTCAAGAACAACAATAATTTTTTTACACATAAATTATATTGATAAAGATAGACAACATGAACTGCAACGAACTTTTTGTTTTGACATTACTGGTTCTTGTCAGAGATATAACAGATGAGACGAGTCTACCCACCCTCCCCCCACCCCCCCCCCCCCCCCCCGGATAAGAAGGACGAAGTTGTACTCTCTTGCTGATTGTGGTTAAAGCAATGCATTAATTAGGAACACAACTAACAGTTGAACTGGTTTGCAGCAGTTATTCACCACAAGACATTAATAAGTATTTTAAATAGGTATGGAATCTCTTCTTAAGGTAGACAAAAGATAGTGAAAAGCCTTAGGGCATTTACTGTTATTGGACTATATTCTAAAGCAACAAGTTGCGTCGTCCTTTAATGTGGACTCAGAAGCTGACTTGGCTTATGACCTCTCACAAGATCCTATTTTTGTCTAGACCGCTGGAGGACAACTAGGCTGTGATTTGTATTTCGTTTTGCTCTCTGTTAGCACCAGTAATGCTGCTAGTATGATAACATAAAACCTATAAAATTAACCACATAGAAAGATGGAACAAGAACACATCCCAGATCCAACAGGAGCACAGGATAATGCCACGAACCAAGAGCAACCCTCCCTTGCCACAAGTGACATCTGTAACATAAGAATCTGGGAGAGTTGATGCTGGCATGAGGTTAGCAAGAATGGGAAATGACAGAAAAAACTAGCAACAATGCAATGCAAAAGATTTCTTATCTGGAGAATCATTAGAAAAACAGATGGCCTATAGAACAACAGAAAAAGGAAACAGCACCACCCTCGCCTAAAAACAACTATTCAGTCTTACTTGTTTTATACGGTGTTAACTGCTATGGGAATTGGTTATACAGCTAATAGTGTATTGGAGCAGCATTGAAACCAACAAGACAAGAACCCACTACATTGAAACAAAAGCCAAAACCACAACGGACAACACTGCAATGCAAACTGCCTGACAACGATCAATTCAGATGTATTAATTGATTTAAATAAATAATTATACTTATCATAGGTAGAAATATGAGTACTGAAAGACTGCTGTCATATTTGGTTACCACGCTGCGTTATTGGCAGTCTTAAGTTTACGGCTATACTATGTTAGGAAAAGGAGCCTCTAAAAATGAAGCCTGCTGATTTAGGAAAAACTAGACTTTGAAGACAGCGGGCCAAGCTAGTTGTGGTTGTAAACAGCTCCATTGCTACAAAAGGTACTTCCTGGTTAAGTGGAATCATTCCAGAAAATATTAGTCCATAAATAAAAATGCTTCTTTAGTGATGATGGTTGGTGGTGCTGTAGTTAACGCACTTGCTTTTACAGGCAGCTACTACTGTTTCTAAACTTCATACAGGGTCGATGAGAGGAAGAGGACATGATAAAGCATTAGACAAACCTGAAACAGAGCACAGGCAGAATAAGACAATTGAATTGCACAGTTGATTTATTAACGAAAAAACTTTCGTGAAAAAGGACATGCTGCAAAAACATTTTCTGATGTTTGAGGCGGCAATAAAAGAGTACTACATTGTGGACAGGCAAACAATATCTCCTATTATCTATGCCACAGCTTCGTGATTATTATAAACCCACTGAAAAACCAGATGGACAGGCGATGATTGCTTTTATTGTGGTGGGCTTGACAATAGTTTATTCCTTTTGCACAGAAGGTTGGTTAACCAACAGGGCAATTTTTTTATTATTATATTAGAACAATGGAGGCCAAAACTCTCTACTATGATCTACTACACATCCAAAAGGGGTACTGGAATGGACAGGCAGCTATTAATAAATGAGCATTTTGCAGCAGGAGTATAGTTCCGTAGTAGCAAAAAGAAGTGGCTGTATAAACATGCAATATGGCAGATTATTTACCGCACTCAAGGCGCATTAATAGACACTCCTTCATCAACATGAAGCCATATGATTTCTCATCAAATTGACTTTTTTACGTCCCCATGAACACAATCAGAAGAAAGAGGTATAAAGTATGCACTGACTGTGGTGGACGTAGTTCTAGGTATAAAGATGCAGGAGCCCCTTCTGAAAGAGTGCCACAGCAACTGCTGTTGCTATTGCAGGAAATCTATAGTCCGGGGCCATTAATAATATCCAGACTTATTCAGTGCGATGTGTTGGTAAAGAGTTTAAAGGAGCATTTAATCAGCTGTTTCTAAAGCATGGGTTGCCTATAAAAAGAGGTATAACAGGCAAACCACATGATCTCAAGCATGGGTTGAAAGTTTTAACAAGCTATTAGCAGTAAGACTGTTTTGTCATATCAGTACCAACCTAGAAATCATGTTCCAGGCACACGAAATACAGAGTGGGTAAGATGTCTGCCTGTACAGTTTTGTGAGCAATGGAACTTTGAGATAATAAGCCACATGGGTTATAAACCTGTGGGCGCTATCAAAGGCAAAACAATACTGCAGCACACCCAAACAACACCTTCTAAGCAACACTTTTTACCCTTTGGGAAGAAACTGAGATACTGTATGTCTGGAGAAGCTGAAGCACAGCGACAGTCACAAACGAGCAACAGATCCCATCTGGAGCATATGACTCTTTTGTACTAATAATAGAATAGTTGGTGGAGATGGTTCCTCTATTTTATTATTTGTCTATTACCTGCACCACAACGAGCTTGTGTTAGAGGGAAACTGCAGCTTAGTGCCACCTAATACTGTCCGGCTTTAGTAAGGTAGGTCACTATTTCATCAGATGTAAGTGACTGTTATGGTCTCATCTAATGTTTTTTTGTTACTCACAATTTTTGGGAAAAACATCTTTGATTATACTGAAGTGGGTTGGACACTCTCTCATCATACTAACAACTCCTAGATATTATTTAGCACCTACTTCTTTTGTACCATGATCAAGTTTTATTTCTAGCTTTGCTGGCCAATGTTTTTAGAATGTCAGCAATGTACAGCAGTGAGAGGACATTGTAACCCACTAAATGTATTTGATAAAGGAGGTAAACAATCCATTGTGAGTTCAATATAATTTGTAACTCGTTATAAATGTTTTTATAAAAAAATTTATTAATTAATTACTTTGTTCTCCCAGTGTCCAAGTGTGTAAGAGTGCTTGGTGATGAATATACTCGTTTTGTATCCTGCGCAATCAATGTCTTTTTTCTATCCACAGTTGGTTGATTTGGATGCAGGTTGAGCCAGAGCTTTGGGTGTCATGATGAAATACTCTACCTCAAAGGAGCCTCTTTGTAGTTATCATGACAGATGCTTGTTTTGACCACCTGTTTGCCAACACCTTTTGCCTTTTTTATAACCACCTGTCTGGCTTGCAACACTATTACATCTTGGCCCTCAGCCCAACATATTCTTGGCATAATAGTTCCGTTCATCTCATCTTCATCTTGCCAATAAATTTTGGGTTTACTGATGATGCTAGGGGACGTATTTTGGATAATACACTGGTGTCCATACCATGACTGACCCCAGCGCTACCGTCCTCTATACAAGGGCTTTGTATATATCTTCTGTGGGTATGTCTAGGATTGAAAGAGTCGGGTCTGGGTCAAGACAATTACACCAGGATATTTAGCCTTGTGTAATCATACAAGTACTCCAGCATTAACAGTTTGGGACAGCTCCGCACGCTGAACCCAATGATTACTGGTTTGTCTGTTTAACCTGCAAACTTCTTCATTCTTGATGCCATATCAGACTGTCTGGATATTGGCCTATAGTCTGATGCTTGCTTTGATGTCTAGCTTTATGGTTCGTTTTCTTTTTGTGACTAATCTAACATCTTTTCTTTTAGTGTGGGTTCTCCATTGTTTTACCCAAGCTGCTGTTGTTTCAGAGTTTGATGTAACCTTTTCTGATGCATCGGTTGCCTTTCGTTATCAGATCAGCTGTTCTTCTTGATGTATGGTTTCTTGAATTGCTCTTGATCAAACTCAATTGATACGCTTGAACAGCAGTAAGAATTACCCATGCCTTAGGTAGAATCTGCTAGCAGTCTTGTTGTGACAAAACATACGTGCTATCTTGTCATTTAAGTTTGGTACAAGACTTTGGTGGTTCTTTTGGAGATGTTTGAGCCTTTCTGCTGCATTGGGTAGTCTTTGGTGGCCATTGTGTAGTTCATGGGGATAGACTAAATCTACTTCTAGATCTCCAAACCCTTTGACGCTTGATTCCGGCACCCTTTGTGGACACAACGCTTTTAGAGTCTAATCAACAGCCAAAAGGACCATTAAACAACTGAAAGTTTCTTATTGGGAGTGAATGACAACATGCACATCCATACAGGATTGTTTGCGTCCAAGTTACATGATGTAGTAGATGCTTTGCTAGGATCTTAGTCTTCTATATATTTGTTGTTGGCCTTACAGTAGTTGTGCGATTGCCATACTGATGCCACAACGACAAAACCATCCTCATTCATTTGGAGCATTGGCAGGTCAGACAACAAATCAATCTTCACTCAGTAAACTTCAGAAAAGCATCCCAAGACATTACCGGTGCTGTGATATAGTGTGATGGGTCTAGTCCTTAATGTTTCTTTCGGTCTTTCTGTAGTTCTCAAAGACATCAGCAAGCAAACATGCCTCAGCATGTAGATACTGATTCTTGGTAATCGCCCTTCGTCCGGACACTTGCGATCTTTTGCCATGCCACTGAGCATGCTGTTAGTCTCATCACTGATTCTTTTTCCCAGTTCAAATATGCTGAAGAAGCTTCTTTTGGAGGCAGAGTCTTCTTCATCAAGCGTTCCAACGATTTCATGTAAACTTAAGGATTGAGCCTTTTCGCACGAGCTTTGTGGTCGTAGTATTTTTGTAATTGAGCAAGTACTCAGTGAAGAAGACAAGGACTCTAGAGATCCCATCAGATGTTGTGCAGAATCCAAAGGAAGGATAAGCTATTTAGTGTAAAAAGTCAGGTACTTCTCTGATGACTGTTGCAATGCAGTAAGCCTTATACTATCAGTTATGCCTGCATAATTTGGTGTGAGTTCAACCTCTTAGATTGTGGAGAGACTGGCAGCTTCCATGTTTTTGGGATCTATTTTAGTTTGTTGATCAAATTACTATGTGGGCTCCACGAAACTTACTACTGATGTGGTCATGATCTCTGACTGGTGTGAATTGTCTGCCACCTGAGGTGTTAATAAATTACACAAAGCCGCAATGTGTGGCAGATGAAGCATACCGGCTCCTGGTCTCTTCTGACATAATTGATCTCTTGCAGGTTTAGCTGTTGAGAGTAGTGGTTATTGATTTGCTTTCATGTGTTCAAGAAAAAGCTTTGCCGCGTCCGGTCTCGATACAAGAATGGTTGAGTGTGCACATCTGATCTTAACAACAACGTAGCAAAGGAACAGACTTGATGATTACTTGAGTAAGACTGTTTTTGGCATTTTGTTCCGGTTGCGGGTCCTTGGATTATGGCACAAATGATGACTCAAAGTCTGCATTTTACACTAACATAGGGAATCTTTTGTGCTTTTTTTATGTTTGTGAAGTACACCTTGCTTCCTGGCTTTGGTGTTA
Source organism: Rapana venosa (assembly GCA_028751875.1). Taxonomy (NCBI): domain Eukaryota; kingdom Metazoa; phylum Mollusca; class Gastropoda; order Neogastropoda; family Muricidae; genus Rapana; species Rapana venosa. Next base: position 47,691,227 of record CM054161.1, read on the forward strand.
CAAGTTCAGTGATTGCTTGGTCTCATCTTACAAAATGTTTTTGCGTTTGTCCTGCTGCCTGTAAAGATGGTAAACGAACCATAGCATCGTCTGCCAATAAAACTCTTGTTTGTGCTGATGTTTTGTTGTTCGTGCTTATAAGGTTACTCACTTGTTCTATAAGTGTTTTATAATGCACATTTATCATCACAATAAGTCTACATGGTTTTTGTTGGGATCACCTACAGTGGGTGTCTTGCTAGAAATGCGTATTTTGGTTGTGGCATAGGGCTGCCAATCTTTCGGTGTACACATATCACACTGATGGGTGGGTTTTGTTCCTCAAACTTGTCAATGCTCCTAACAGGCCAAGGAAAGTCAAATGCGGGTGTAGTTCAAGCTTGTCACGTGTTCATGATAGTTTGAAACCTCTCTCTGCATTCTTTGTTACATGAAAACAGGCTAGCCAGCACACACACATAAAAATTATCATTGGGTTTGAATGTTCAGCACAGCACGTTTTGCATACAAACATATGGTGGCAAGGGAATGTAACTTCTACCAACAATGGGATTGAACTTTTGTTTGCTTTAGTTCTTTGCGAAGAGCCTTACCACTGTCCATACTGATTCCCCTCATTCTTGCTGTTTCTGCGAATGTTCGAAGTTGCGCATCATCTCATTGCCCATGTTGTGTTGAGCTCTTCAAAGGAGTTCAGTGCTTTAGTTGTGTTTGTCGACACATGTACAGTTAATTCTTCATTCTTTATTTGCCGTGTTGATAAGAATTCAGCAACAACTGCACCTTACTGGTGGATCTATGTTTTAGGTGTTGGTATTTGTTGCTATTGCATCTTGATTGCTTTGTACCACGTCCTGCGCTTGTTGTAACATTTAGCTCTATAGTCTTGAAAAACAAAACTTTTGGTCATACTGAGCCTCAACTAAAATCTCTAACTCATATAGTATGTTCTTTCGAGCCAGAAGGCCCATAGAGACGGGCTTATCCCGGTATTTTCTGTAGCGTTTAAGCGAAACTGATGGTTTATCACCACCCCTGTGACAGGGAACGCTAGGGTCTGTCGCCAGATACTTCCCCAGCAGAGCTAGGTACCCACTTGTCCTACTGGGTGGAGTGAGGAAAATTAGGGTAAATGTGTCTTTCCAAAGGACACACACCGTAGCGAGCGGGGGATCGAACCCGCGACCTCTGGAATCACGAGTTGACCGCCTAAACCACTCCGACCACGGTTGCCTCCCTCTAACTAATATAGTAAAAAAAAAAATAATTATGTAATTAATTAATTATTGTTCTTTGTTTTTTTTTGTTTTGCTACGGTATGATGCAGTGAATCTCCACATAGGTAATTCTTAGCTCCTTAATTGAGTACTCGCTGATCGTTTTTTTTAAAGCACTGTCTTGGCCAAGCATAATTACCCACTTTTTTATATATTCCTTTTTTATTGAGTCAATGTCCACAGCATAGCTTTGTGTTGTTTGTTTTGGAGGTCAAAACTTTTTGACGCTTGTAGTCATGTAGTATCCTGAAGTCGCTGAACTTCCTTTCTGATATGTGGAATCTGTTAGAGCTTTTGCTAATAATGAGCCTGATTGAGCTTTGCTTGGCTAATGTCAAGGCAACCACAGGAATCTTGGTTTTCTAGTTTACGCACAACCTTCTTCAGAAATAGACTGTTGTGACAACAATGAAAAGGTCCTGTGTTATTGAAAACAGAGGCCCAATGCTTGTGTTGCAGGTGCAGAAATTCCAGTAGCCAAGAGTGCATCCCTGTTCTGCTGCTCTGTAGACAGGGTTGCTGTACCTGTAGCTCAACACAGAAATGCTGATTGTACATACGCCTGCTTTTTGTATTCTTTGCTATTCGTTGCCTCAATGTCATGCTGCTTCTGTGTAATGTTTGTCAATCGAAAAGGCATTAGCTTATCATAAAGAGTTTCAGGATCTGGTGCACTAGGGAAACTTTAGGATATTTAGCGGTCGTCATCTTATTTCTTATTACTGTTAAAAATAAATGTGTGAGTGGAATTTTTATTGGTATTCATTCTGTAAGTCTTGTAATTGATTGTCCGGGCCAGTACAACATCCTGTGTAAAGACTGCACGAGGTCAATGTTGTGTAGGTGTTGAAGGCAGAGTGGTAGCAGGAGGCGCGGTCAGTGCGCATGCACTGCTGGGGAAACTGGGCAATGCTGGTGGCCAGTTGTACTGCCTGACCCAACCCTGGACACACAGTGGAGGACAGTGTAGCATAGCGTAGTGTAGTGTAGCGTAGCATATATAAATCCAGCCTCAAGACATATTTGTTTCAAACCTAACTTTTTCCCTCTTTCATCTCAAAACTGCCCCTGCCTTCAACAGCCCAAATCCCATTACCCTGCCAAAGCCTACAACCTGTGTGTGTGTGTGTGTGTGTGTGTGTGTGTGTGTGTACATTTGAATTTTGTTTAAGCTTTTGATAGTTATTGGCTGCATGACTATGTAAGAATATGTTGAATGCAAGCGCTCTGATTTGTCTTTGCAAGATATAGCGCTATACAAATTTCATTTATTATTATTATTATGATAATGTATGGAATTTATATAGCGCTGAGTCTTGTAAAGCAACAAATCAAAGCGCTCAGTTGACATTTTTATTTTTTATATATCGAGGATAATGGAATAAGCACTCATGTCCTTTTTTACATCCAGTCCCTGTGTGTATACGGTTTTGTAAATTTTTTCATCTGTTCCCACCGGCATGCAATGGCCTACTCTTTCGAAAAGCGGAACAGGATTTAATGTGTGCGCATGATGTTCTGCATGCGTTTGCACACGGGGCCCATGTTTATAGTCTCATCCGAAGGACTTTGACATTCAGTTCAATTTTTTTGGTCAAACTGGGAAGAAAGGGCGAGGCTGGGAATCGAACCCAGAACCTCACGGTTTACTTGTTGGCAGGTTAACGTCTTAACCATTCTGCTACCTTCCTTCCCAATAATAATAATAATAAATGGAATTTATATAGCGCTATATCTTGCAGAGACAAATCAAAGCGCTTGCACTCAACTCATTCTTACACAGTCATACGACCAGTAACAATTCATAGTTCCATCAAGTGCAAATGTGCACGCACGCACACTCACACGCATACGCACACACAAAGGTCACACACCCTGGCAGGGCAATAGAGTCTTGGCTGTTGAAGGCAGGGAAAAGCTAAGAGTGTAGTGTAATAGTGTAGTGTAGGGTAATGCAGTGTAGCAAAGGTAAAGGTGTCCCATGACCTATGTGGTCGTAGGGGAGTGAGGCATCAGAGACCTCAACTTCTCAAGAGGCCAGCATATTGAGGGCAGCGCCCATCTCCTCTCCCTCGCTGCTTTACCTTCCCTGATCCTAAAGAGGGCAGGTACCCATTTACAGCTAGGTGAACTGGGGGAACTGTATTGAAGCCAAAGCGCGCAAACGGTCACCCATCCAAGTGGTAACCACGGTCAATGCTGCTTAACTTTAGCTGGGGGAAAGCGAGTTCTCCGACCACTGAGCTATCCCGTCCCCAAGTGTTAACATAGTATAGCACAATGTAGCACTGCTGGGAAAATTGGGTGATGGTGTTGGCCAGTTGTACTTCCTGATCCAACCCTGTAGTGTAGTGTAGTGTTGTGTAGTGGAGTGGAGTGGAGTGAAGTGGAGAGTAGAACAGTGCAGTGCAGTGCAGCACAGAATAACAAAGTATAGTACAGCATAGTGTATTGTACTGTATTGTATACCACTTCAAGTCACGGCAGATTTCTCTGCATGAAAGTTGGGCTGCTCTCTCCTGGGAGAGAGTGACGTCCTCACAAGAGCAGCGCCACCCATTAGTTTTTGTTCTTTTCCTGTCTGCAACTGTATTTGTTTCCCTATCATAGTGGCTTTTTTTCTACAAAATTTTGCCAGGGACAACTTTCTTGTTGCCGTGGGTCTTTTACATGTGCTAAATAATTTCGTCTAACACACAGGACCTTGGTTTATTGTCTCATCCAAAAGACTAGCACCCAGACCACCACTCAAGTGCACCCTATATGCCGGGGAATACAATTCTTATGTGCCACTTGCTATTTCATGTCCCTCTTACTCAGAAATTGCTAAATGAATAATCCTGATAGTCTGCCTAATGACATATATATATCGTAGATTGCTTTTGAGGCAAGCTCAAATTAGTTAGCATGAATATTTCACTACGAAAATATATTTAAAATGTAAAAAAATCGACAAAAAATACACTTTCCTCATCATCATTATCATTCTGAGTACCCCCCCATCTCAATAATGTCACACATAAGTCCAGGCAAAATCTCAGTCTTTTTTTTTAAATGCACTATCTCCTGAATAATACATGATTGTTTTCATCACTGTCAGGATTATCTAAAGTTTTATTTGCCACTTTTTCAGCAGTGTAAGGTTATTGATACCTTCAACGAGGAGTGTCAGCCATTTTGAATAAGAACTGCCCAAGCAGTCTTGCATAATAACACAAAATACGAGCTAAAAAAGTTTTGCAGCTGCATGTTGCCAAGCAACAGGAGAGTGATCTCCACTACTTTTGGTGTTCTTTCCCTTTGCATGGGTGTAAATGATTTGAGTGCAAGAGCTTCGATTTGTTTGTTTTTACAAGATTCAGCGCTATATAAATTCCATATATTATTATTATTATTATTATTATTTAATTGTAGTCAAGGGAGCTGGCTTGTTTACTTCGGTTCGAAACCCCGTAATTTTCCGGGTTGTTTATTTAAATTATTTTTATTTATTTTATTCTTTTATATCGAGGATAATGGAATAAGCACTTATGTGCTTTTTTACATCCAGTCCCCATGTGTATGCGGATTTGTGAATTCTCTCATCTGTTCCCACCGGCACACAATGGCCTACTCTTACGAAAAGCGGAACAAATTTTAACATGTGCGCAAGATGTTCTGCATGCGTTCTCACATGGGGCCTCGGTTTATAGTCTCATCCGAAAGAACTTTTGGGGAGAGAGAAGTCTGCACTGATGTTAACTCCTGGGGAAAATATTCCCTGAACGGAATTGAACCTGGTCATCAGATTGCCAGCACAATGTTATAACCACTAGGCTATCCCGTCCCCCCACTCTCTCCAACTTCACGACCCAACAGGACGAAATCAAGCATTCCTAGCTACTCAGCTATAGCGTCCATCATAAGGCGATGCAATACTGACAAACGGAATTAAAGTCAGTCTTAGCTAATCAGCTATAGTGACCATCATTTTGGCGATGCAATACTGACCAACGAGATTGAAGTCAAACAGTCTTAGCTAATCAGCTAGTGCTTGTCCATTGTCCTCGATGTAAAAAAAAAAAATCTGAGCGCTTGATTTGTTGCTTTACAAGATTCAGCGCTATATAAATTCCATACATTATTATTATTATCATATGGTGATGCAATACTGACAAACGGGATTGAAGCCAAACGGTCTTAGCTAATCAGCTACAGCGACCATCATATGGCGATGCAATACTGACCAGTGCCCGTGGCCACCACCCGATTGGCTAACCCCATGTCCAAAGCCTCTTTGGCCGATACTGTTCGACCGGTCAGCACCAGGTCCAGGGCTCGGGACAGTCCAATCAGAGCCGGCAGCCGCACCGTGCCTCCGTCAATGAGGGGGACCCCTGAAACATTGACCAACACCCATCAGCATGCCAATCCATCAAGAACCTGGGTTCAATTCCCGTTCAAGGGGGATATTTCCCCTGGAGTTAACACAGTGCAGACTCCACTCTCCCCCAAAAGTCCTTCAGATAGACTGTAAACCGAGGTTCCGTTGCGAACGCATGCAGAACGTCTTGCGCACATGTTAAATTCCTGTTCCAGTAAGAGTAGGCCATTGTGTGTCGGTGGAACAGATTACCAAATTGACAAAACTGCCTACACACGGGACTGGATGTAAAAAGCACACAAGTGCTTATTCCATTATCCTCGATATAAAAGAAATAATAAAATAAAATATATAAAATAAGAGATGGGATAGTCTGGTGGTTAGAGCGTTGCGCATTGAATTTATGATCTGCTGACCCAGGTTCGAATCCCCGTTCAAGGGGATTTTTTTTCGCCCTGGAGTTACATCAGTGCAAACTCCACCCCCCCCCCCCCCCCCCCCCCCCCACCCCCCCCCAAAAAAAATGTCCTTCAAATGAGACTTTAAACCACGGTTCCATGTGTGAACATGTGCAGAACATCTTGCGCACATGTTAAAAACTTGTTCCGCTTTTTGGAAGGGAGGCCACTGGTGTGTGCCAGTGGGAATGGATGACCAAATTGACAAAACCGAATGCATGCATGCATACTTGTGTAGAAAAAGCATATGAATGCTTATTCCAAAGGCCCGATGGAAAAAAAAGTTTGTCAATACTTATCTGTAACCTTTTTGGGAATAAAGATTATCAATCAATTATTATTAATCAATTCCATTATCCTCAAAACAAAAGAACAGACAACATTTTAACTTTACTGTGATGTAGATTCGGCAGAAATACAATTTTTTTTACTACACTAAACGATGTTCAACTGAAGGGAAAGTACTCTGGCCTGTAGGGCAATCATTTTTCTTAACACAGTTGCTTTTCTTGACCATAAAGCTTGCCTAGTTTGCTTGTTAGCTACTTTTCTTTGACATGTTGACAGGCGTATTCTTGAGGATTTCGGGCTCTCCGGTGTTATGATTTTAGAAACAAAAATTGTATAGTACAAAAAGTGTTATCAGATGGATTCAGCCAACTTCAGGGAACTTTACTTTGGTGAAAAATCATCACATTGTTCAAGGGGCTAGTTGATGAACAGTTCAAGCCATGTAAGATACGCAGCCCTAATTTTCAAAACTTTTTATTTTTCAGTTTTCAGCATTCAGTGACATATTTTGAAAATTTGTAAAAAATAATTACAGTCATCTATAAAAAAATTGTGTAACAATCTCAAAAATAGACATAATAAACTTTCCAATGATGTATAATTGTATGTCTTTATCATTTTGGGTAAATATGCTGAATTTTTCAAATATAGCCAAAATCCCGCGTCACCACAAAAATGGCGGGATCCATTTCACTGCGACTCCATTGAGTTAAAAAGAAAGACATGAACTCCATAATATTGGTGGATGGAGTGGTCTAGTGGTTATGTACTCTTCTCCACAATGCAAGAGGGTGCGAGTTTGAGTCCTGCCTGAAACTGGGTTTTTTCTCTCCAATCTATTGAACCATAAGTAGCAGTCATGTCCTTTTGGATGAAACAATAAATATTAAGTGCCTGTAAAATACCCCGAGGCAATAAGATGTATTGTCCCGGGCACAATTCTGTAGAAAAAGCAGTCTTACAGAGGACCTAAAGTGAAGCAGAGTGACAATCAAATTTATCAAAGTATGGAGTATTTACACTAAAAACACTAAGCAGTATTCCAATTTCAATATCTTACGTTACTAATAATAATAATAATAATAAATGGAATTTATATAGCGCTATATCTTGCAGAAACAAATCAAAGCACTTGCACTCAACTCATTCTTACACAGTCATACAACCAGTAACAATTAATAGTTTCCATCAAGTCCAAATGTGCACGCACACACACACAACACACACACACACACACACACACACACACACGTTAAGGGAGAGAACCCCTCTTTCCCAGTACACGTGCACTGTGCACATTTGTATGTACCGTAACCCAGTAGTGGGTGATACGGAGGGAAGGTTAGTAGAATGGTTGGTTACCCTAAAGCAGGATACCCGAAAGGAAAAAGTTAACATTTCTTGCCCTCTCTCTATTTTCATTTTTTATGATACAATTTTTAATATCATTACCTGCCTTTGAGTTACAATGCAGCACAAAAAGGATAACAATGCAAAAACAACAACAACAACAAAACTAAGCCAAGCATAATCAATTTTTCATATTAAGACAGTTCACAGCACAGAAATCCAGCATAACTCAGTCAAGGTTCCAGTGCTAAAAATTAGCCCCTTCCTTTTACCACGTCCGAGTGCAGACAGTTTCTGCTATAAATCAGCACCAGCTGGATGGAATGGACAGCAGCTGAGAGGAGCTGAAAGTGGGGGGAAACTGACAGCCGTGAGTATGTTTCACATACATGACATGTTTTCTCATCTTCATTCCAGCATATTCTTCATAGTTCGCAGTTTTTTCACAGAAATTATTATTTCTCTCTGTTTAATCTGAAAACTCCTTGCAAAGTCTCTGAGACTTTCATGCAAAAATCCTGGAAAATCAAACCTGGGGGATCACAGATTCAGACTGCATACAGAGACATATTCCTCATCGTCCATACCACTGGCCTTAGCTGCCCTACTCTTCCCAAAAACATGGACGGGATTTTAATGTGTGCACAGATATCTGGGCAAATGCAAAAAAGCACATGCACTGTTTATTCAATGTACCATCTGAAAATAAAAGTTTGACTTTGATTTGGGCAAACAGACCTCGGCTTATAAATAATCTCATCCAAAGGACCTGCAGGGGAAGGGAGCTAACTCCGGGGGAAACTTCCTCGGACAGACGCTTCAGCGGTGAATCCAACCTGACCTATCCTTATTCTTTTATTTCGAGGATAATGGAATAAGCACTCACTGTGCTTTTTTACATCAGTCCCCGTGTGTATGCCGTTTTGTAAATGTTATCATCCGTTCCCACTGGCACACAAATCGCCTACTCTCTCGAAAAAGAGGAACAGGTTTTAACGTGTGCAGAGAATTTCTGCAAGCGTTCACTACACGGGGCCTCGTTTATAGTCTCATCCAAGGACTTTTAGGGGGGAGTGGAGTCGACAATGATGTTAACTCCAAAGGAAAAATTCTCTTGAATGAGATTCCTTATTCTAGCTGGTTGAAAAGATTTCTGAAATGAAGTTAGAAGATTGGCCCAGGCCAAAAGCTGTGTCAGTTATTGATGCCAGCTATTTGCCAAAGCCTACACTAAAATGTTGTAAAATGTTGTGTTGAGATTGCCTCAGCCATGACAAGCTCTTAACATAACAACGTGCACTCTCTTTTAAAGGAGAAAAATTTTTTCTGAAGTCGGAGTATGGCTGCCTATTTAGCGAGGTACTTGAAAAGAGTCATACACGCAAATTTCCATCCGGTGTGCTTCCTATCTCACAGTGATTCCCAGGTGGGATGAGTGAGTCAGAGTGCACGTTCTGGGTGACCCCAGAGTGTAAAGCTGGGGAACGCACAACAACAACACAACAAACAACAACAAGTTAGAAGCTGGTAGCAATACTAAGATTCTGTTGGAAAAATCCTCCCCCCCCACTACCCTTTACTAAAATAATGCATTCAAATCTAACAGTTCTTTTTTCTCTTGCTTTTCTGAATCTAATAAGCAAACATCAAGGTCTTTCTTAAACAATTCATGCAAAGCATTAATCATTTTTTTCACAAAAAGGAAGGAAAGTGCACATTTTTTTATGTAGAAATTACCTAAAAATGATCAATTTATTGTTTCCCTTTGTTTGCAGAACAGAACAGCACATCCATGATATTAATCTATCGGAAAATCAAGAAAAGTTGTGTAATACTTCATGGTTTAAAATTTTTAAAAAATCTTACGACAATGTGGAAACAGAACTCGACTCTCTTAACCTTCACCTGTACACTCCTTCTCGTTCCCTCCGCTCTGCTGCAGATACCTTGTGCTTAAGAATACCTAGATTCAACCAGTCCACTGTTTGGCCGTCGCTCTTTCTCTGTTTCTGGTCCACCGATCTGGAATGACCTCCCTCTCTCTCTTCGTTAAAAGCCTTCTTATGACACTTTTGATGACTAATAACACCAACGGCTTCTGATGACTAATAACACCAACGGCATTAGCACTGATATACAGGGTTAATGACCAGAATCTGGAAACAGTTCAAAGCTTCAAGTACCTGGGAGCCATTGTATCAACC
>CM054161.1:47701669-47730965 GCA_028751875.1 Rapana venosa
TGTGTGTGTGTTGTGTGTGTTTGTGTGTGTGTGTGTGTGTGTCTGTGTGTGTGTGTTTGTGTGTTTGTGTGTGTTTTGTGTGTGTGTGTTGTGCTTGTGTGTGTGGTAGGGTAGGGGATTTGTATGTGTATGCGTGTGTGCTGGTGTGTGGGGGCTAGTGTGTGTGTATGCACACGCTCGTGTGTATATGAGTGTGTGAGTGTGTGTGTATCCCTCTGCATCTGTGTTTGTGTGTGTATGTGTGTGTGTATGTACGTCTGTCTGCAATTGTTTGTCTGAGTGCGTGTGAGTGTGTGTGTGCGTTGTTGTTGTTGTTGTTGTTGTCTTCAATTTAACGTCTGTTCACTCTAAGTGATATTAGACGAGGGAAATAAAAAGTGTAGTGGAAGTTAAAGAAGGGAGAAGAAAGAGTGGAAGGAGAAAAGGTTAAGACATAGCATCAGTGTTGGTTTAAAAAAACAACAACGCCCCCCCCCCCCCCAAAAAAAAAAAAAAAAACCCAGAAAAGTAATGATAATACTTTTAAACAGGAGCAAAATATAAATTCAACAATCTGGAAACATGCAATCACAATATTGTAACTATAATAAATATTCAAGTGGACAATGCAATAAACCTCTGGCAATGGCAAAGGCTAGCTTTGAATTTTCAAATACATTTTCCAGAGACTGTTAAAAAAATGTAGGTAAAAAAGGTTTTACAATATGGCAATCAAATATGATATGAGTATTGGAAATATGATCCCCACATAGACATCTAAAATATTTACCAAATTTTGTAAGGAATGCATTTAACTCATTGGAGTCGCAGTGAAATGGATCCCGCCATTTTGTGGTGACGCATGATTTTGGCTATATTTGAAAAATTCAGCAGACTTACCCAACATAATAATGACATACTCATTATATATCATTAAAAAGTTTATAATGTCTTCTTTTGAGATTGTTTCACAGTTTTTTAATAGATGACTGTATTTATTTTTTACAAATTTCCAAAATATGTCACTGAATTCTGAAAAATAAAAAGTTTTGAAAATTAGGGTTGGTATCTTAAATGGCTTGAGCTATTCATCAACTAGTCCCCTTGAACCAATGTGATGATTTTTCACCAAAGTAAACTTCCCTAAAGCTGGCTGAATCCATGTGATTTCACTTTTTGTACAACAGACATTTTTTTTAAAGAATCATAACACTGGGGTGCCTGAAATCCCAAAGATATCACTTGTTGACATGTCAAAGAAAATTGGCCAACAGATAAAAACTAGGCAAGCTTATGGTCAAGGAAAGCAACTGTGTTTAGAAAAATGATTGCCCTACAGGCCAGAGTAATTTCCCTTGAGTTAACCATTACTTTGTGTTTTTAAAAAAATTCGTAAGTCTGCCGAATTTTAAGCTTCGGCACGTCACAGTAAAGGAAAAGAGTGCCGAAGCTTAAGCTTGGCACAACCTCAATGAGTTAAGTTCATTCTAAAATATAGTGAATTAACCCTTCTCACGTCATAAAACGCGAATTTATTTGAGAAGGAGCCATATAACAAAAAATATGGGCAGTAGTCAGACAACTTTTTAAATATCGTTCCTTGAATTGATCAGTTTCTTTAAACTTACCCCATGAAGTTTGTTCATGTGTTTGCGTGTGCGCGTGTGCCTGTCTGTCTGTATTATGACTATTTTTCAATTAATCGTGATGGTCCAAATTTCTGCTGTCTTTCAAGAACTACACCTGCCAATGCACATTTCATATCATGTTTACATGACTGATATTGTCTCTCACAGCACGTATCATGTGCAAAGGTTGGACATCAATCTGCAGTACTGGGGGATGAAGGACTCAGAGCCCTGTGACACAGCTAGTCGAAGTATACAACGTACCATTTTCTGTAGCAAAAGCACGTTGTACGGGTAGACTGCTGTGCCTTGTTTTGTTTTTTTCAGAATCATTTTTTTCCTTCCTTTTATTTTCTGACTACTGCTTTCTGCTGCTTGTCTCCATCGCCGCCACTGTCGTCGGTAGGAGCTCCACGCAATGCCACTGAGGTTCGCCATCTCACCCATATCTTTACTGAATGTCGTGTACAAAATAGGTTCTTCATGTATAAGCTAACAGATTAAAACCTATTCTTCCAAACTTAATCGACGAAGACCAAACAGGCTTTCTTCAAAATAGATTTATTGGGGACAACATCAGACTTAATTATGACCTTATTGATTATCTAAAGCATAAACAGTTGCCTGGCATGTTAATCTCAAAAGATTTTGAAAAGGCATTCGACTCCCTGGTCTGGACATTCTTACATAAGGTTTTGAAACTGTTTGGATTTGGCAAAGACATATGTCGCTGAATGAGAACCTTTCATTATGATATCAAAGCTAGTGTGGTGGTAAATGGACAGTGTTCATCTTGGTTCAGCATCTTAAGAGGCTGCAGACAGGGTGATCCTGTATCACCGTATTTGTTTATTCTTTCAGTTGAGATACTCGCTATAATGATTAGAGAAAATAAACACATTAAAGGTATTACTATAAATGATGCAGAGCACAAGATATTTCAGTTTGCAGACGATACACAACTGGTTAATAAAGGTGACAGAGTCATTCGAAAACACAATGAACACAACTGAGCAGTTTGGAAAAGTCTCAGGACTCTTCATAAATATTGAAAAAACAAAGGCAGTTTGGCTTGGATCTACAAGCTTGTAAACTTTGAAATACTTGTCTCACTTGAAAATAGATTGGAACCCCAAACAATTTAAGATTCTGGAAGTTTGGTTCACAGCTAATCTTGGTCAATGTATCGAATTTAATTCATTGATAAATTCTTAGAAACAAAAGCTTTATTTCGAGTTTGGATGAAGATAAATATTAGGCCCCTCGGGAGGGTAGAAGTTTAAAATCTTTTATTCTATCAAAACTGGTGCACCTTTGGATTTTGCTTCCAAATCCTCCTAACAACCTAATTGAAAACTCTCAGAAGCAATGTTTTAAGTTCATCTGGAACAACAAGCAGGATAGGATATTTAAAAAAAAACTATTAAAGAAATACGTAAAGGGGGTCTTGGTATCCCCTCTATTCGTCATTTAATCAACGCCTTAAAACTCATGCGGATTAGCAAACTGTTATCTGGTAAATCTAAATGAAAATCTTTCATTCAAGAAGTGTTCCCAATAGTCAGAGATTTAAGTAAATATGGTTGCAGTCTCCCAGTGAACAAACTAAAAGTAAATGCTTTTTGGAAACATGCTCTTGAAGCATATAAGGAGTTTGGATGTAAAGTAGAATAAGAAAATTCTGCTGAACTTTTGACAGAAAACATTTTTTTATAATGATAGGTTTAAAGTGGACGGGAAGACTATATTGTATAAAAAGTGGATGGAAAAAGGTATATACCGTGTAGCTGACCTGATTAATCCAAATGGAACAGTTATGACACATCACCAGTACAGAGACGTTTACAAAGTTAAGACAAATTTCCTTGAACTTTTAGGTTGCTTACGTACAATCAAGGACTATGCTTACAAGCTGAATATAACTTTGCAGGGATATGAATTTAGAGATGTTCCTAAATCCCTCAACACCTTGCTTAGTGTGATAAAAGGGACAAAAGTGTATTACAGTATCTTGAAGGCTGACAGATACCAGCCAAACTGCTGTAAAAAATGGACTAAAGAGATCTTAGGTGAAGTTAATTAGGCAAACACATTCTCTCATGTACAGAAATTTAAAGAAATAAAACTGAAATGGTTTCAGATGAGACTCATTCACAGAATAATTGCAACTAACATTGCTCTGCAAAAGATGTGTGTAGCTGAAAATGATAAATGTACATTTTGCAAAGACGCAAGAGAAACAATAGTACATCTCTTTTGGTCATGCAATATATCAGATTTTTGGACTGATTTGCGGAATTTTCTAAACCTGTGTAATAGTGGAAACAATTTGAGTCTAACAAAAAAACTGGTCATATTTGGTAATGATGCACTACACAGTTCTGACGAAGCACTGGATTATATTTTACTTAGAGCAAAGTTCTTCATTTATAAGTGTAAATTTGAAAACAAAGACCCAGAGTTTGCACTCTTTAGGCAGCACATAAAAATGAAATATGATACAGAACAGTACATTGCCAGAGTAAACGTGCAATTTGCTTGTTTTCAAAGAAAATAGCATTTCTATCAGCCTCTATTTGAAGACATCTAAAACACCATTTAAAGCTGCAAAGGACATAATTTCAAAACTCAATGCTTTTGCACAGTGGGAATATTGTAATGCATTGTTTCAATACCAATGACGCAATATGGTGGGGTAAACTGCCGGCAGTGTGTTTCATGTACTGTGTGTCATGAAAAATGAAGATTTAGAAATGTAAAATGGAAGAGGAAAAAGAGAGGGAGGAAGAGGGGGGAAAGAAGAGGAAGAAGACTGACCTATAAGGCCCTCAGTGATATGTAGACTTTTCACACAGGAGTCACTTTTTCCCCGGGAATAGCGTTGTGGGCATGTATGACAGAAGCTGCTGCTGTTCTGTGTGTGTGTGTGTGTGTGTGTGTGTGTGTGTGTGTGTGTGTGTGTGTGTGAGAGAGAGAGAGAGAGAGAGAGAGAGAACAATGAACAATGAACAATGAACAATATTTATTGCTATTTAGCAATCAAGCCATATAGCGCTGCGGCGCGGTAACAAACGATATCGAACGCGACGCGATTACAGTGACATGGAAACCATGTCAGTAATGGTATGTACATCTAGATCTGATACATTATTGTCTGTGTCTCAGTTTTCAAAACAGCCTTTCCTTTTCCAGTCTGCAGCCAGCGAAGTCAGCCCATGTAAAACCGGATCAGGTCCCGAAGAAGATGTAATTCCCGTTCAGCACGTGCCACTGTCTCTGCGTGTTGTGTGTTAGGACGCTGCTTCCCTTTACGAAGTCTGGCAAGCCTGACACGTTCTTCTGGCAACATGTTTCTGTCTTCTTGCTTGATATACCAGAAAACACACTTAGATTCCTCGCCAGTATCTCCATTACAAGAATATTCTAGGGCGATGTCATCCGATTCACACAACAGAATAGTTTGATTGCCTGAATCTTTAACTACAACCTTTCGAAACTGTGTGTTTCTTTTGCTGTCTCGTAATCGACGCTGCACACGTTTGTCTGTCAGAGTGGACACATACTCTTTCACAATACCAGTATGAAAACCCTCAACTGTGCAGTCAACTGTTTGTTCTTCGTCCACATCAGACAACTCAGGAGACACACCGATCTTACTGTCTGTTGCTGGTTCACACGGCAAATCAAGTGAATCTAGTGTGGCTGGGACATTCACTGCACTGTCAACACACAGCTCTGTGTACACGCTGGCTTGTTTTGATTCGGCATCCACTCTCTCACGATGCAGGGAGTCACTGTCAGACAACACCGGCTCTTCCAAAACACTGTCCTTGTCACACTGATGACTTGCCTGTCTTTCTTGATGTTGTTTACTTCTTTGGACGTCGCGACGGATTTGGGAAGGGCACTTCTTGCGAAAATACTGAACTCACGAATTACGATTCAGCACTGGGTCCGCCATTTCTGTTGATACTGACTTGTCAACTGGCTTCAGTCGCAAGACGAAGACAACGCTGCCGCTCTCCCCCGCGACTTTCCAGCTCGATAGGACGTTGTCGATCAGCAGGGCGTTTAAAGTTGTTACTACAGTTGCTGGAAGGCCAGTAACTGACATTTTGAAGCTTAAATGCAAAAATTTGCAGCAGCTTACTAACAGCACGCCCTTTCAGTTTTCGTCCCGTCACGCCGTTCCCCGAGAGAGAGAGAGAGAGAGAGAGAGAGAGAGAGAGAGAGAGAGAGAGAGAGAGAGAGAGAGAGAGAGGAGAGGAGAGAGGAGAGGAGAGATTATTTCGTCGTTTTCTTTTGGGGAAGGAGTTCTGGGTGTTTTGCTGTTGTTTTCAATGTGATTTTTTTTCCTTTATGTGTTTATGTATTTTGTGATTTTGTGTTTTTTCACTTAAATAAGCGCACGTTTTGATTTTTAAAAAAGTCTATTCTATTGTATGAATAATTTTAGGCCGTTATATTTCAGTGCCAAAAAACCCCACATGGAAATGCCCGAAAAAATCAAAACCAAAAAAGCCACCCCCCAAAAAACAAACAAAAACAAGTTAGACGGGAGGGAGGTGACAGGGTGGGGGGAGGAAGAGCAGGGCGGAGACAAAGAGAGGGATAGAAGGCAGGGAATTCCTTTCGCGGAATTGACAGAAGGTGGGGATGCTGTGTTTATACCGACAGCATCCCCCCATCCCCCTGTCCCCACCGCCTGTCATCCCCACAGGGGAAATTTAAATAGCCTACATATCCTGCTTATCTCAGAATAACACGTATGAGTCTATTTTTCAATGCCAACGAGGCAGGTGTGGTTTTCAGTATTCCTTTATCAAAATTGGAAAGATATTTTACCTGGGAGAAACACTCATGCTTTATTTCCTGAGCTAATAGCTATGTTGTTGGCGTTGTAGGCCTATTGCTCCACTGTCCTAAACTGTACTTGGTCGCACTGATTCTAACTGTTTGTACTTTTTTTAAGTATGTGTTATCTTAAACTGTTGAAATAAGAAATGGTTTAATTTAAACATTAAAATCAGGCATCTTGAAATAAGGAATGGTTTAATGTGAACATTGAAATCAGGCATCTTGAAAAAAAAAGTTTAAAAATTGGAAATGCATATTCCAATCCAAGATTTATAGATATGGGGATCCCCCAAGGATCAGTAGTGGCACCTATACTCTTTAATATCTTAACATATGATCTTCCCAATATAGTGTCCAACAATATTGAATTGGTTCAATATGCAGATGATCTATGCATATGGATGAAAGTAACCATGAAAAGGCATACTCCAATTAGATCTCTTAACTATATTAGAAAGGTTTATCAAAATGAGTTTAATAGGATATATAAATTTATGAAAGAAAATGGATTAATACTATCTCCTGACAAATCCCATATGATGCTTTTCAACACTGGCTACAATCCACAGGCACTGCCCTCCTTTAAAAAAGGAGATTCTGTGTTAGCATATGAAGAAAATTAAAAATTTCTAGGGGTACTTCTTACCACAAAACTTACATGGAATAATCACATTGAATATTGAGCGCTTTGATTTGTTGCTTTACAAGATTCAGCGCTATATAAATTCCATACATTATTATTATTATTATTAATATGTCCTGACCAAAGCTAGAAAAATCTTAATTTGCTAAAAACGGTGAGCAAGCATCTCTTATCCATTTAGCAACAGCATTTGTTCGATCTAGATTAACTTATGCACAGGAAGTTTTTTCTCTGCTCCTAAATATTTGCTAAAAAAAATGCAGAGTGTAGACAGTAAGTCATTCAAGTTGGCCATTGGTGTTCCTGTACACGCATCAATTTTAAAAATGTATGCTGAAATAAATATCCTACCTTTTGAAGAACAAATTAAGTTTGCCTAGGCAAAGTATATTTTAAGAAGCTCGACAATTCAGAATTCTAATATTAAAGAACTTCATTTAAAAATGTATGCAGATTTTCCTAAAAGGGCTAAATCCATACAATCAGTGACAACAATCAGTTCTTACACCTCTGATCTGTTCCCATCTTCAGGAATGAATGTCAGAAATGTAGCATCTCGCCCAGTTTTCTCCACAATTTAAAAAAAGTGGGAATTAAACAGGGCTGAGTTTGATATTGATTATTCTAATATAAAAAAAGAAGAAAGTCCTGCTGTCGCTGCAATAGCTAGAGCTCACATTGATTAAACATATATTGGTTATTTTAAAGTTTTTACTGATGGTTCGGTAGTCGATTGTGGGAATGCTGGATCTGCTTTTGTAGTTCCTGCATTAAAGATAGAAAAATCTTATCATTTATACAAAGATTTTTCAATCTATACTGCGGAACTTATAGCTATATTAATAGCCTTAATTTTTTTATTTATCAAATCTGCATATCAATATATTTAAGGTTTTGTATTGATTCTAAGTCGTTTTTGCAAGCATTAAAAGCATTTAATACTAAGGTAAGAGGGGAATTAATCATTGAAATTTGTCACCTTATACATTTTCTTTCCTTACGAGGTACTACCCTTGCCTTTTGCTGGATTCCGTAACATCGTGGAATCCAAAGCAACGAGAAAGCTGACCAGTCAGCCAAAGCTGCTGCCATGGACACGGACTCTGGTGTTACAGCACCTCTGAACCTTCCAATCAGTCTTTAGGAGGGCATGCTTCTGCTGAAAAAAAGCTTCTTGGAACCTTGTCAACAGCCAACGAAAGTATTCTTTACGTGGACATTCATTGTCAGAGTGTGTCATTTTCATAACAGACTGGTGGGAAGTATGATCTACAGGTTCAGATTGGATGCATTTAGAACTAGATTTTGTAAACAGATAACTTGTCTATGTGGTTCTGACTTATCACCTAAGCATGTCATTCTTTATTGTGAACTACTTCGACCATATTTTTCTGGTACAGTTGTAAGATAAGATTTCAAATATGTCATTTGAACAATTATTGGTGATAATGTGATTATGTTGGAGATAGTTGTTTAATTAGAAGCTCTGTTGGCAAACTTTTGTAATTGTTCTTGCTGCAGTTTAAGCTGTTCAATGCGCGCCCCCTCATCCCCGTCCCTCCCATAACTTCTTTGTATGTTTTTTTTCTTTTATCTCGTGCACAGACACTTATAGGTAAACACACACACACACAAACACACGCGCGCACGCACACACATGCACGCACGCATGCACACACACACACACACGCTCGCGCGCGCACACATACGTTCTCTATATATTGTAACACTTTATCTTTGGTCTAATATCACCTTGAGTGAACAGACGTTAAATTAAAGAAAGAATGGTTTAAACATTGAAATCAGGCATCTGGTACATTTTCTGATTTTAATCAAACAGTTCATAATATTATGTTCTCTTGAATTCTTTCACACCAGCAGTGGGATTAATTTGAATTTTAAAAAAATTGACCGCCTTGCAAAATATGGAGCGAGGTATAGAAATAATTCTTGTCACACTAATGCTCGTTATCTCTTATATGAGGGATACTACTTAATCCAAAGGCTTGCTGGAAGCAAAACAATAAATTTTGGTTACTGTATTCAAACTAGATATATTTCCAAAATAATTTAACTTCTTGCAGAATCTCTGACTGGCATCGTCGCAGAAATAAATTCCCTCTTATTGTGCAGATTTAACTAATGCGTTGTCATGTCAAAAATGAATAAGCCTACCCCAAAACAAAAATGAATAAGTCTACCCAAAACATGAATGCTGTATTTGTGGAGCCAGACTACACAAAGAGGCACGTTTGTTCTTTAGTGTGGACAGTTAAAAGCAAGTTTACATGCGATACCTAATTTTCCTTTTTAACCAATTCTGTCTGAACCAACCATTTTGCTGAACGTTGGGCGAGTCTTATATTTCAGGTTTTTTGGGTTTGTTTGTTGTTGGTTCTTTTGAAGATGAGATTTTCAGTTTTTTTCATTGTGCAACTACCAATTGATAGAATCACATCCGTAAGCTAAGGAGTACTGAAGTGGGAATCTGTGCTTTCCTATTGCTATTGTGATGGACTTGAATTGAGCATGCATTACTCTCTCTCTCTCACTCTCTCTGTCTCTCTGTCTCTCTGTCTGTCTGTCTGTCTGTCTGTCTGTCTCTCTCTCTCTCTCTCTCTCTCTCTCTCTCTCTCTCTCTCTCTCTCTCTCTCTCTCTCTCACTCCTTCGGATGAGGCTATAAACCGAGGTCCCTTGTGCGAACGCACGCAGAACATCTTGCGCACACATTAAAATACGTTCCGCTTTTCGGAAGAATAGGCCATTGTGTGCCGGTGGGAACGGATGACAGGGTTGGCAGGGCTGCATACACACGGGGACTGGATGAAAAAAGGCACATGAGTGCTTGTTCTATTATCCTCGATATAAAAGAATAAACAAATAATAAATAAATATATATTCTAGTCATTTGAAATGCCCTGAACTTTACTGTCTGTTTTGTGTGAATGTGTGTGTGTGTGATCTTCAATTTAACGTCTATTCACATTTAGTGATTTTAGACGGGAAAAAGTAATATAAACAAGAGAATGCAAAAATAACAAAAAGTGTCAAATAACAGTACTTAAAATCTAACTTTAACATACTACAAAAACTGAATTATCGGACTTCTTATCAATCCTAACACAATGTCCAACAGTAACGATGGTTCAGACAAAATCTGATCCAGTGACAAACTTGGTATAGCAGGTAAAAATGCTTTTAAATGTCCACAATCAAAAATAACATGACTATTGGTAATCTTCTCCCCACAAATACAGTTTACATCTTTCACGTACTTTGTCCTGAAAGCATTTAGTTTAAATCTGTACATAAGGGATAACATATTTCTACGATTATACCAATCACAGACTTTGTTAGAAATGAAAGCATTTCGAAAATCTATCACATTGCCTGTACAGCCATTATAAAGACAATAGTCAGAATCATATAGTTTCTTTCTGAAGTGCTTCCAGCAAGCGTTTTGTAGCAAGCTGTATCCCTCATGCAGAGATAAGGCAACGTTTATTTCACAAGAACTATTTTTATTTCTCGCTCCATATTTTGCAAGACTGTCAACTTTTTCATTAAAAAAGATACCAGTGTGTGAGGGAACCCAACAGAAAGTAACAGTACTACCTCTTAAAATCAAAAAGTGTACCAGATGCCTGATTTCAATGATTAGATCTTTTCTTACTTTAAAAGTATAATTTTTTAAAGCATGTAAAACTGATTTAGAATCAACACACAAAAGTATGTTGAATATGTCTTTTGGGAAGTCAAGTACATAGTAAAGTGCCAACACTATAGCAGTTAGCTCAGCTGTAAATATATATTTATTTTTTCCCAGGTTGACAGCTCGTTCTACTTTTAATGATGAAATAATGAAAGCCCCACCAGCCTCATTAGTATTTAAAGCGTACCCATCAGTATAGATTTTGAGATAATCAGGATAAGTAGTTTGAATATGTTCTTTTACTAGCGATGTGAGAATGTTAACATTTTCAGCTTTTCTTACAGAAGAGTGATTAATGTCAAAATGAGCTTTAAAAAGTTCCCAAGGTGGGTAGGGAGCTGACTGTACTGATTTTCCTAATTCATTTGGATTACGTTCTGAATGTTTAAAAAGGGGAGAAGTATAAGTATTAATTGTAGTAAGCGAGCTGATAGTTCTTGCTCTTTTCGGAAAGTGAATGTCAGACTTTATCTGGACTTCATTTTCAACGTTTCTGTCATTTGTTGTACTTCTTAAAACATATTTTGCCACAGCAAGCTGTCGATATTCATTTAAAGAAAGAACTACTTCCTTATATGTACCTAGAGATGAGGCGTGAGCTGGTACACCTAAAGCAAGTCGAAATGCTTTACAATCAAGACTGAATTTTCTGAAGCAAATAATTTGGAGCACTGAAAAATACTTATTGTTTGTAAGACAATCTTGATCGCACAAGGGACAAGGACAGATGCTTTAATACAGTAATATCTTGTCCCCATGGCTGTTTACTAGTAACTTTTAAGAAGTTAAGAACTTTCTTAGCTTTAGTTGCCATATATTCAATGTGTTGATTCCACGTTAACTTAGAAGTGAGGAATACTCCTAAGAATTTCACTGCTTGTTTGTATTCTAGAGCTTCTCCATTTATTCGAAAATTAGGTAGAACTTGTGGGTCAACACCGTTATTAAAAAGGACAAGGTTGTTTTTTTCAGGGGAAAGTGAAAGACCATTCTCAAAATGTGTGTGTGTGTGTGTATGCATGTGTGTGTACACGTGCGCGCGCGTATTGTTGCTGTCTTCAATTTAACGTCTGTTCACTCTTAGCGATGGCAGTCTTCTGTCTTTTCTTTGTTGTTCCCCTTCTCCTGGACTTTGTTGTTGTTGTTGTTGTTGGTTCTTTCCTGTTCCACGTTCATCGTTTTCCATTCGTCCTTTGCTGTAAGCCTGTTATTATTTCAGTATTTGTCACATGCTTATCATTATTGTCTCATTAAAAACCATTCATGTTCACCACACAAAAAAGTTTAAGCTGGGCTTAGACTATTGTTCATTGACAAATGCCTTCTAGTTCCATGTTCTCAATCCTCTTAGATTTCGGAACTGTCCTATCAGTGCATTAGGCTAGGCCTAAACAATAGCAAACTCCTCTCTCTCTCTCTCTCTCTCTCTCTCTCTCTCTCTCTCTCTCTCTCTCTCTCTCTCTCTCTCTCTCTCTCTCTCTCTCTCTCTCTCTCACTGGAGGGGGGTGGGTGGAGTGGGGATGTACTTGAACAAAAATTGTACACAAATGTTTATACTTGGTTCAATAAGTTTCTGTCTTTTCCAATCAATGATTTTACAACATTGTAGGTGTGTGTGTGTGTGTGTGTGTGTGTGTGTGTGTGTGTGTGATTGTTGTGTGTGTGTGTGTGTGTGTGTGTGTGTGTGTGTGTGTGTGTGTGTGGTGTGTGTGTGTGTGTGTGTGTGTGTGTGTGTGTGTGTGTGTGTGTGTGTGTGTGTGTGTGTGTGTGTGTGTACGCGGCGCGTGTGTGTGCGCGCACCTAGCTTTGTGTGTGTGATAATTTTTTAAGCTATCTTGGAATGTTTCTAACAATCTGAAATGTATTTTTCTTGTGTCTTGTGAGCTAACTATAGGTATCAATGTGCCTGCCAGTATTGTAATTGCCTTTCATGGGATGATTAAAGTGTTTTTGAGTTGACTTTGACTTGACTTGACTTGACATGTCTCGTTCAGATGATATGCTTATTTCACACACACACACACACAACACACACACACACACACACACACACACACACACACACACACACACACACACACAGTGCTCGCGCGTATGCGCGTTCTGTTTGACAGATCATGCGGTAATTAGACGGAAAGATTGATCGGTGTACTATTTTCGATATCTCTACATACACCCGTAAATAAAATATATAAATTTCGTGCATCTGAAAGGTCAGCTGCTTGAATAGTAACAGGATGGTTAAGACGTTTGCCTGCCAACAAGTAAACCGTGAGGTTCTGGGTTCGATTCCCAGCCTCGCCCTTTCTTCCCAGTTTGACTAAAAAATCGAACTGAATGTCAAAGTCCTTCGGATGAGACTATAAACCGAGGCCCCGTGTGCGAACGCATACAGAACACCTTGCGCACACGTTAAATCCTGTTCCGCTTTTCGAAAGAGTACGCCTTTGTGTGCCGGTGGGAACAGATGACAAAATTTACAAAACCGCATACACACGGGGATTGGATGTAAAAAAAATCTAAAAAAGCACATGAATGCTTATTCCATTATCCTCGATATATAAAAAATAGTCATCTGAGCGCTTTAATTTGTTGCTTTACAAGATTCAGCGCTATATAAATTCCATACATTATTATTATTATTATTATTATTATTATTATTATTATTATTATGATGTTACCATGAGGATGTTGAGCATAAGGGTGTTTACGTACATGATTAATTAAAGTGTCCACACTTTTACTCCCTCTAGTGGGCCTCAACATGCTGAGGATTATAATTATGTTTGTTCAATGCATATTCATTTCTTTTCAATAAATCCTCGGAAGAACTTAAAAAAAAGGTTTGCCATCTCTGTCTATTTGTCTGTCTGGCTGGCTGTCTCTCTCTCTCTCTCTGTCCTTCTCCTCTCTCTCTCCTCTCCTCCCCTCTCTCCTCTTCTCCCCCTCTCTCCTCTCTCTCTCTCTCTCTCTCTCTCTCTCTCGCCCCCTGTCTTCTCTCTTTCCGTAATTTCATTGTAATTTTTTTATTTAGAATTAAGAATATTCAAATTTTGCATGTTTTCATACATACACACACCTTCAAATAGGGCGAAGGCCTTTCGTGAATAAACGTCGTATCCCCCCCCCCCCTCCTTCCTTCTCTTCTCTCTTCTCTCTCTCCTCTCTCTCTCTCATCTCTCTCTCCTTTTCTCTCTCTCTCTCTCTCTCTCCCCTTTCTCTCTCTCTCTCTCTCTCTCACTCTCTCTCTGTGCTGAGTTCTATGATCTCCTGTAAACCCTCCCAGACCACTGATCTCAGTGATGTTGGCAATATAGAGTGTTATGGTCTGCCTCTTTTCCTTCTGCCCTCAACCTTACCTTGCAGAACTGTGGTCATCAGATGTGTCTGTGTGTTTCTGTGTTGCATGACCTGCGTATCCCACTTTGCGCTCTTTGCGTTTTGTGAATAAGTTAGCAAAAAGAAACAAGTTATAACTTTACTAACATCTTCTGAAGTTGGAGTATAGTGAGGTATTTGAGAACAGCAGTGCACGCAAGCTTCCAATCCAGTGTGCGTGCACTTACGATCTCAAATAGAAGCCCAGGTGAATCTGCATATTCTGGGTGTCCCCCTCCCTCCCCCCCCACCCCCCCCCCCCCCGCCCTCCAACTAGGATGTAAAGCTAAAGAGTATGCAGCAGCAGCATCAGAAGCATCTTAGCACCAATCTTTCTCTCTGCTTTTTTGTGTAAAGTGTTCATGTGTTAGCAATATAGAGAATAATAAGACATACATAACGTTTCTTTTGATTTCAACCTTAGAGCCAATGGTCTCTGTCGTGATGTCAAGATGTTCTTTCTTCTTTATGAAAGGGGAATATTTAGCTTGCACTATTCTTTGATTTCTTATTTTGTTCATTTCTTTTTTTTTTCATTGATCACTTGTCTGGGATTTTTGAAAAAAGAAAAGAAAACTCATCCATCTTTCATGGGGCAACAAGCCAGATAATATAGCCTGTGGATCAGATAATTATCAGGATTCAGTCTGAGACATCGCAAGAGATAGGCTCTGTCATGTTCCATTGAATCCAACATGGGATGTCGAATAAAAAGGGGGACGGGGTAGCCTAGTGGTTATAGCATAGAGTATGGCCTAGTGGTTATATTATAATAGAGTATGGCCTAGTGGTTATAGCATAGAGTATGGCCTAGTGGTTATAGCATAGAGTATGGCCTAGTGGTTATAGCATAGAGTATGGCCTAGTGGTTATAGCATAGAGTATGGCCTAGTGGTTATAGAATAGAGTATGGCCTAGTGGTTATAGCATAGAGTATGGCCTAGTGGTTCTAGCATAGAGTATGGCCTAGCGGTTATATTATAATAGAGTATGGACTAGTAGTAGCCTAGCGGTTATATTATAATAGAGTATGGCCTAGTGGTTATATTATAATGGAGTATGGCCTAGTGATTATATTATAATGGAGTATGGCCTAGTGGTTATATTATCATGGAGTATGGCCTAGTGGTTAAATTATAATGGAGTATGGCCTAGTGGTTATATTACAATGGAGTATGGCCTAGTGGTTATAGTACAATGGAGTATGGCCTAGTGGTTATATTATAATAGAATATGGCCTAGTGGTTATGTTATAATGGAGTAAGGCCTAGTGGTTATATTATAATGGAGTATGGCCTAGTGGTTATATTATAATGGAGTATGGCCTAGTGGTTATATTACAATGGAGTATGGCCTAGTGGTTATATTATAATAGAATATGGCCTAGTGGTTATAGCATAGAGTATGGCCTAGTGGTTATATCGTAGAGTATGGCCTAGTGGTTATTGAATAGAGTATGGCCTAGTGGTTATATTAGAATAGAGTATGGCCTAGTGGTTATAGCATAGAGTATGACCTAGTGGTTATAGGATAGAATATGGCCTAGAGGTCATAGCATAAAATATGGCCTAGTGGTTATAAAATAGAGTATGGCCTAGTGGTTATATCGTAGAGTATGGCCTAGTGGTTATAGAATAGAGTATGGCCTAGTGGTTATAGAATAGAGTATGGCCTAGTGCTTATAGCATAGAGTATGGCCTAGTGCTTATAGCATAGAGTATGGCCTAATGGTTCTAGCATAGAGTATGGCCTAGTGGGTCTAGCTTAGAGTATGGCCTAGTGGTTATAGCATAGAGTATGGCCTAGTGGTTATAGAATAGAGTATGGCCTAGTGGTTATAGAATAGAGTATAGCCTAGTGGTTATATTAGAATAGAGTATGGCCTAGTGGTTATAGCATAGAGTATGGCCTAGTGGTCATAGCATAGAGTATGGCCTAGTGGTTATAGAATAGAGTATGGCCTAGTGGTTCTAGCATAGAGTATGGCCTAGTGGTTATATCGTAGAGTATGGCCTAGTGGTTATAGAATAGAGTATGGCCTAGTGGTTATATTAGAATAGAGTATGGCCTAGTGGTTATAGCATAGAGTATGACCTAGTGGTTATAGGATAGAATATGGCCTAGAGGTCATAGCATAAAATATGGCCTTGTGGTTCTAGAATAGAGTATGGCCTAGTGGTGGCATAGTGGTTATTGAATAGAGTATGGCCTAGTGGTTATAGTATAATAGAGTATGGCCTAGTGGTTATATCATAATAGAGTATGGCCTAGTAGTGGCCTAGTGGTTATATTATAATAGAGTATGGCCTAGTGATGTCCTAGTGGTTATATTATAATAGAGTAAGGCCTAGTTGTGGTCTAGTGGTTATATTATAATAGAGTATTGTCAGTCAGAGAAGTTCTCTGTTACTGCTACTGGTATCCATGTAACCCAGTACAACCTGTCGCATGTGGGGGAGGAAACCCAAAAAGAAAAAACAAACAAAACATAAGGAGATTTGGAGAGGAGATTGGCGCCACCAAGGATTATCCTAAGCCCACAGAAAAGACATAAGAGACAAATGCAAAGCCAATATGATACCGGATCGGTCGAGGCCAGGGGTTACCAACGACCGCGCTTTCCATTGATCAACACCAGGGTGGAAGTGACAAGTCAGCTACTGGAGTTAAAACATTACTTAAGCTCCCTAGAGAACATATCACCATTGGTACATGGAACGTCCGTACACTCTATCAATGCGGAAAAATCAAAGAACTAGAGTATGAGCCTAGCCGCTATAAATGGGACATTATTGGACTAGGAGAAGTGAGATGGACAGGATTTGGTGAGACAATGACTGAAGAAGGCAACAAGATCTGGTACAGTGGTCAAGAGAAACATCACCAACATGGAGTGGCATTTATTGTCAGAAAGGAAGTAGTGGGGTGCATTATCAGCTGTACACCGGCTTCCAGCAGGATTTTCAGCATCCGGGTGTCGGCCAAGCCCAAGAACATCACCATCATACAAATCTATGCACCATCATCTGATCATGCAGATGAAGAAGTAGAAGAATTTTACGAAGATCTTGAAGAGACCATTATGAAGATACCCAAGAAAGACATCATCATCATTCAAGGGGATTTTAATGCCAAAAGTAGGTCCTGACTCTTACAACCAATGGGCCGGAACAGTTGGTCAGTTTGGAACTGGAAAGACCAACAACGGGACTACGTCTGCTGGAGTTTGCCTGCACCCACAGACTTACCATTGCCAATACCCTCTATCCCCACAAGCAGTCAAGGAGGACAACCTGGCATGCGCCAAACAGAAAGATCCATTACCAAATAGATTTTATCTTAACACCACGGCGCTTCAAATCCAGCATCAACAGAGCCAGAACAAGAACCTACCCTTGGAGCTGACATAGGCAGCGACCACGACCTTGTGCTGCTGGTTTTCAAGATGAAACTGAAGAAAAACAGCCTGCAAATCAATGTATCAAATTTGACGTGGACAAATTGAAAGATCCAGATCTCGAGGAGATCTTCCAAGCTAAGCTTGGCGGACGTTTTGCGGCATTAACCCTCCTGGACAATGACATCAATGACCTCATCAACAACTTTAATTAGGCAGTCCGAGAAACAGCAGAGGAGGTACTCGGTCGTCAGAGGAATAAACACCAGCCATGGACTACCAATGACATCTTGGACCTCTGCAATACAAGAAGAGCATTGAAACCAACCAGGTCTTCCAACCCTAAAGAATACCGGGAGGCCAACAATCTTGTGAAGAAGTCAATGTTAAAGGCCAGAGAGAAGTGGATCAGTGATCAATGTGATGAGATCGAAAAAAGCATGAAAGAGGGCAACAGTAAGAAGGCATACGACACCCTAAAGAAACTCACAAAACCACTTCAAACCAAATCATCAGTCATTGAAGACAGCTCCGGAAACCTCCTCACAGAAAGCTCAGCTGCATTGAACAGGTGGTCTGAGTATTGTCAAGAACTATACAATTACCCAATCCAACCTGAGAGAGCATAATAGAAGAGGAAGCAGCAACATCAAGAGTACCCTCGCCATTACCTATACTGAGGGAAGAAGTGGAAGAAGCCATCCGCAGTTTACCAGTAGGAAAGTCCCCAAGAGCAGACAACATACCAGCAGAGCTGCTCAAGCATGGTGGCGAAACAGTCATCACACATGTTACAGCTATCTGTCAGAAGATTTGGGAGACAAAACAGTGGCCAACAGAATGGACACAATCACTCATCATACCCCTGCCCAAGAAGGGGAATTTACGCCAATGCCAAAACTATAGAACAATCAGCCTCATCAGCCACGCCAACAAGATCATGCTCAAAGTTATTTTGAATCGACTCAAGAAGGAGGCAGAAGAACACCTTGCAGAGGAACAAGCTGGGTTCAGGGCAGTCAGGAGCACAATCGAACAGATTTTTAACTGCCACATCCTGATGGAAAAACAATTTCAACATCAGAGAGACCTGTTCCACAACTTCATCGACTTCAAGAAGGCTTTCGACAGAGTATGGCACGAAGGCCTGTGGCAGGTCCTCAGAATGTTTGGCATTGAAGAAGGACTAGTGCAAACCATTCAAGCACTATACAACACCGCAAGCAGTGCAGTCCTTCTGAACAATCAGGTCGGAGACTACTTCAAACCCACAGTTGGGGTCCGACAAGGATGCCTGTTATCTCCAGTCCCGTTTAATCAATTCTTGGAAAACATTATGAGAGAGACCCTCCATGACTTCCACTCTACCATCTCCATTGGCGGCAGACCCCTCAACAACTTGCGGTTTGCCGATGACATTGATCCCATGGGCGGAAGTAACACAGAGCTGCAATATCTCACGACCAGACTTGAGAACAGAGCTAGAGCATATGGGATGGAGGTGAGCTCGGAGAAAAGTAAAGTACTTGTGAACAGCACGAGCAACGCCACTGCTAAAATTTACATGAACGGCCAACAACTGGAGGAGGTAGACGCTTTTAAATACCTTGGCGCTACACTCACAAAGGACGGGCGATCGACGACAGAAATCAAAGTCAGACTAGCCATGGCAACATCTTCCATGACAAAACTCACCACCATATGGAAAAGTAAAGAGATCAGTTTCCCAATCAAACTAAAGCTCTACAAAGCCCTAATTCAGACTATCCTGCTGTACGGAAGTGAACCTGGACATTGACTGCTGAAACAGCAAAGCCAATCCAGTCATTTGAAACAAAATGCCATAGAAAACTGCTGGGCATATCCTGAAGAGAACGAAAGACCAATGAATTTGTCAAGAGCCAAATAACACAGCTGGCAGGTCCACAGGAACCCCTTCTCACCATGGTCAAGAAGAAAAAGCTGACATGGTTCGGCCACGTCACCGCCACAACACTCTGCCAAAAACAGTACTGCAGGGAACACTCGAAGGTGGCAGAAGGAGGGGAAGACAGAACAAGTCAAGGATGGACAACATCAGAGAATGGACCAGGATGAATGACTCGGCACTACTGCGCAGAGCCGAGGACCGAGATGGATGGAGGAGGCTTACCACGGCATCGTCTTTCGTGTCTCCTCCACGACCGCCAAGGTCACGGGTCTGATGATGATGATGATGGCCTAGTAGTGGCCTAGTGGTTATATTATAATAGAGATTGGCCTAGTGGTTATATTATAATGGAGTATGGCCTAGTGGTTATATTATAATGGAGTATGGCCTAGTGGTTATATTATAATGGAGTATGGCCTAGTGGTTATATTATAATAGAGTATGGCCTAGTGGTTATATTATAATGGAGTATGGCCTAGCGGTTATATTATAATGGAGTATGGCCTAGTGGTTATATTATAATGGAGTATGGCCTAGTGGTTATATTATAATAGAGTATGGCCTAGTGGTTGCCTAGTGGTTATATTATGACAGAGTATGAATTTCATTGATATTTTTCTTATTACACATGTTATACCAATTTTATTTATGTCTTAGAGATGCGTGCGCATGTTATTCTTTTAGACTACGTTCAATGTCTTAATAGAAGAGAGTATTCATTTCATTGATATTTGTCTTATGCAATTTGTTATGACAATTGTGGCTTACGTCATAAAAATGCGTGCGCGTGCGTGCGAATGTTTCCAATGTGTGTGTGTGTGTGTGTGTGTTTTTATATTATGTTTATTGTTTTTATGTATGGCTCGGGACCCACCGGAATTTCTCTGTCTCTGAGATAATAAAGGTTTTGACTTTGAATTTGAATTTGGTTAGAACGTGCCGTTCGTGACCTGACAGTGGGGGAATCGAGCCATCACGGAAGCACCCATCTCATAGGAGACTTACCCTGGAGTTAACCTCGGTGCTGACTCCACTCTCCCCCCCCAAAAAAAAACCCCCAAAAACTTCGGATGAGGTATAAACCGAGAGCTGGCGTGTAAACGCACGTTGAACATCTTGCGTACACGTTAAAAAGCCTGCTCGAAATTTTCAGAAGAGTAGGGCCATTTTAGGGCAGGTAGGAACGTTTGACCAAATTAAAACAAAAATACCCTGCATGCACATAGGCATTGTGCTTCAGACACAATCCCCGAAGTCGGAATATAGCTACCCATAATGGTGTTTGTGTGTGTGTGTGGGGGGGGGGGGGGGGGGTGGGGTCGGTGGGGTAGGGGGGTGGACTGGCTGCACACGCAAAAATTTCACCGTTGGTATATATTATTGATCTTGTGACACTTTAAAATCCGGTCTCGAGACATATTAATTTCTTTCAAACCTAAGATTTTCCTTTCCTGTTTCTTTTCATAGCTATCCCTGCTTTTCGACAGCCAAAAATTCCATCACCCTACCAAAGTGTATAATTATAACCTTGTGTGTGTGTGTGTGTGTGTGTGTGTGTGTGTGTGTGTGTGTGTGTGTGTATGTGTGTGCCGTGTGTGTGTGTCTGTATATGTGTGGTGTGTGTGTGTGCCGTGTGGTGTGTGTGGTGTGTGTGTGTGTGTGTGTGTGTGTGTGTGTGTGTGTGCATTGGACTTGTTAGAACTATTTACTTGCTATTGATTGCATGACTGTGTAAGAATGAGTTGAGTGCAAGCGCTTTGATTTGTCTGTGCAAGATACAGCGCCATATACATTCCATTTATTATTATCATCATCATCATCATCATCATCATCGTCATCATCATCATCATCATCGACCTGACGGTGGGGGAATCGAGCCATCACGGAAGCACCCATCTCATAGGAGACTGACCCTGGAGTTAACCTCGGTGCTGACTCCACTCTCCCCCAAAAAGTCCTTCGGATGAGGCCTCGCGTGTAAACGCATGTTGAACATCTTGCGCACACGTTAAAAACCTGTTCCAACTTTTCAGAAGAGTAGGGCCATTTTGGGGCAGGTAGGAACGTTTGACCAAATTAAAACAAAACACAAAAAACTGCATTATCATTATTATTATTATCATTATTATTATCACCATCATCATCATCATCATCATCATCATCATTATTATTATTACTATTATTATTATCATTATTATTATCATTATTATCATTATTATTAGTATATAGCTCACAGTTCTAGCCGAGGAACGAGAAATAAAATAAATGGAGGCTGGGGGAAAGGGGGGTAGCAGCGATGGGGGGGGGGGGGCGTTTTTTAAAAACAAATTGCTGCCTCGTTTTCTGTGACTTTCTGTCCTGCTGTACCGACTCCGCTTATCTCGATCTTTCCGCCCCCCAGCCAGCCCTACCCAGTCTGGTCATGTCGCCTTCTGAGGGTCAGAAGTCCACAGGGAACCTTTCCATGATAGGCTGCCATGGGGCTACCGGCCAGAGAGAGGACGCCTGGACATGAACGTTACGGTGCCTCAGGGATTCCTCACATGTTCCTAGGAGGGTCAGTCAAGTCAGTCAGTCAGTGCGTCAATCAGGCAGTCAGTCAAAGTCAAAGTCAAATTCAAAGTTTTATTTTCAGATGGTACATTGAATAAGTAAGTCAGTTGGTTAGTTGGTCAGTCAGTCAGCCAGTCAATCAGTCAGTCGGTCGGATTGGTCGGTATGTCAGTCAGTCAATAAGTCAGTCAGTCTAGCCATATAAGATGATGACTATGTTTTGTCGACACTAGCCTTCACATACTGCAATAATAATCATTATCAACTGGTGATAGAGTCAAAAGCTCTGTTAGCTGGTGACGTCAGCAAATCGCCAAGTTCTATGTTCGTTTTTCGTTATGCCCTGAAATGTCATGATTATTGAGACCGTTTTCATTCATGTCAAGCTTTTAACATTGTATTTTCATCCATGCCAAGCTTTTAACATTGTATTTTCATCCTGCCAAGCGTTTAATATTGCATTTTCATTCGTGCCAAGCTTTTAACAGTGTGTTTTTATTCATTCCAAGCTTTTAACATTGCAATATTATGTATTTTCATTCCTGCCAAGCTTTTAATATTGTATTTTCATTCATACCAAGCCTTTAACATTGTATTTTCTTTCATGTCAAGCTTGTGATATAGTATTTTGATGCACGGCAAGCTTTTAACATTGTATTATTTTCATGCCAAACATTTAAGATTGTACCTTTCATTCCAGCCAAACTTGTAACATTGTATTTTCTATTAATAATAACAATTATAATGTATGGAATCTATATAGCGCTGAATCTTGTAAAGTAACAAATCAAAGCGCTCAGTTGATTTTTTTTGTTGCGTGTGTATGCGGTTTTTTAAAATTTTGTCATCTTTTCCCACCGGCACACAATGGCCTACTCTTTCGTAAAGCGGAACAGGATTTAACGTGTGCGCAAGATGTTCTGCATGTGTTCGCACACGGGGCCTCGGTTTATAGTCTCATCCGAAGGACTATTCATGCCAAGCTTTTAACATTGTATTTTCTAGTCATGCCACGCTTGTAACATTGTATTTTCTATTCATGCCACGCTTGTAACATTGTATTTTCCATTCATGCCACGCTTGTAACATTGTATTTTCTATTCATGCCAAGCTTTTAACTTTTTAAGATGTATTTTCCCCTTAAAGGAGAGGAGCATTTTTGCAGCTGAAATGCGGATGCCTCATATGGGGAGGTACCTCATCACAGCCATAATTATGGGCAAGGTTGTTAGCCAGTGTGAATTTGTGGAGCCAGAGAGTGTCAGCTGTGGTGGGTGGAGTGACATCGAGAGCCTATTCTGGGTGAACCTTAAGGGTGTTAAGCTGGGGAACTCCCAACAACAGAAAACCCAACCAAACCCACCCAACCCAAACCACAACACCCCCAAACACACCAACACCAAACGTAAAAACAACTGACACAACAAAACGATGCATGTATACCATGTTTTGCAGACACAGGTCACGATATTATCATCATTTTAGAAATGAGATGAACAGCACTTGCATAATTGTAAAGAGTTGGTCATAATCGTCCCACCACCACGACCATCATCACCATCACCATACCACATCATACATCACCCCATCACATTAGCAGAGCAGCAGGTGCAATGATAGCAGTAGTTGCAACAGTTAGAACAGCATAGCAAGGCAGCAACACCGCAGCAGAACATGTAGTGGTGATGATGGGTTGTGCTATGGTAATACTTGTGGTTGTATCAATAGCAGCAGCAGTAGTGATAGCAGTAGTAGTAGTAGTAGTAGTAGTAGTAGTAGTAGTAGTAGTAGTAGTGGTAGTAGTAGTAATAGTAGTAGTAGTAGTAGTAGTAGTAGTAGTAGTAGTAGTAGTAGTAGTAGTAGTAGTAGTAGTAGTAGTGGTGGTGGCGGTGGTGGTAAGTCGTAGTAACAGTAGCAGCAGCAGCAGCAGCAGCAGCAACAACAACAGCAGCAGAAGCAGCAGCAGAAGCAGCAACAACAGCAACAGCAGCAGCAGAAGCAATAGTAGTGGTGATGATGGTGGTTGTGGCTATGGTAATACTTGTGGTTGTATTAATATTACGTAAGTTGAAAAACAAAATTATTGTAACAAATCTAATGTAACCGCCTCTCAGGTTTTTGTTTTGTTTCAGGGCTAGAGCTCTGAGATTCACCAATGTGAATATTTTTCGTATGCGACCGTTTTCACCCATCATGAGCTATTTCCACTGCTGTTACTGTCAATGCTCTTGCAGCTGCCGCTGCTGGTAATGGTTTTTCATTTATTTATACCACTTTAAGTCACGAGATTTCTCTGCGTGAAATTTGGGCTGCTCCCCCCGGGGAGAGCGCGTCGCCACAAGAGCAGCGCCACCCTTTTTTTTCCTTGTTTTTTTTTGGTCTGCAACTATATTTGTTTCCCTATCAGAGTGGCTTTTTTCTAAGAATTTTGCCAGGGACAACTCTCTTGTTGCCGTGGGTTCTTTTACGTGCGCTGAATAATTTTGTGTAACACACGGGACCTCGGTTTATCGTCTCATCCGAAAGACTAGCGCCCGGACCACCACTCATGGTCTAATGGATGGGGGAAAAGTTTCGGGCCCAAACGGGATACGAACCACCGCACACTTCCGACCCGGACTTTTCGCTTTCTAGACAGGCGTTACCTCTAGACCCCCGATCCACCTGACCTGGTGATGGTGATGGCGATAAAAGTACCCTTTCGTCTATTAAAAAGTATGTCATTGAGTGCTAGTAGGAATAGATGACATTTAAAAGCCACACATACACTACTGTCATGTTTAGACACCATTCCCAAAGTCGGAATGCGGCTACTTTTATGATGGTTACACAGTCCCGTATGCGAAATCTCACCATTGGTAAACCTCATAACTCGAGCCAAGGAACAGACACTTTTTAAAAGCAGTTCTTTATAAAGAAATCACAAAGCGAATCTGTAAAGAACGTTTAGCACTTTCTACTAAAATATCACTAGATAAAACCATTCTATACTGGTCTCACAGACAAGTGCCACTGGTGAGGAAATGTATCAGTGTAGCATGAGGAGGAAAGGTTTCATTGCGGTACAACATGCACAACATACACTACCTGATCAACTGTGAGCAGTAGCCCACCAACCCCTGAAGTCGTAGCCAAAGGCATCACATGGATCAGTCATAGCTACACAGTACTGGCTGTGGATTTGTTGTTGTTGCATGTCTCAACTCTGGTTTGTCTTCTGCTTCACACTTCTTCCACACACTGTCCACAAGGTCTCTCGGTACCGAGAACCCATAGCGTAATAGATGAAGAAATTAAAGGTGTAGTTGATATGCAAAACCCCTCCAAAATCCACAGCGTGCTGAGATAGAAGTTATGATACCGTCCCCCAGCGCTCATCTGAGGCAGAAACAAACACACCACCCTGAAGAGACAGGCGGGAGAGGTACAGGTGATGAAAAAGATCGAGTTTCCGATCAACATCTTGGTGAGCGCCACTTCTCTGGGAGAGAGCGAGGACGACGTTTCGGACCGCCACGTCATCATTTGACGAAGCTTCATCGTTGTGATGCAGGTCGCCGTGATCACCACCACCATCATGCAGCCAGACAGACCAGCCCCGAAGACGATGCTGTCTAGACGGTCGATCAGCTCCTTGTGAGCCCTGTAGAACTGGCCTTCAATGAGAGTGGTCAGGACCATGCCGGTGACAGGATCGTGGATACAGCCAACCCGGTATCGGAACGACACGAGGAAGTACAGGGCGAACACCACGAGGTACACGCACAGAATGATCCAAGCCATGGTCCTTGTTCGCAGCAGCGTCTGATACTTCAGAGGCCGGAGCACGCAGAAACATCTCTCGCAGGCGATGATGGCGGACAGGACGAAGGAAATAAAGCCGCTGCCTAAGAGAAAGATGAGGTTGTTGTTGGTCATGAACTTGTCGGAATGAGCGTTGATGAAGCCCGCAGTGAAATGAAGGTAGATATTGTGACCGTTGAGAAACGCTGACGAGATCAGAAACAACTCATCAGTTAAGGACAGCGAAAACAGACAGAGGTTCACACGGTCCTTCAGCCCTTGTTTGTAGAACACCGCCATGTTGATGACGTTGGCCGGTCCGCCAATCAGAAACAAGACAGCCAGGACAGTCAGTTTGAACTTGTTGGCGTGCCTCTCTACCTCAGGGCTGACGATGTTATCCGGGTTATCCCAGGGAAGGTCGTCGGTTTCGTTAAACCGTATTTGGAAACAGGTTTCCGCTGAAGTCACGTTTCGGTCAGCTTCTTGCACTGGAATAGTGTGTGGAAGTACTGTGGCCATCTTCACACTTGCTGGCTGGAGAAAGTAACTCAAGGCACCACCATCAACCCTTACTGCCAAAGCAATTTCTGCAACACGTTTCTTATAAGTTAGTGAATCAGTTCACTATATGCTTTACTTTTTTAAATTGTTTTATTCTTTTATATCGAGGATAATGGAATAGGCACTTATGTGCTTTTTTACATCCAGTCCCCGTGTGTATGTGGGTTTGTAAATTATGTCATCTGCTCCCACTGGCACACAATGGCCCACTCTTACGAAGAGAGGAACAGGATTTAACGTGTGCGCAAGATGTTCTGCGTGCGTTCGCACACGGGTCCTCGGTTTATAGTCTCATTTGAAGGACTTTTAGGGAGAGTGGAGTCTGCACTGATGTTAACTCCAGGTGAAAATATCCCCTTGAACGGGAATCGAACCCGGGTCGTCAGATAACGAGCGCGATGTTCTCACTACTAGGCTCTCCCGTCCTCCATTACAACAGTTTAGGTAGGTATCTTTTAGCCTTTATTCTGTACATGTTTGATCAAAGCCTTAACGTATTGATGAAATTTAACAGATCTGAATTAGAATTATATTGTTACATCATCGTTGTAGCAAATCTATGACAAAAGACAAGACAAAGACGTTAGATAGCAAATGGCCTTTTCTTTTTGAACATAGCCTTTGTAGACCTATGCTAGCTTAATGGTCAGAGCACTCGCTTTCCCCCAGCTAAGGTTAAACAGCATCGAGCGTGGTTACCACTTGGATGGGTGACCGTTTGTGCGCCTTGGCTTCAGTACAGATCCCCCAGTTCACCCAGCTGTAAATGGGTACCTGCCTCTTTAGGGTCAGGGAAGGTAAAACAGCGAGGGAGAGGAGATGGGCGCCGCCCTCAATATGCTGGCCCCTAGAGAAGTGAGGTCTCTGATGCCTGACTCCCCTATGACCACATAGGTTATGGGACACCTTAAAAATGAATCTCCATGCGCTCTAAAAATATTTTTATAGCTAAATGACTTTACTCGACTTGGAGTGCCAGTCAACCAGTCACATGCCTGCAGTCGACAAACGGTGCTGAGCATGCGCAGAGTCGGCACAAAGGTCAAGGAATCAAGGGCATGCATTCAATACATTCCGTCACAGGTTTTACACTGGAGGAACGAGAAAATTAATAGACTAAGAATGTATTATGACTGATAAGATACAGGAATCGTTGTTGTTGCCTTTTTGTTATTGGGGGTGATGGTGGTGATAGTGGTGGTGGAGGTGATAAGATGTCATTTATTTATGATTATTGATGTTGCTCTTTTGTCTCTCTTATCTGGATCAGTCTTAGACCGTGGTTCAGCCCTCACCGAGTTCAAGTCAAGTCAAAAACACTTTAATCATCCCATGAAGGGCAAATGCAATTGTAATTGTTCGTCCATCAGTGTGATGAGGACTATCTAGAGCTTAATGTTTCTAAAACGGGATAGCCTAGTGCTCAGAACATTGCGCTTGCAATCTGACGACCCGGGTTCCATTCCCGTTCAAGGGGATATTTTCCCCTGGAGTTAACATCAGTGCAGACTCCAATCTCCCCAAAAGTCCTTCGGATGAGACTATAAGCCAAGGCCCCGTGTGCGAACTCACGCAGAACATCTTGCGTCCACGTTAAATCCTGTTCCGCTTTTCGTAAGAGTAGGCTATTGTGTGCCGGTGGGAACAGATGATAGAATTTACAATACCGCATTCACACGGGGACTGGATGTAAAAAAGCACATGAGTGCTTATTCCATTATCCTCGATATAAAAGAATAAATAAATAAATAGAATAATAACCTCGGTTTGTAGTATCATCCGAAGGACTTTTGGGGAGAGTGGAGTCTGCACTGATGATGACTCCATGGGAAAATATCCCCCTTGAACGGGGAATCGAACCTGGGTCGTCAGATTGCGAATGCAATGTTCTCACCACTAGGCTATCCCGTCCCCCCAGTTGAATCTAGCATAGCCTATATCCGTCTTCAGATAGCAAGGTAGATCCAAGTTTTATGTCGTTACGTGGCGTCCGTCTTAAAATGGACACACACACACACACACACACACACACAGACACAACACAGTCACACACACAGACACACACAGACACACACAGACACACACAGAGACACACACACAGACACACAGACACACAGACACAGACACACACACACACACACACACACACACACACACACACACACACAAACGTACAACAGAGATAACAACTTCTCCCCGGGACACGAAGCTTCCTGTGGACACTTCCGGTGGAATACCGCGTACTGTAGTTTGGTAAGGAAGTACTCTTCTTTCGTTCACATTCTTGACTGATTAAAAAAAAGAAACCAATACTAGATATATATTTTTCAGCCGTTATTTGTAGTCGTGTTTTCACCTCTGTTGACGTGTTAAGACATTATTTAAAAAAGAAAAGAAATGTCCAGTAACTTTTAGGCCAATTTCGCGCAGTTGAAAGTCCTAATGTTTGCTCGCCTCAAGGAATCCGTTTATAGTGATATCACATGCAGGGGCATGGCTTACGTGACGTTAGATTAGTCAAAAGGAGGCCTAATCTTCATGTGAAACGGCAATGGGGTTTTAGCATGCGCACATGTTTTGTCTATGTTAAACACAAAAGCCTGAGTTTGTTGTTCCGTTCATGGGATTTTCGAGATGAGGTCGGGGGTAAGGGGGGAGGGATAGGATCGGTACCATTGTTCGCTTTATTTCAGAATCTCGGTCTGCTTTAAAAATGTTTTAATCTCCTTTCTTTGTTTCAAGTGCAGTCTGAAGCTGCATGTCTTCAAATGTCCTGATAAGTTCATTTACCTCACCATTAGATTTTGTTGAGAAAGAGAGAGATAGTTTGTGTGTGGTGTTGTGTGTGTGTGTGTGTGTGTGAGGGGGAGA
>CM054161.1:47731465-47741465 GCA_028751875.1 Rapana venosa
AAAAGATGCAAAAACGAGGCTGGATCTCACTATAACCCAAAGACTATGGTTTTTAATAAGCTAGATGTTGCTGTGTCAGAGACATTGATCTTCGAAGTAAAAGTTCCCAACCCACTGAAATCATACTTAAACCCACCAATTAAGGATGATGCCACTGCGAAAGCATGGTTGTCTAATCCTATACAGTTCTATCAAAACCACTTAAACTTTGCTATCCACTGTGCAACTACGGGCTGTGGTGTGTCATATGCTGACCACATGAACCATCCAAACCAGTTAGTAAAGTCTGTGTACAGGTTTCATGTGTACTATCAGTTCAGGCATGTGTTATCTGAGCTGCAGGTCCCACTGCCCACTGATAGTAACTTCAATCCCTTCATCTGTTGATCTTAAGTCAACCCACAATGCATATTTAGATGTTAGGCTTCATGAATACCTAACATCTAAATATGCATTGTGGGTTGACTTAAGATCAACAGATGATGATAAGCTGCATGGTTCAGGAAGACGCATTAAAAACGGCTCAGAAGGAATAACTATACAAATAGAGAAAGAGCAAGAAAATGATGAGCCCATAAAAATATATCTATTTGTAGTGATGGATGCACAGCTCAACATAGAAGGAAACAGACTAAAAGAAGTTGTTTACTAATGGACCAGCTAAGTTTTCTACCAAAAGAAGCACATTGCTCTCTAATATGCGGGCAGACTGGCTGTGGCAAGACTGTATTTGTTTTAGATTTATTACAAACAGTGTACAAAAATCATTTCGAGTTCATTGTTATATTCTGTCCAACACTGCACAACAATAAAACATACAGAGAGAGAAAATTTATTTGGACAGATGAAAATATAATAATAGTCAATCCCTCTGACAGGCTAAGCGAGTGTTTAGAATACTATTACAGGCGCTTTGAAAATAGGCAGACCCTTTTCTTAATAGACGACTGCTCAGCAGAGTGTGACATTGTTAAGAAAAGGAATAGTTTGTCTAAGCTTGCTTTCAGTGGGAGACATGCACAGATATCTGTTTGGTTGCTGACACAAAAATATAATAGCATATTAAAAGATTACCTTGAACAAATCAAAGTCGTTGTAATTTTTCACATGAAAGACAGAGATGGGTTTAATAATTGCCTTCGGGAGAATGGTGTTATTACAGACGGGCAAGAAAGAGAAAGAATAAAACTAAAACTCAGAAGCTCAAAGCATAGTAAACTAATACTCAAAACAGACCAGCCGACTAAATACTGTGTAGTGTAAAACCCAATAGCTTTTTTTTAAACACACACAAGAACATGCAGACAGACACACAACATACACACACATACACTCTCACACACAACCACACATAATATGTCCTGTGCTATCAGTGGTAGGCCTACTGCTGTGTGTTGTATTGGCAACATGCCACAATCTTTTGCTAACACTCGTGCAAAAGAGGCGTGGCTAAATATTGCACCATCAGATAGGAAGGTTTATATTTATTAATTTTCACTCTTTCTATCGCCCTTCGGGGCAGCCCAGTGGGGAAGTCAGAATGCGTTAGACTGGGCAGGCAGGCAGAGCAGGCAGGCACGGGTTCGAATCCCGGTAGGGTAGCAGTAGGCTACAGGTCCTATATTTATATATTTATGTGTTGTGTTGTGTGTACTATGTTTGTGCTGTTAAGTGTTTGTGTGTTATGTCCTGTTTGTACTATGTTGTGTTGTGGTGTGTGTATTAGTGTGTATGTTGTGTGTGTGTTATGTGTTGTGTGAATGTGTGTGCCGGGGAAAGTTTTGTACAGTCGCATCTCCAAATGTTCTTTGAATGCCGGAATCTTCTGCGCTACCAAAGTCCTTTGCATGTGTCTTAAAAAATTGCTTTCCTCTGTAAATCAGAGCCTGATAAGCGGAGAAGGTTTTGTTTATTTTTTTAATAAAATTTCAGTACAGCTTAGCAAAAATTCATAATAAGAAAAGTTCTAATTTATTTTTTGTATTTATTTTGTATTAGTTCTTTGACAGATATTGTTTAGCTAATAAGTCCCATAATGTTATTTGTTTGTCATTAGAAATGAAATTAGTTTACTTTCGTTTTAGTAGATGAGTGGAAAAGCCGAAGTCAAGGTAAAATGCTTAGTTTTTATAAAACTATGCAAGTTTTTGGTCCGATGACGGCGATTAGCCGTATCGGCCAAAAAAGTTGCATGTGTTTTGGATTAAACAGTAAGTGGTTGAGCTTGACTCGGCTTTTACCCTATTCTCTATATATATATATATATATATATATATATATATATATATAGATATATATGGTGTGTGTGTGTGTGTACTTGTGTGTGTGTAAACATGCAAACACTTGTCAACATCTACACTACATGCAAGCGTGCGTGCGTCTGTTATATGTGCGTGTTTTTCGCGCAAGATGCGCGTGAATGTTTGTCAACAAATGCGGTTCTCTCTCTCTCTCTCTCTCTCTCTCTCTCTCTCTCTCCTCTCTCTCTCTCTCTCTCTCTCTCTCTCTCTCTCTCTCTCTCAGCGGTCATGCTGTGTATGTGTGAGTATGTGTGAGTATGCGCGCGTGCGCGCACCTGTGTGTGCGCACGAGTGCACTTTTGTGTATGTGTGTATTTGTGTGTGTGTGTGTGCGTGTGCGCGCGCGCGCGTGCACCTGTGTAAGTGTGTGTGTACTTGTGCACGCATTTGCAACTCTGTGTGTGTGTGTGTGTGTGTGTGTGTACGTGCGTGCGTACGTACGTATGTGCGTGTTTGTGTATATGTGTGTGTTTGTGTGTTTGTTTGTGTGTTTGCACGCGCGTGTGCACCTGTGTACGTGTGTATGTGTGTGTGTGTGTGTGTGTGTGTGTTTGCACGCGCTCGTGCACCTGTGTGTTTGTGTGTGTGTGCGTGCGTGCGTATGTGTGTGTTTGTGTGTGTATGCGCGCGCTTGTGCACGTGTACGTGTGTGTGTGCGCTTGTGCACGCGCGTGCACATATTGTGTGTGTGTACGTGCGTGCGGGTTTATGTGTGTGTATGTCTTTAGAGAAATATTGATTCTTTTTCCTTCAGTACAATAACCTGAGAAAAATAAATAATAATTCACGTTTGACGATAGTTCTTGGGTATAAATATACACACGCACACAGGATGTCTTTGTTATCGGTACATATTATTATTGATATCTTTCTCAAGTATCTTTTTTAACAAAAATGTTTTGTGTTCTTTTTTAAAACATTTTTTTTCTCTTTTTGGATTTTTGTTTTACTCTTACCTCTCATTACTGGTTTCGTTGTTGTTTGTTTTTGTATTGTTTTGTGTTATTTGCTTTTTGTTTTTTGTTTGTTTTGGGATAGGGAGGTGTTGTTTTTTTTCCTTCTTTTCGCTCTGAATCTTTTGTTTTCTATTAGCTTAATTCTTTTCTAATTTTGTTACTTTTTTCTGATGGTTTTTGTTTTCTGCTTTTTTATTTGTTTTGATTGTTTTGTTTTGTGTTGATGTTGTTGTTTTTGATTGTTTTGTTTGCGTTGTTGTTGGGTTTTTTTTACTCACAACCCCCCCCACTGTGTGTTGCTGTGTGTGTGTTTCTCTTTCATCGTACATTTCGTTTTAGTTTACTTGGCTTTTTGTTTATTTTTCACTTACACTTTCCGAAATGACATTTTGACTCAATTTGTTCTGTACTTTTACTTTTCTTTCTTTTTATTATTTGTTTTTTGGGGGTATGCAGTTTTGCAGGAAAGCTTTGATATTTTAGTTTAAATTATATTCTCTTCATGTTTACTCTGTATTCATTATTGATGTGTGTGTTGTGTGTGTTGTGTGCTGTGTGTGTTGTGTGTGTTTGTTTTGTGTGTATTGTGTGTGTGTTGTGTTGTGTGTGTTGTTTGTGTGTTATGTGTTGTGTGTGTGTGTTGTGTGTGTGCTGTATGTGTTGTGTGTGTTATTGTTGTGTGTGTGTGTGTGTTTTACTTATCTATTTATTTATTCTTTTATATCGAGGATAATGAAATAAGCACTCACGTGCATTTTTACATCCAGTCTCCGTGTGTATGCGGTTTTGTAAATTTTTTCACCTGTTTCCACCAGCACACAATGGCCTACCCTTCTGAAAAGCGGAACAGGATTTAACGTGTGCGCAAGATGTTCTGCATGCATTCGAACACGGGGCCTCGATTTATAGTCTCATCCGAAAGACTTGTGTGTGTGCGTGTGTGTGTGTGTGTGTGGTGTGTGTGTGTGTTGTGTGTGTGTGTGCGGAGGCGCGCGCGTGTGTGTATGTGTGTAGAACTGAGGTAGGTGTAGTGGGGGTTCCTTCTCGCTGTCTTCTTCAGTGTTTTCCAGACCAGACCACTCACATGCCTCCCAAGGTTCCTTGCCAAAACGCTGGCCCCTCTCTGTATAGGAGAGGGGAGGACAGGGTAGCCTAGTGGTTAGAACATTGCGCTCGCAATCTGACGATCCTGGTTCCTTTCCCGTTCAAGGGGATATTTTCCTCTGGAGTTAACATCAGTGCAGACTCCACTCTCCCCTCCAAAAGTCCTTCGGATGAGACTATAAACCGAGGCCCCCCCCCCCCCCCACCCCTTCCCGTGTGCGAACGTATGTAGAACATCTTGTGCCCACGTTAAAATCCTGTTCCGCTTTTCGATAGAGTAGGCCATTGCGTGCCGGTGGGAAGGGATGACCTAATTTACCAAACTGCATGCACAAGGGGGATGGATGTAAAAAAAAAGTACATAAGTGTTTATTCCATTATCCTCGATATAAAAGAAGAAATAAATAAAATAAAAAATCCACGATATAAAAGAATACAACAAATAAATAAATAAATATTAAATAAATAAATAAATGCAGCCCATCTCTCAAAGACCTGTAGCTAGTGTCCAAGTTAGAGTGGCCGACCAAAGAAATCTTTATTGGCAGTATCAGAAAAAGACCAGATAA
Organism: Rapana venosa; assembly: GCA_028751875.1. Taxonomy (NCBI): domain Eukaryota; kingdom Metazoa; phylum Mollusca; class Gastropoda; order Neogastropoda; family Muricidae; genus Rapana; species Rapana venosa. Next base: position 47,736,395 of record CM054161.1, read on the forward strand.
TGTCAGTGTATTGAAAAAAAATCTGTCTCTTTTGATAATTATATGACGGAGGGTGTTTCAAGGGCGCAGCTTTTCCTCACCACGATCTCAATTGTGGGATGTTTTGTGGGAAAGTTTGTGAAACGCTTTTTGTGTAAACTGGTTGCTAGTATCTGCTGCCTCTGTCTTCTTCAAATCATTGACTCCACAGTGGACCATCATGGTGTTCAATGGTCTGTATGTGTGTGTGTGTGTGTGGTGTGGTGTGTGTGTTTGTGTGTGTGTGTGTGTGTGTGTGTGTGTGTGTGTGTGTGTGTGTGTGTGTGTGTGTGTGTGTGTGTGTGTGTGTGTGTGTGTGTGTGAGTTGTGTGTGTGAGTGTGTGTTTGTATGTTGTGTGTGTGTGAGTGTGTGTGTGTGTTGTGTGGTTTGTGTGTGTGTGAGTGTGTGTGTGTGTGGTGTGTGTGAGTGTGTGATGTGTGTGTGAGTGTGTGTGAGTGGTGTGATGTGTGTGTGATGTGTGTGTGAGTGAGTGATGTGTGTGATGTGAGTGTGTTGGTGTGGTGTGTGAGTGTGTGTGTGTGTAGTGGTGGTGTGTGTGTGAGTGAGTGTGTTGTGTGAGTGTGTGTGTGTGTGTGTGTGTGAGTGTGATGTGTGTGTGTGTGTGTGTGTGTGTGTGTGTGTGTAGTGTGTGTGTGTGTGTGAGTGTGTGTCGTGTGGTGTAGTGTGAGTGTGTGTGAGTGTGTGTGTTAGAGTGTGTGTGTCGTGTCAGTGTTTAGTTGTATTAAGTGATTATGACGATTGTGTGTATGTGAGTGTGTGTAGTGTGTAGTGTGTGTGTGTCGTGTGGTGTGTGTGTGTGTGTGTGTGTGTGTGTGTGTGTGTGTGAGGGTGAGTGTATGAGTGTGTGTGTGTGAGTGTGTGTGTGTGTGAGTGTGTGTGTAGTGTGGGTGTGTGTGTGTGAGTGTGTGTGTGTGTGATTTGTGTGTGCGTGTGTGTGTGAGTGTGTGTGAGTGTGTTTATGAGTGTGTGTGTCTTCAATTTTACGTCTGTTCACTTAAAGTGAATTAGACGATGTGTGCATGAGTGTGTGTGTGTGTGTGGTGTGTGTGGTGTGTGTGGTGTGTGTGTGTGTGAGTGAGTGTATGATGTTTTGTTGTGTGTGTGAGTGTGTGTGTGTGTGTGTGTGTGTGTGTATGTGCGCGCGCGTGTGAACAACCGGGAGGAAGGACGTAAACAAACACACACACGTTAAATTCTGTTCCGCTTTTCGTAAGAGTAGGCCATTGTGTACCGGTGGGAACAGATGACAGAATTTACAAAACCGCATACACACGGGGACTTGATGTAAAAAAAAAAAAGCACGTAAAAGCTTATTCCATTATCCTCCATACAAAAGAATAAAATTTTTAAAACAAATTAAAAATCTAACACACACACATACACACTCACACATGTGCGTCCAAAACTTTCCAACCGCTTCAATACACACGCTATCTTTCACTTCAGACTATTGACATTCATCAGATGAAGAAAGAAACACACACGTGTTTTTGTTGTTTTTTTCTTCAGAATTTTAATGGATTGTGAGAATTCTTTGAGGGGGATTGATTCTTTTCAAAATTTCATAAGAAATAATGGCACGGGAAGAATAATGTTGGACTAACTATATATCATTAACTTAAGAAGAAAAAGAAGAAGAAGAAGAAGAAGAAGAAGAAAGAAGAAGAAGAAAGAAGAAGAAGAAGAAGAAGAAGAAGAAGAAGAAGAACAAGAAGAACAAGAAGAACAAGAAGAACAGAAGAACAAGAAGAACAAGAAGAACAAGAAGAAGAAGAAGAAGAGAACAAGAAGAACAAGAAGAACAAGAAGAACAAGAAGAAGAAGAAAGTAATAATAATAAATGGAATTTACATAGCGCTATTACTTCCAGAAAATCAAAATATAGATTTGTTGCTTTTTTTTTCAAATGCCAGTAAAAGAAAGGATTATTTTAACCCAACAATTGAAACAGTGCATAAAAAGCTAAAAACAAACCCAATGTGTATATCATATTACTGTGATTACTTTTTGTATTTATCCTCTGTGTCTGTGTGTGTGTTGCTGATGAAATGTGAATATAGAGAAGGTAAAAAAAAAGGAAGAAAAGAAGAAAGAAAGGTAGGAAGAAAGAGGGAAGGTAGGAGAAAGGAAGGGAAGAAGGAATGAAAGAAAGAAGCGAAGGAAGGAAAAGAAGGAAAGGATCAAAGGCAGGAAGGAAGGAAGAAGGAAGGATAGAAGGCAGGAAGGAAGGAAGGGAGGAAGGAAGGAAGGAAAAAGGAAGAAGAAAGAAACGGATTATGGAAGGAAGGAAGGAAGGAAGAAAGGAAGGAAGGAATGGGCCAATCTGCATACAAAATAGAAATGAAAATCTAAGGTTCAATTAATGAGTGAATTATAACATAGATAAAATAATCAACATTCTATCCCACTGCATTACAACATAAAATAACGACTTTTATGTTATTCAATATCAACTCATGGGAACAAGAAAACAACAACAAAAAAGAATTTAGTAACTACCTTAAGAATTAACTAACTAAAGCTGCTAATCTCAAAATATCTTCTTTTTTGTTTTTGTTTTTTAAACCAAGGGACCACAAACATAAAATCGTAAGCAATAACTTCAACACACTAACAAAGAAGATTACGATGTTAAGATAGCAACAACAACAACAACAAATCAAAAACAATAACGAAACAAAAAAATTAAAAACTGAAACGGAATTTTAAAAAACAACAAAAAAACAAATACACAGGTTGATGCTTTCAACATGAAACCTGGAATAGATTTTTTTCTCAGGTATTCCGTTTCATGTTGTAAGCTTGTGCAAATATAACAGTATAGTACTATTTAAATAATGTACTTAATGGCTTCTTATTTTGTCAGTTATAGTTTTTGAACACGTGTGAAAATTCTTGTTTTTTCCATTGACCTTTTTTTTGTTAAATCGTCATAGATATTTTGAAAAAAAACAGTATATCAAACGATTTTAAAGCGTGTGCAGTGATATTAAAAAAATGCAACATCATTATTTTCTTAACATTTTGCATAATACATCTGTTCACCTTTAGCTAGTGTCAAAAAGTGTCTTGTTGCTTTTATAAAATACGTTGATGTTAAAATTGTTGTTTTGTTGTTGTTTTTATTAAGACATCACCTGACGTTGTTTTTCATCTGTTTTTGTTTAAGCGAGAATCATTTTTTCTTAAAAGCCTGATATGAACATTAAGTTTGTTGTTGAACTGAGTGTCTGTCTGTGTGTCTGTCTTTCTGTCTCTGCCTGTCTGTCTTGTCTCTCTCTGTATCTCTCTGTCTCTGTCTGTCTGTCTGTCTCTCTCTCTCGCTCTCTTACAGTTGAGAGATCTATTATAGTTTCTTTATATTCTCCGAAATCTTAGATGGTTATACTGTGTTGTTCATCTAGCTACGTTTTATGTGTACGATTCTAGGCATTGGTGTTGAGATGAGCTGCGTGAGTTGCCCTGTAGACAAGCTTTAAAGCTGGGGTGCACTGTTTCTTCTGGTATGTTCACATGCAGACTAGCCTGTCGTCTGTTCTCCACCATGTCAGCTGTTCTTCTGTCTGTACATGTTTCCAAGAGGTTGTTCCTTTAAGTAAGTAAGTAAGTAAGTGTGTGTGTGTGTGTGTATTTGTGTTTGTGTAAGTTAAACTCGCCATATCATTTTTGGAGATATGGGGCTGTGTGTGTGTGTGTGTGTGTGTGTGTGTGTGTGTGTGTGTGTGTGTGTGTGTGTGTGTGTGTGTGTGTGTGTGTGTGTGTGTGTGTGTGTGTGTTCCTTTATTAATTAAGGCTATTGCCATGTGACCACAAAGGCATGCTTTGTGTTTCTTTTGAAGATTCTTGCCATATGAACATAATAGATATGTCTCCTGTTTCTTATATATATCTCTCTATAAATATCTATATCTATATCTATATATATTTATATATATATTGTGTGTAGCACAACACAACCCAAAGAACAAGGTAATAAATGACCACAGAATCTACAAAAAGCCACGTGTCTCTAAAGGAAGCAAACAAACAACACAAATAAACAAATCAACAAAATTAACAAATCAACAAAAATTAACAAATCAACAAAAATTAACAAATCAACACAAAACCGTCACCCGCCGTGACAAAACTTTCTAAATCAAAACCAAAGCAAAGAATCAAAAGTTGATTTGAAATATCATTACAGAGAACAAAGTAATGAACCAAAAAAAAAAACCCAAACCTACTAGCAGACACACAAAAAACATCCACACCAACAAACAAAACCATAAAAAAACAAATCCCTTCAGAACCAAAAAAACATCCTGAATAAAATAAATAACAGCTCCACTCTACACATAATTCTTTGTCTATTGAAAAACGCCGCTACAGCAGCAAACAAAAAAGCAACAATCCTCCATATCCCTAAAAGTCATGACAGAAAAACAAAGAATATGGAATTTGAAACAACTAGAACACATCACAGATTCAGAGAGAGAGAGTTTAACTTATATCGGGCTTTTCTCAACATCTAATAAACTCTGTATCTCTGTTGTTTGTTTTCTATTTGTTTGTTTGCTTTGTTGCACAACAGAAGAATGACAACCTGATCAAGCTGCGACAAAATTGTAAGTTCTGTTGAGCTACGTGAACAAATTGAAGAGACAGAACAACAAATCCTTTTTTTCTTTAAAAAGGCAAATTAATGAGATCATCTTGTTTAATCATGCTCAGATAACATTGATAAGGTTTCTGTGTTTGTCTTCTAAGATAATGAAGGAGAACCACAAAAAAATCCAAGTGATCTGCAATTTGTTGAGAATATATCTTTTTTGCGAAAAAATCACTGGTCATTTTTTAAAATTCAAATTTCGTTTTTGATTGCTATGCACCATTTCAACTTCCTCTTAGGATTTTTTCTTTGAATTAAGGAGCCAGATATTTTTGTCAGGGCACCAGCTAAAGGAATCGCAGCTCTCTGCATTGCTAACAAGCTTCATACATAAATGAAGAAAACCCTCAAATGAATGAATGAATACACCCCCCAAAAAC
>CM054161.1:47748965-47751465 GCA_028751875.1 Rapana venosa
CAAACAAAAAACCAACCAGCAAAGCACACACACAAAAACCAGAACAGAAAACCCAAACCAAAGCTTGAAAAGAAAATGTGTCAAAGAAATATGAAAGACAAAAAAGAAAACCCAAACAAAAGACCAAAAACAAACAAAGAAAAAGTCTTGACAGAACATAGAGTGAGACGTACAAGAAAGGAGGACAGAAGTCGTATAACAACAATACAGGTCAGGCGTAGGTGTGTGCGTGTGTGTGTGTGTGTGTGTGTGTGTGTGTGTGTGTGTGTGTGTGTGTGTGTGTGTGGTGTGGTGTGAGTGTGAGTGTGTGTGTGTGTGTGTGTATGTGTGTATGTGTATGTTTGAGTGTGTGTGTGTGTGTTTGAGTGTGTGTGTGTGTGTGTGTGTGTGTGTGTGTGTGTATGTGTATGTGTATGTGTGTATGTGTGTGTGTGTGTATGTGTATGGTATGTGTGTATGTGTGCATGTGTGTGTGTGTGTAGGGTGTGTGTGTGTGTAAGTGTGTAGGTGTGTGTGCGTGTGTTTGTGTGTGTGTAGGTGTGTGTGCGTGTGTGTGTGTGTCCGCGGGCGCGCGAACGTGTGTGTTTGTGTGTGTGTGTGTGTGTTTATGTGTGAACGTGTGTGTGCGTGTGCGTGCGTGTGCGTGTGTGTGCGCGCGTGTGTGTGTGTGTGTGTGTGTGTGAGGTTGAGCATGTGTGTGTGTGGGTGTTTGTTTGTGTGTGTCTGTTCTTTTTGTCATCAATTTTGTCTTTGTTTTGTCTAAGTTTAATTAGGTAAAGTTTAAGAAAGTTTTGTGTTAAAATTCATCACACTCACTGAAAGTTGTACGTTTCTCTTCTTCTTCTTCTTCTTCTTCTTCTTCTTCTTCTTCTTCTTCTTCTTCTTCTTCTTCTTCTTCTTTCTTCTTCTCTTCTTCTTCTTCTTCGCAATTCTTCTTCGCATTCTTCTTCTTCTTCTTCTTCTTCGCAATTCTTCTTCTTCGCAATTCTTTTTCTTCTTCGCAATTTCTTTTTCTTCTTTGCAATTCTTCTTCTTTGCAATTCTTCTTTTTCTTCTTCTTCTTCTTCTTCTTCTTCTTCTTCTTCTTCTTCTTCTTCTTCTTCTTCTTCTTCTTCTTCTTCTTCTTCTTCTTCTTCTTCGCAATTCTTCTTCTTCTTCTTCTTCGCAATTCTTCTTCTTCTTCTTCTTCAATTCTTCATTCTTCGCAATTCTTCTTCTTCTTCTTCTTCTTCTTCTTCTTCTTCTTCTTCTTCTTCTTCTTTTCTTCTTCTTCTTCTTCTTCTTCTTCGCAATTTTCTTCTTCTTCTTCGCAATTCTTCTTTCTTCTTCTTTTCTTCTTCTTCTTCTTCTTCTTCTTCTTCTTCTTCTTCTTCTTCTTCTTCTTCTTCTTCTTCTTCTTCTTCTTCTTCTTCTTCTTCGCAATTCTCTTCTTCTTCTCTTCGAATTCTTCTTGCTCTTCTTCCATTCTCTTCCTTCTTCTCTTCTTCTTCTTCGCAATTCTTCTTCGCAATTCTTCTTCTTCTTCGCAATTCTTCTTCTTCTTCTTCTTCTTAATTCTTCTTTTTCTTCTGATTCACCTAATTCTTTTTTCTTGTTTTGTTTTTTCGTCTTTCTTTTTTTCTTTTTCTTCATTATTTTTTTGTGTTTTCTTCATTATGTTTTTTGTTTTCTTCTTCCTTCTATTCATTTTATTCTTTTGGTGCTGTGAACAAAAGTCTAAGTTCTGTAACAGGCAGAGGGCAACAAAAGAATAAGCACGGATTCAAAGAGAAAAAATAAAGATGTAAAAGAAGAAACCGTACAAATGTTATAAGTTTTACCTTTCAAACCAAAGGCTTTTAACACCAGAAAAGTGTCCACGATGAAAGAAAGATATGTTAACATGTTCGCCACTGCATTTTTAAATGGTCACGATTCTCTCTACATGCAAAATTGAAAATTTCGCTCATGTACATGTGTGCAGCAAAAGAAAAAGCTTGTAATTGCCCTTCATGAGATGATTAAAGTGTTTTTGACTTGGGTTTAGCTAATTAAGCGTAAGTAGTATTGTATAAGCCAGTTAAGTTACAAAATATTAAGTAAAAGGTAAAGACCTTCACGTAAGTAGTATTGTATAAGCCAGTTAAGCTGCAAAATATTAAGTAAAAGGGAAAGACCTTCACGTAAATAGTATTGTATAAGCCAGTTAAACTGCAAAATATTAAGTAAAAGGGAAAGACCTTCACGTAAATAGTATTGTATAAGCCAGTTAAACTGCAAAATATTAAGTAAAAGGGGGAGACCTTCACGTAAATAGTATTGTATAAGCCAGTTAAACTGCAAAATATTAAGTAAAAGGTAAAAGCCTTCACGTAGTATTGTATAAGCCAGTTAAACTGCAAAATATTAAGTAAAAGGTAAAAGCCTTCACGAAGTATTGTATAAACCAGTTAAACTGCAAAATATTAAGTAAAAGGTAAAAGCCTTCACGTAGTATTGTATAAGCCAGTTAAACTGCAAA
>CM054161.1:47758965-47763965 GCA_028751875.1 Rapana venosa
GGTGTGTGTGTGTGGGGGGGGGGAGAGGGGAGGGTGTTAAGGGTGTGTGTGTTTGTGTGTGTGTTTGCGCGCGCGCGTGAGGGGATGGGTGGTAGGCGGTGGGTGTATGTGTGTGTGTGTTTGTGTTTTGGGGTATGGGGGTTGTATGTGTGTGTGTCTGTGTTGTGGGGGGGGATACATTGTGTGTATGCAAAGTGTGTGTGCGTGCGTACGTGTGTGTGCGTGTGTAAAGGAGTGGGGAGGAGGGGGAGTAGTTTGCAGGAGCACACGTGTTTTTATGTGTAGGAGGGGGGAAGGAAGTTGTGTGTGTGTGTGTGTGTGCGTGCTGTGCACGCGTTAATGTGTGTGTGTATGTGTGTGTGTGTTAGGGGTATTGACGTTATTGCCTACGTGCTTGGTTGTGTTGAGTTGGTCAGTACGCATACATACGCCTTGTATGCAGAATGTGTGCAAGTGACTCTGGCAACAATAGCAACATTATCAACGACAACCACAACTTGCACGCACGTGCGCACACACGCACACACATACAAACAACTCACACAACACATTCTCTCTCTCACACACACTTATACACACACACCACTTCTCTCTCTCTCTCACACTTATACACACACACACTTCTCTCTCTCACACACACACAACACACACATTCTCTCTCACTCACACTTATACACACACTTTCTTCTCTCCTCGCACACACACACAAACACAAACGCACACACACACACACACACACACACACACACACACAACATGACAGACAACCCAAGACTGAAGCCACCGAAATTCAAACAAGGGAGTTAATGCGACCGCTGTCACGTCCTATCCTAAGTCTTTTCTCCCCTGTCACTCTCCTGTCTCTTAAGAGCAAAAATGAACATCCGAGTAAAAGACCACACCTCAAGAATCATGTCAGGTAAAGATCAGAGAAATAAGAAGTTTTCCGGAGGGGGGAGGAGGGAGGGGGGTATAGTGAAGAAGATACAGGGTTTTTTTCCTATTCCTTTTCTTTTTACTCTCAGGAGTACTACGACTTCCTGCATCCGGGGAATTACTGAAATCAGAAAAGACTTTTGTGGTCATGGGTAGAAGCTCTACACAATGCCATCAGGGTTTGTCCTCTGTTTCTGTCTGTTTGTCTCTCTCTCCGGGGACTGGGTGTAAAATGCACACTGGTACTTATTCATTATCCTCGAAATAAAAGAGAAAAAAAAGTCATTGTCTGTGTGTGTGTGTGTGTGTGTGTGTGTGTGTGTGTGTGTGTGTGTGTGTGTGTGTTCTCTCTCTCTGTGTCTCTCTCTGTCTCTCTGTCTGAATCTCTGTCTCTCTATATTTCTCTGTCTCTCAATGTCTCTGCCTATCTCTCTGACTCTGTCTGTCTGTCTGTCTGTCTGTCTTCTCTCTCTTCTCTCTCTCTCTCTCTCTTCTTTCTCTCTCTCTCTCTCTCTCCTCTCTCTCTCTCTCTCTCTCTCTCTCTCTCTCTCTCTCTCTCTTTAAAACATCACTGTGTATTGAACTGTATACGTTGATAGAAATTAATAAGTATGTTAAACATGCATTGTCAAAATTTAGATGTGGTGTATCAAATATTGCTGTACATTTGAAACGACATGCAAAAGATGAAGATGAGAATTTGATTTGTAATTTGTGTAAATTGGCAACACAAGATGAAATTCATGTTGTTTTGGAATGTCCAGTTCTTGGAGACCTGAGAAAAGAATTGATTCTGCAAACTTATTGGAACTACCCATCATTGGTCAGGCTAGCTCAACTTGTCATCTGCAAATGAGCAAACTGTTAAAAATCTAGCAATATTTCTGTTTAAATCTTTGAAGAGAATAAGGGATAGTAGCCTTATGTAAATTTTTCAGTTTTAACAAATGTTCATTGAGTGATTTATTTTCAACGATAACTTGACAGCAAATGGCTGTATACTAGCGCTTTTGTATGTGTCCACCCCTTCAGAAGGGGCTTTGACCTAGCTGAATAAATATCTGAAGTCTGAAGTCTGAAGTCTCTCTCTCTCTCTCTCTCTCTCTCTCTCTCTCTTCTCTCTCTCTCTCTCTCTCTCTCTCTCCTCTCTCTCTCTCTCTCTCTCTCTCTCTCTCTCTCTCTCTCTCTCTCTTCCCTCTCTCTCTCCGAGGGCTGGTTGTAAAAAAATGTCTTGTGCTTATTCTATTACCGCCACAAAATAAAATTTCGTTCTCCTCTCTCTCTCTTTTCCTCTCTCTCTCTCTCTCTCTCTCTCTCTCTCTTCTCTCTCTTCTCTCTCTCTCTCTCTCTCTACCTCTCTCTCTCTCTCTAATCTCCTCTCTCTCTCTCTCTCTCTTCTCTCTCTCTCTCTCCTCTCTCTCTCTCTCTCTCTCTGTGCTGAGTTCTATGATCTCCTGTAGCCCTCCCAGACCAAGTACCACTGATCTCAGTGATGTTGTCAATGTAGGATGTTGGTGGTCTGCCTCTTTTCCTTCTGCCTTCAACCTTATCTTGGAGAGAGGTCGTCATCAGATTTGTCTGTGTGCTTCTGTTTTTTTTGGGGGGGTTTAAGGTAAAGGTGTCCCATAACCTATGTGGTCGTCGGGGAGCGAGGCATCAGAGACCTCAGCTTCTCCAGGGGCCAGCATATTGAGGGCGGCGCCCATCTCCTCTCCCTCGCTGCTGTACCTTCCCTGACCCTAAAGAGGCAGGTACCCATTTACAGCTGGGTGAACTGTACTGAAGCCAAGGCGAGCAAACGGTCACCCATTCAACTGGTAACCACGCTAGAAGCTGCTTAACCTTAGCTGGGGGAAAGCAGTGCTCTGACCACTGAGCTATCCCGTCCCCCAATGCTTTCTGTTAGGGAAACCTTAATTTGCAAATCTTGTTGCTCAACCATTGTGTGCTATTATTTAAACCGTGTTGGTTTTTAAAACAAAAATCTTTCTCATATATTTTAAATTGTGTTTTTCTCTGGACAAACACCTGACCAAGAGACTAAGCCATGTTTATTTTTTGTCCAATACACAGTAAATTTTGGCATCCGTTCCCACCGGCACACAATGAATTACTCTTCCGAAAAGCGGAACGGGTTTTAACGTGTGCGCAAAATGTTCTGCGTGCGTTCACACACAGGACCTCGGTTTATAGTAGTAGTAGTAGTAGTAGTCGTCTTTAGTTTTAACGTCTTTCCACATATGTGTGTGTGTGTGTGTGTGTGTGTGTGTGTGTGTGTGTGTGTGTGTGTGTGTGTGTGTGTGTGTGTGTGTGTGTGTGTGTGTGTGTGTGTGTGTGTGCGTGCGTGTGTGTGTGTGTCTGTGTGAGCGCGCGCGCGCGTGTTCTTCCTAACGTCTCTCCCTCCACTAGAAAGGGATTTTAGACAGGATTTGGGGAGAGAAAAGAGGTAGAGGCGAGTAGATGTGTGTTTGTGAAGTTTGTTACAGGATAACAGGGGGAAAACAAATATTGGGCTCTAGGGAACCCCTTGAACTATACATATAATACGAAATGAAACAAGATATAAGAGATACCATTGAATAAGGCAAATGCAAGTGTGTGTGTGCGAACTTGTGTGTGTGTGTGTGTATGCGTATGTGTGTGTGTTTGTGTGTGTGTGTTTGTGTTTGTGTATGTGTGTTTGTGTGTTTGTGTATGTGTTTGTGTGTGTTTGTGTGTGTTTATTTGTTGATTTGCTTGTGTGATTGTGTGTGTGTATGTTTGTATTTGTGAGTGTGTGTTAATTTGTATGTTTTTTTGTTTATTTGTTTATCTGCTTGTGTGATTGTGTGTGTGTGTGTGTGTGTGTGTGTATGTTTGTATTTGTGAGTGTATGTTTATTTGTATGTTTTTGTGCTTTTTGTTTATTTGCTTGTGTGATTGTGTGTGTGCGTGCTTGTGAATGTATGTGTTGTGTGTGTATGTGTGTGTGTGTCTGCGCGTGCGTGCTTGCGTATGTGTCTGTGTAGTGTGTGTGTGTGTGTCGAGGGTCTGCGTGCGCAGGAAATCTCCTTCACACGCATATACACACACTCACACTCCCCCCACCACCACCACCCCAACACACACCTACCTACCTACATTCCAGTGTACACTTTTCCAAATCTGTCTGAGATCTGATCAGTTTATATCTCCATAATAATAAAATCACAACATAATTCTCCAGCCCTTTCTGTTTGGCAGTCACTAATACTAGGTTTACACGTACAATTTTCACCAGTAGTTATTCTCCGTCTGGATACTATCACTTCAGCAATTCTGTTGCCTTTCCTGTGTCTACATGAACACACACACACACACACACACACACACACACACACACACACACACACACATACACACACACACACACACACTCTCTCTCTCTCTCTCACTCTGTCTGTCTGTATGTCTGTCTGTCTGTCTCTATCTCTCTCTCTTTTGAATATATATCCCTAAGGGCGGGGACTGGATGTAAAAAAGCACATGGGTGCTTATTCATTATCCTCGAAATAAAAGAATTTGACAATGTCATTGTCATTCACATACACACACATACACATACACACACACACACACACACACACACACACACACACACGCGCGCGCGCGCACACACACACACACTCACAAAATAATCAAACAACAACCCCCCCCTCTCTCTCTCTCTCTCTCTCTCTCTCTCTCTCTCTCTCTCTCTCTCTCTCCTCTCTCTCTCTCTCTCTCTCTCTCTCTATCTATCTATCTATCTATCTATCTGTCTCTCTCTGTCTTTTAGTCTGTCTCTTCTTCTAACCTGATTCCGTTCACTTTTAGACACATTAATTCTTTTTCTGTTTAGCTCTGACGAAAGAAATTGCAGACAGTTAGTTTTACTATGGCTTTGTTGTTTTGTTGTGACAAGATTTATATTAGAGAGTGAGTGAGGGAGGGAGGGAGACGAAAGATGGGTTGGGTGGGTACTCTTCAATGATAAAATCATCGTGTTTGAGAAAACGTATAGTACAGGGTAATGAAGTGATGAACAAAAAACTGTGAATCTTACG
>CM054161.1:47771465-47781465 GCA_028751875.1 Rapana venosa
AGGATTTAAACGGGGGTGGCAGATGTTCTGCTGCGTTCGCATAGGGAAACCCGTTTTAATCTCATCCAAGGACTTTTGACATTCAGTTCAAGGTGGGTTTTTGTGCCAAACTGGAAAAGAGCAAGGCGGGATCGAACCCAGAACCTCACGGTTCCTTGTTGGGGGCGAACGTCCCTTAACCATTCTGCCATTTCTTCTCTTCCGAGATGTTCCAAAGGTTTGGGGATCTTCAGAAACTTCTAAAGAAGTCAAATGACAACAGAAGTTGAGGCAATATAAATAACATAAGACACATTTAAGTCCGCGGTGACTTTCAAGTTAAAGCTTGTAAATCCCCAAAGTAGCTCCGCACACCCAACCCCCCCCCCCCCAGTTGCGCCAGTTTTTAACCCAGCGCAAACCTCCCCCCCCCCCCCCCCCCCCCCCCCCCCCCCCACCCCCCCCCCCCCCCCCCCCCCCCCCCCCCTCCCCCCCTCTTCTCCTCTCCTCTCTCTCTCTCTGTTTATTTTTATGACTTTTAAGTTTATTTATTTGTTGGGTTTTTTCTGGGGGGGTTTTCTTTGATTTTTTTTTTTCCTTGGTTTTTGTTGTTGTTGTTTGTTGTTTTTTTCTCTTTTTCTTCTCGTCCTCGTTGTTGTTTTTTTCGTTGTTTTTTTCCCGTTGAATTTTTTTTTTTTTTGGGGGGGGGGGGGGGCTTTTATGTTGGGGAAATTGTTTTCTCATTTGTTTGGGGAGGGGGGGGGGACTTTCTTTTATGTGTTTTGTCTTTTTGGTTGTTGTTTGTTTTGTTTTGTTTTTATTTTGAAAGGGTTGTTTCCCTTTATTTCTATTGTGTGGAGTCAAGTATTGGGTTTTCAAATTTAAATGTATCCCTACGGGCGGGGACTGGATGTAAAAAAGCACATGAGTGCTTGTTCATTATACTCGAAATAAAAGAAATTTGTCATTCCTCTCTCTCTCTCTACTCTCTCTCTCTCTCTTCCCTCTTTTCTCTCTCTCTCCCCTTTCTTCTCCCCTCTCTCTCTCTCTCATCTCTTCTCTCTCTTCTCTCCTCCTCTCTCCTCTCCTCTCTCTCCCCTCTCTCTCCATCCCCTCGCTCTCTCTTCTCTCTCTCTCTTTCTCTCTTTCTCCTCTCTCCTCTAATTCATTATCCTGGGAAAAAAATTTTGTTTCATTTCTTACAATGTGTAGATGTTCTTTTTTGACTTTATTTGGCTTTTTCCCTCTCTTTATTATGTGAGTATATGTATTGCACTTATTTTATTACCTTGAAATTCAATTTGCATGACTAATTAAAAAGTGTTTGTGTTGACGTGTGGGTATGTGAGTATTACATATTTAGTATTTATCCCTGAAACAACCCCCCCACCCACCCCCCCACCACACCTCAACAAACCAAACACAAACACCACCACACAAAACACACACACACACAAAACAACACACACCACTCACTCACTCACTCACCCACTCATTATTCTCCCTCAAACGACTGTATAGTTTTAAAAATTTCTCTTGTTTGTTTCTTGTTTTATTTTGTGGATGTATGGGTATTTAAATTTAATTTCATTATCATGACATATAATTTGAAACGAGTATAATCTAAAATGAGTGTTGATGGGATCCCCATACTGTTTTGGGGGAAATTTTATATTGGATATTATCTCTGAAATACACACACACACACACTCTCTGTCTCTCTGTCTCTGTCTCTCTCTCTCTCCTCACCTTTTATCGTCCTGCTTATATCATAGTATATCCTGATGAAGGATTCATATTTTTTATATTTCAATACTTTTTTGGACTTGCCTCTGTACTTAAGTTTTAATGAGTGCCCTATTTCAATATCTTATAATTATGTTAACAAGTATGTGTCCATTGACAATGTGTAGAGTTTATTTTTATGACTATTAGTTGGTTGTGTTTTTTTCTGGCTTGTTGTGTCTTGTGTTGTGTTGTTTGTCTGTTTTTACTTTTTACATCTTTTGTTGGTTTGGTTTTTTTCCTTTTATTGTTTGTTTGTTTTGGTTAGGGTTTTTTTGGGGGTGTGGGGTAGGGTGGGGTATTTTTAGGATTTTCTTTTAATTGCTTGCTTTGGGGGGGGGGGAGAGGGTTGTTGGGGGGGGGGGGAGCTGTTTTGAAAAGGGTTATTTTCCCCTTGTTTTATTGTGAGACTGTATAAGTATTGGGTTATTATTATTAAGATGTATCCCTAACGGGCGGGGACTGGATGTAAAAAAAGCACAGTTGTGCTTATTCATTATCCTCGTAATAAAAGAATTTGTCATTTGTCATTATTTGTCATTTCTTCTGCTCATTCTCTCTCTCTCATCTCTCTCTCTTCTCTCTTCTCTCCTCTCTTCTCTCTCTCTTCTCTCTCCTCTCTTTCTCTCTCTCTACGTTGCTGGAATGGTCTATCAGAGAGCCAATCCCCAATATACATAGTTCCAGTGCTGAAATGAACACGATACAAACAAAGGTTATAATTAAAGGTTTGTTTTTTTCATTTTTAACCTTGTTTCCAAAGCAAGCCTTGAATAGTTCAGCTGCAACCGTTTTAATGATGATGAATTTGCTAAACAAAACGAACGAACAGAAAAGATACGAAATTAGCAACTGAGAAGTAAAAAGTGAATTGAGACAGACGGTATTAGATTGTCACGATCTTTTAATCAATCCTCGAAATTTCTCTCTCTCTCTCTCTCTCTCTCTCTCTCCTCTCTCTCTCTCTCTCTCATCTCTCTCTCTCTCTCTCTCTTCTCTCTCTCTCACTCATCTCTCTCTCTCTCTCTCTCTCTCCTCTTCTTCTCTCTCTCTCTCTCAAGGGAATGGATGTAAAAAAAGCACATTGGTGCTTATTCATTGTCCTCGAAATAAAAGAATTTGATCTGATTTCATTTGATTTGATTCTCTCTCTCTCACACACACATACACACGCACACACACACACACACCACAAACACACACATCCACACACATACTCACATATACACACACTCACCCCACCACACACATACACACACACTCCCCTCCCTCCCAAACACATACATACCACACACTCCCAACACTCCTCAATCCCCATTCCCCCCTAACACATACACAAAAACACCCACACACAATCACCCACCCACCCCCACACATACACATCTCCCCCCACACACACACACACTCCTCACACCAACCCCACTTAAACCACACTAAAGCCTTTTCTAAAACAACAAACAACACACAAAAACATCAGCCTAATTTATCCATCTGCTTAATGTTGTGTATTTTTCTGGCCTACAGTGCAAATCTTCACCTTGGCTGTCAAACTTAACACGATTGTTTTGTTCTTCTCCAATCCTGCTCAGCAGTGGAAACGATCAGATGGAGAGAGGTGTTGAGAATTGCTGAGCATGTGGGACTCCTCCCCCACATCCCTTCCCCCCATCCCCTTTGCTCATTAAAGGCTCGTGGCCAGGGCATGATATGAATGCTGACACTGAAAGCAAATACGTGTTGTTGTTGTTGTTGTTTTTAAATTTCTTTTCGATTAATCTAGCACCGGCTATTTCTACTGGGAATGTGTTATTGTAAGATCATTTGGTGTGGTTAAAAAGAAAATTTGTTTGGGAAGAAAAGTTAATCTGATGTGTTTGTGTATGTGTGTGTGTGTGTGTTTGTGGTGGATGGGGGTGGGTGGTTGGATTGAAGGGATGGTGGGGGACTGGAGATGGATGTTTGTGTGCGGGGCCGGGGGGTTGTATGTATGTGTGTGTGTGTGCGCACATGTGTATGCATGTATCTGTGTGTATATGTATCTTTTTGTCTGTCCATTGGGGCAGGGATGTGTGTGTGTGCATATACATGCATGCATGCATGTGTGTACACGTATCTGTCTGTGTGTGAGGGAAGGATGTGTATGTATATATGTATGAATGTGTGTGTTCCTCTTAGTGTGTGTCTGTGTGTGTGTTTCTGTGTGTATGCGTGCATGTCTGGACATATATACACACACTCTCACCCTACATTCACTCACTCCCCACCCCACTTACCTCACCCCCTCCACCACCACCCTCCCACACACACAAACCCACACTAAAGCCTTTTCTGAAACAACAAACAACACACACAAAAAACATCAGTCCAATTTATCCATCTGCTTAGTCTTGTGTATTTTTCTGGCCTGCAGTGCAAATCTTCACCTTGGCTGTCAAACGTAACACGATTGTTTTGTTCTTCTCTAATCCTGCTCAGTGGTGGAAACGATCAGATGGAGAGAGGTGTTGAGAATTGCTGAGCATGTGGGACCCCTCCCCCACATCCCCCCCCCTCCCTGTGCTCATTAAAGGCTCATGACCAGGGCATGATACGAATGCTGATACTGAAAGCACATACGTGTTGTTGTTTTTAAAATTTCATTTCGATTTATCTTGCACAGGCTATTTCTACCGGGAATGTGTTATTGTAAGATCATTTGGTGTGGTTAAAAAGAAAACTTGTTTGTGAAGAAAGATCAATCTGATGTGTTTGTGTCAAGTCAAGTCAAGTCAAGTCAAAATTTTATTTCCAGATGGTACATTGAATAAGCAATGCATTTGCTTTTTTTCATCAAGCCATCTATCTAAGAACAAATTTCGTAATGATTATACTAAGACATTACGTTATTGCATCATTTACCGTTAACTTAAACCAGTAAAAAAAGAGGAAAAAATCGATAAGGAGATACATTGAAAGTACAAATTACCACATATACATATACATGCACACACATACTCATGCATGCCTGAGCGCGTGCGCGCTCACGTCCACACACAACATTTAAATAAAAATGTTTTAAGAATTAAAAAAGAAAATCATAAAACATCAGGACAAACAAATTACTTCACCTACTGTTACATCCATTCTTTCACGTTTATACTTTAGATAAATAAAAAGGTACAAGAATAAAACGTTAGAAAATACTAGGCATTCGTCATTACTGACAATATTACCTTCAATGACCTCCCTCCTCTCCTCCTCCACCCAGCAAACGTGTGCTTTTTTTTGCGTTCATACTTTTCAAATAGCGCTTTAAAAAAAAAAAAAAAGACATATTCACACAATAGCTATCAAAGCAAGATAAGGCAAATAAGATTATAATAATGATTATCATAATAGAGATACAATTATAACAACAATCGTCCATCACCATGAGACAACAATAAACAAAGATCCCCAATCCCCATAAACAACAACATAACCAGATAACAAAAAGCATTAAAAAGGGAGGGGGGGGGGGGGAGTATCAAGGGGAAGGGGAAATACCCCTTTCAATCAAATAATATTTTAAAAAAAAAATTTAAAAAAAAGCCCCTATTCAAACAAGTAGGACCCCTATACGATCCAAAATTTCATCCCATAATCCACTGACTAAAAACAAAAAAAATATCATACTAAAACAGTACGCTTATAATAGTACAAAAAATCCATCTCTAACCAAAAAAAACAACACCACGAAAAAATCTATGTTTTAGACAAAAAAAGGGGCATGAGGAGGAGAGGAAAGGAAAGGAGAGAGAGGAAAAGGAGAGAGAAGAGAGAGAGAGAGAGAGAGAGAGAAGAAGGAGAGAGAGAGAGAGAGAGAGAAGAAGAAGAAAGAGAGAGAAAAAAAGAGAGAGAGAAAAGGGACATACTTTCAACTTCAGTCTATCATAAAAAGTTTTTTTTTAAAATTTCCTCCTTTCCACTTTTAAAAAACATTGCAGATTATTTACTACTTGCTAGTTACTCTTACTTCTTGCATAATTAGTGTCCTCTTCCTCCTCCCCCTCCCCCACACAAACAGGGGTGTGACTGTAGAATTTCGGTCTCTAAGACATACTTGAATTTTTGTTGAAAGGGAAATACCATTATCTGGAAATGAAGAAAAGGTTGATTTTGCCGTTTTTAATCAGGGTTTTAAATTTCCCTTATTATCAATTTCCAGGTATTCATCTTTTGAGGGCTTTTAGCTGTTCTTGAACGGGTTTTTGTTTTGATACATTTAACTTTTGGGAGCTTTTTCCCATAATCACTACCGAGTACAAGAAGCTTTTTTTGTAAAAATTATTTCTTGGCTCGGGAAAAGTTTAATGATTTTGCTTGTTCATTGATTTTGAAGCTATTGGTGACTTTTTAGGGCATTTCCTTGACAACTTTTTGACAAAAAAGCTTTTTTAATAAAAATCTGTTTTGAAGGGTTTGGGTATTTGTTTCCTTTAAATCGTTCAGGTTTGGGAGCTTTATTTTTGTAAACAAGTTTCAGTGCCTTTTATAAATCTAAATCAATTTTAAATTTGAGCACGCAGCTTCCCAAAAGATGAACAAGTCCCCCATAGGCAAAATAGGCCCCAAAAAAAAAAGTTGCGAGAGTGGGATTCAAAAAGTTTTTTTTGATCTAAGAGCTTGTAAGAAAACGTTTTTCCCCGCGCCATCAGATGGTCATCCAAAAATTTTTTCAATAATTACACCCAGAATTCGGGGAGTAACTTCTTTAATTACTCTTTTACCCATCAACAAGGTTGGAATTATTTTCATTTTTTGTCTCTTTTTTCTTGCAGTACATACATACACTTTTTTTTTTTCGCGTATTTAAGGGGCATATGGTTTTTTGAGCCAAAAAACCAATCGTAAAAATTGTTTAAGTTTGATTTAAGTCTGTGGGGGGAGTCACACAATAGAGGGATTGTCATCCAAAAAATTTTCACAGCACTTCTAAAATTGGGGGAAAACATTTACAAGATTGAAAAAAGAATGGACCCAATATTACCTTGTGGTACTCCGTTTAAAGGGACTATTCTGATGTTGATTATTGCAGTTACTACGCGCCCATTCGACAAAAAAACTTTTTAAAAGATTTATCGTTTCGGTTAGTTTATACAAATAGTTTACGCAATAATAAGGAATGATTGATTACATCAAATGCTTTTTCAAAGTCAACAAAAAGAAGGCCTGTATATTTATTTCATTGATATTGTGTAGGAGACTGTCTGTAATTTGTGTAAGAGTTGTGTGACAGGAATATTTTTTACGAAAACCTGACTGATCTTCATTTAATAGATTGTTGTTTACAAAGTAGGAATATACGGATTTTTGGATATGTTTTTCAAAGGGTTTAGATAAGACAGACAGAATTGAAATTGGTCTGTAATTTGAAGGACAAGCAGTATCACCTGATTTGTGGACTGGTATGATTTTTGCCTTTTTAAATATGACAGGAAAGTTGTTTTTCTCTATGCACAAGTTATACAAGTATGTCAGTGTTCCAGCTATAGCTTGACCACAAAGCTTGATTATTCTTCCATCTAGATTGTCTAAACCACGTGTTCTGGAACTTTTTTGAAGAGACAGGCTTTCCAAGACGTCTGTGATTGTCATTGGCAGTAGTTTGAATGGGAATTTTATTTCTTTTGATTTGATATATTGTTCTAAATAATGGAGATCATTTTCATTTGACTTGTCATTTGATATTACTTTGTCGGCAATGTTTGAGAAGTGGTTGTTCAATTCATCAGCTGATATATCTTTAACTGTCTGTTGACTTTTTGATATAGGTTTATTACATAATGTATTGATCGCTTTCCATACTTGTCGAGAGTCGGTAGTTGTAATTAACAACTTTTGAATGTAATCACGTTTTGATTTGTGTGTGTGTGATGTTAGTGTGTGTGTGTGTGTGTGTGTGTGTGTGTGTGTGTGTGTGTGTGTGTGTGTGTGTGTGTGTGTGTGTGTGTGTGTGTGTGTGTGTGTGTGTGGTGGGTGGGAGGTAGGTGGTTGGTATTGAAGGGGTGGTGGGGGACTGGGGGTGGGTGTTTGTGTGCGGGCCGGGGTTTGTATGCATGTGTGTGTGCGCACATGTGTGTGCATGTATCTGTGTGTATATGTATCTTTTTGTCTGTCCATTGGGGCAGGGATGTGTGTGTGTGTGTGTGTGTGCATATACACGCATGCATGTGTGTACATGTACCTGTCTGTGTGTGAGGGAGGGATGTGTATATATATGTATGAATGTGTGTGTGTCTGTGTGTGTGTCTGCCTGTGTGTGTTTCTGTGTGTATGCGTGCATGTCTGTACATATATACACACACTCTCACCCTACATACACTCACTCCCCACCCCACTTACCTCACCCCCTCCACCACCCCCTCACCTTCCAAACAAACTCACACTAACACCTTTTCTAAAACAACAAGCAACACACAAAAACATCAGCCTAATTTATCCATCTGCTTAGTGTTGTGTATTTTTCTTGCCTACAGTGCAAATCTTCACCTTGGCTGTCAAACTTAACAGGATTGTTTTGTTCTTCTCTAATCCTGCTCAGTGGTGGAAACGATCAGATGGAGAGAGGTGTTGAGAATTGCTGAGCATGTGGGACCCCTCCCCCACATCCCCCCCCACATCCCCCCCCCCCCTGTGCTCATTAAAGGCTCATGGTCGGGGCATGATATGAATGCTGACACTGAAAGCAAATATGTGTTGTTGTTTTTTAAATTTCATTTGAATTAATCTAGCACAGGCTATTTCTACTGGGAATGTGCTATTGTAAGATCATTTTATGTGGTTAAAAAAAAGGAGAAAATTTGTTTGTGAAGAAAGGTTAATCTGATATGTGTGTGGGGTTGGAAAGATGGTGGCTGGGTGGGGTGAGGGTGGGTGGAGATGTGTGTGTGTGTGGGTGGAGAGGGGTGGATGGAGTGTTGGGTGGGGGTGAAGAGGGGTGGATGGAGTGTATGGTAGGGGTGGGGTGGATGTGTGTATGTTAGGGTGTGTGTGTGTGGGGGGGGGCTGTATGTTTTTGTGTGTGTATGCATGTGTGTGCATCTGTTTGTATATGTATATGTCTGCTTGTTGGGGCAGGGATGTGTGTGTGTGTGCATATACATGCATGCATGTGTGTACACCTATCTGTCTGTGTGTGAGGGTGGGATGTGTACATATATATGTATGAATGTGTGTGCTCCTCTCTGTGTGTTTTTGTCTGTCTGTCTATGTGTTTTTGTGTGTACGTGTGCATGTGTGAACATATATACACATACTTCACATGTGCAAACCCACACTAAAGCCTTTTCTAAAACAACAAACAACACAAAAACCTTCAGTCTATCTATCCATCTGCTTAGTGTTTTGTTTTTCCTCTGGCCCCAAATGCAAATCTTCACCTTGGCTGTCAAACTTAACACAATTGTTTTGTTCTTCTCTAATCCTGCTCAGCGGTGGAAACGATCAGATGGAGAGAGGTGTTGAGAATTGCTGAGCATGCTGCTGGTCTCCTCCCCCTCCACCCCCCCCCCCCCCTGTGCTCATTAAAGGCTCCTGGCCATGACATGATATGAATGCTGACACTGGAAGCAAATACGTGTTGTTGTTGTTTTTTTAAATGTCATTTCGATTAATCTAGCACAGGCTATTTCTACCAGGAATGTGTTATTGTAAGATCATTTGGTGTGGCTAAATATAAAAGAAAATTTGTTTGTGAAGAAAGGTTAATCTGATCTGTGTGTGGGGTGGTGGTTGGGGCGGATATATATGTGTGTTGGGGAGGTGTGGGCGTATGTGAAAGTATGTGTGTCTTTGTGTGTCTGTGTGTATCTGTCTGTCTGTCTTTTGAATGAGGGATGTGTATACCTACCTACCTACGAAGGAAGGAAGGTGGCAGGATGGTTAAGACGTTCGCCTGCCAACAAATAAACCGTGAGGTTCTGGGTTCGATTCCCAGCCTCGCCCTTTCTTCCCAGTTTGACCCCAAAAATCGAACTGAATGTCAAAGTCCTTCGAATGAGACTATAAACAAGGCCCCATGTTCAAACGCATGCAGAACATCTTGCGCACATGTTAAATCCTGTTCCGCTTTTCGGAAGAGTAGGCCATTGTGTGCCGATGGAAACAGATGACAAAATTTACAAAACCGCATACACACGGGGACTGGATGTAAAAAAAGCACATGAGTGCTTATTCCATCATCCTCGATTTATAATAATAAAGAAATTAATTTTTT
>CM054161.1:47791465-47803965 GCA_028751875.1 Rapana venosa
TACAGCTGGGTGAACTGGGGGAACTGTACTGAAGCCAAGGTGCGCAAACTGTCACCCATCCAAGTGGTAACCACGCTCGACGCTGCTTAACCTTGGCTGGGGGAAAGCGAGTGCTCTGACCACTGAGCTATCCCGTCCCCACACGTTTGAGATTACCTATTGAATAATTTTCACATTAAAAGATGTAGATGGTTTAAAAAATAACTTGACAAAAGCAATGTGTGTGGATTTTTTTATATTGTATTGTGGGATTGCGAACAATTACACAAACTGAGAAATTCAACAAGTTGTCATAAATAAATAATAAATAATAATAATAATACAGAAATAACACAAGATACCCAACCACCCATACAAAAGACTGTACAAGTTGAGGACGACAGCTACACTAAAAAAAGTTGACACAGTTCTGATCCTAATTGTTCTGAAGTGGCGGGTGGCGGGTGGAAGGGTCGGATCTCCCGTGGTGTCTGACCTCAATCCCTTGGGTCCATCAAGTCGTAGGTTCGAATCTGGGTTGCAGCTTCTGGTGAATTAAGCGTTTGGAGTTTTACAACAGTTGTTTTTTTTACGATACAATGTATATCGTATGTCGTTCTTTCTCTGTTTCTGGTCCAGTGATCTGGAATTACCTCCCTCTTTCCCTTCACCAAAAGCCTACTTATGACACTTTTAAATCCAGCCCCAAGACATATTAATTCCAAATCTGAATTTTCCCCTCTTGTTTCATCTCAAATCTATCTCTGCCTAAAACAGCCAAAATCCCATCACGCTGCCAGAGTGTATCACCTTTGTGTGTGTATGTGTGTGTGTGTGTGTGTGTGTGTGTGTGTGTGTGTGTGTGTGCGTATATGTACATTTGAATTTGTGAACTCTGTTAATTGTTATTGGTTGTATGTATGGATGTGTTGAATGCAAGCGCTTTGATTTCTTTTTGCAAGATATAGCACTATATAAGTTCCATTTATTATATAAATTCTATTTATAATTATATGTTTTAACGATCTTGTGTCATATACAGATATATTAGTGTCTTACTAACTGATAGTTTATGTTATACATAGAAAATTTGTAAAAAAAAAAACGTTTGTTGGTATTCCTGTGATTTATTCCAGCGACTACTGAGCTGCAGAAAACAAGAAGCTGACTTATTCAGTTTGGGCCTGCGGCTTTACTAGCTGGTGACGCGAAGGTACTTGCAAATAGCTGGATCAGTGGATGTCTCCATCAAGAGGTGTGTGTTGAGCATGTATGGAACTTCTCTTATAGGGTGGCGCTTATTTGGGAACTGCTTTTTAATACTGAAACTGAGACTATTATAACCAAACGCATATAAATAAGTACAAAGCAGATTTGTGAGTGATTGGGCATGTCATGTATTTTCAAATAGGCCTAACATAGATTTAATGATTGCTTTAAAATTTATATTCTTCGTTTTATAAAAACAAATCTGAAATTAGATTTTGAGATTGTTCTTAAAGCGAAACTGCTTAGATTTTTTTTAACACTGCTCAAAAACAGATTAAATATCATTACTTTCTATGCATTTTGGATGCATTGCGGATTGAATGGAAGCGCTCTGATTTGTAATTGCAAGATATAGCGCTCTATAAATTCCATATATTGTTATTGTTATTCTTCTTCTTCTTTTTCTTCTTCTTCTTCTTCTTCTTAATTATAATTTTTCTTTAATTTTATACTAAACATCGCTATACAAATGCACACACTTTCTTCAACAAACCAACAATCATCCCCTCCCCCCTCTTTTTTTTTTAGCTACACCTCTAACACACTTTGATGATCTTTTCCAATTATAAAACTTCTTGTTCGTTTTTCGGCCAAGCTAGGAACAAGCTGGCCATCTGACCCTAAAGCAATTTGTCTTCGACTGACCAGTAGTGCAATAGGAAGATGGACAGTGAGTGAGTGAGTGAGGGAGTAAAGGGAGGGAGCGAGGGAGGGAGGGAGTGTCTGTCTAGTCAAAGGCACTAGCCAGGCCTATGTGCCTGGGGTGGACAATGGGGCCATCCGCCTCGTTTTCATTTAGCACCAGCCTCGTTCTCAGGGGGTCTCGCGCGAGCTTTTCCGAGTGGAACATACGGGGCCTTGGGGGGTCATTGAGAGGGGGGGGGGAGCTTCGTCACTTCCGGGCTAGCCTCTTCCTGTAATATATGGGGGTGCTCGGTACCTGTTTTTGAGGAGAGAAGAGGAGAGACAGTGTGGGGGGGTGGGGGGGGGGTGGGGTGGAGGGAGGGAGGGGGAAAATGGGGGGTGGTGGGTGGGGGTAGGGAGGGGGAGGCAAGGGAGGGGTGGGGGGGGGTGGAAGGAGCGAGAAGGAGAATTAAAAGTACGATGGAGGGAGGGTGGAGAGAGAGGAAGGATGGAGAAGGATGAGGAGAGAGAGAGAGAGAGAGAGAGAGAGAGAGAGAGAGAGAGAGAGAGAGAGAGAGAGAGAGAGAGTGAGAGAGAAGGAGGATTGCAGAGGGAGAGAGCAGGTTGGAGGAGGAGAGAGAGAGGGGGGACGGAGGGAGAGAGAGACAGAGAGAGAGAGAAAGAGAGAGAGAGAGAAAGAGAGAGAGGGAGAGAGAAGGGGGTTGCAGAGGGAGAGAGCGGGTGGAGGAGGAAGAGAGAGGGGGGAGGGAGAGAGAGGGAGGGAGGGAGAGGGAGGAGGAGTGAGAGAGACCCAGAGAGACAGAGACAAAACAAGAGGGGAGATAGATAGACAGGCAGACAGGCAGACAGACAGAGACAGAGAGTCAGAGAGACAGAGATTCAGAAAGAGGCAGACAGAAACAAAGAAACACTCATACACACACACAGAGAACATCTTGCGTACACGTTTAATCCTGTTCCGCTTTTCGTAAGGGTAGGCCATTGTGTGCCAAGTGGGAACAGATGACAGAATGTACAAAACCACATACACACGGGACTGGGTGCATAAAAAAGCACATAAGTGCTTCTTCCATTATCCTCGATATCAAAGAATAAAATTAAAGAAATATTAATAAATAACACACACACAAACACACGCAAGTCTAAGAAACATACAGACAGAAAACAAAAGAGACAAAGCCAATGGATATAATTCATTTTTTGTGTGTGAGTTGTGCCTGTCTTTCTGTATGTGTACGAAGAATGGGGGTAGGAGGGGGGTTGAGGGGTGGGAGTGGGGGGTGGGAGTAGTGAGCTTATGCACAAGCACACAACAAGTAAGCACTGCTTAGATAAGCATTTTGTAAGGGGATGGGGGGGGGGGGGAGAGAGAGAGGAGGAGAGGAGGGAGGGGAACAGGAAGGAAAGGAGAAAGACAATTACGTCTTTATTTTTGTTTTCCCCCTTACATTTAAGTTGGGTGGGTTTTTTTGTTGCCTCTTCCTAATAGTTCCTTCCTCTCAGTTCAACATCTCTCTCTCTCTCTTTCTCCATCTCTCTCTCTCTCTCTCTCTCTCTCTCTCCGTCTCTCTCTCTCTCTCTTCTCTCTCTCTCTCTCTCTCTCTCTCTCTCTCTCTCTCTCTCTCCCCTCTCTCTCTCTCTCTGGTTTTGTTGTTGTTGTTGTTTTAGTAGGTTTCGTTTTGTTTCTGTGTAAAGTTTTACATTTTCTTTGCTTACGTTTAAAATAAGTGCAGATAATTTATCAAAATACGATGCCACATTCTTTTAAAATGAATTTTTTAAAGAGATAGTGGTGGTCGTAGTTGTGGTGGTGGGGGTGGTGGTGGTGGTGGTATTAGGAAAGGGAGATAAAAGGGCTAGAATTGGCTTTCTCGCTTGATTGTTTGCTATTTTTTGTTTTTGCTTGTTTTTGTTGGTATTTTTTCTTGTAGTAGCTTTTGCATCGAAGCCTTTTCCTTCAAACCAATCTGAAGGCCTAAGTGTATTGACATAAAAAAGAAAAGAGATGATATCTTGATGTCAGCATCATTTTCAATTCATAGCATTCCACGAATTATATGCCTGGCTAAGAGCGTCAAGGAGAACATAGAGAGAGAAGGGGGGAGGGAAGAGAGAGAGAGAGAGAGAGAGAGAGAGAGAGAGAGAGATGAGAGAGAGAAGAGAGAGAGAGAGAGAGAGAGAGAGAGAGAGGATGGGGAAGGGGAGGAAAAGAGAGTGGGAGAAAGAGAGAGTGAGAAAGAGAGAGAGAGTGGGGGAGGAAGAGAGAGGGAGAGTGGAAAAGAGAGAGAGAGAGAGAGAGAGAGAGAGAGAGAGAGAGAGAGAGAGAGCAGGGAAGGAGGAGGAGAGAAAGAAGGGGGGGGGGAGAGAGTGGGGAAGGTAGAGAGAGAGAAACGGAGACAGCGAGACAGAGACAGACAGAGAGACAGACAGACAGACAGAGGGAGAGAAACAGACAGTTTAGATATAAAGATAGACAGACAGACATAGAGATACAAAGACAGAGAGAGACAAACAGACAAAACGACAGACAGACAGAGACAGACAAAAAGACAGAGAGAGACAGAGACACCCACACACACAATAGAGAGATAAACAGACAGACAGAGACAGAGACAGACAGACAGAGGGAAAGAAACAGAGACTGACTGAAGGACAAAGATACAGAGAATGACAGAAACAGCCAAAGAAAGAGACATACATACAAACAGGCAGACAGACCAACAGAAGCACAGACGGACGGTCAGACAGACAGACAGACAGACTGACAGACTGACAGACTGACAGACAGACAGACAGACAGACAGACAGAGAGAAAGATATACAGGGAGCACAATAACATGTTTAGGTATGACCCCCAAAAATCGGCGTTTGTCAAAACAGGAACTGGAAGTTTAGACCAAATGGACATTGAAGAAATGAATGAATAAGTGAGGGAAACGCAACGACTGAATAGATAAGTGTATCGAAAGGATGAATCAATCAATAATAGATGATTATTTGTTTCTTAAAACGCTAGCATGTGTCATTGACTTCAGCAGACAAAATGAGACAGGATTTTAATGCAAGTGAAGTAAAATGCTATATAGTGTTCGTGGTTAATCCTTTTTTCCGTTTTTTTGTGTTTTAAATTAGGATCTTCTCTCTCACACACACTCTTTCTGTGTGAGTGCGCGCGCGCGCGTGTGTTTGTGTTGTGTGCGTGTGTGCCTACGTGCGCATGTGTATCTGCATGCATACGAGTATGTGTGTGTGTGTGTGTATGTGTGTGTGTGTGTGTGTAGAAATTTGCTTCCTAGTTTTGTTTGTTTTCTCTTATGCAAGGTATGCATGTGGAAGCTTGCGTGAAATAAATACCTATAATTATTGTATACATTTGGTTTTTCCTTTTAGTATTCATATTGAATAAGATTGTCCTGTGATATTTTGTTTGGTTTTTATAACTATCTTCTGTTGATTTTATCTTAGTTGTGGTCATTTCAATCAGATTGTTTTATTTTATTTTCAGCTAGTTTTTATCCTGTTTTCTTTTATGTATTCATTCTAAGTAGGTTGTATTCTAATTATTCTTGCGTGTATTTTTACATCCAGTCCCCGTGTGCATGCGGCTTGTAAATTCTGTCATCTGTTCCCACCGGCACACAATGGCCAACTCTTACGAAAAGTGGAACAGGATTTAACGTGTGCGCAAGATGTTCTGCGTGCGTTCGCACACGGTACCTCGGTTTATAGTCTCATCCGAAGGACTTTGGGGGTAAGTGGAGTCTTCACTGATGTTTACTCCAGAGGAAAATATCACCTTGAATGGGAATCGAACCTGGGTCGTCAGATTTCGAGCGGAATGTTCTAACCACTTAGGCTATCGCGTCCCCCCCCCCCCCTCAGAGAGAGAGAGAGAGAGAAAAGAGAGAGAGAGAGAGAGAGAGAGAGAGAGAGAGAGAGAGAGAGAGAGAGAGAGAGGAGGGAGAGAGAGAGGGAGGGAGAGACAGACAGATAGACATACAGAGACAGGCAGACAGACAGACAGACAGATAGATAGATAGATAGATAGATAGATAGATAGATAGATAGATAGATAGATAGATAGATAGAGATAGATAGATAGACAGACAGACATATAGATAGACAGGCATATAGATAGATAGACAGACAGACAGACAGACAGATAGATAGATAGAGAGATAGACAGACAGACAGACAGATAGTTAGATAGATTTTTAAACAGTAAAACGTGGATACTACGATAAAGAAGTAGAAACAATTAATCACAAGATCATTCATCAGTTAGTTTTCGGTTTTGTTTTTCAGTGTAGCAAATTCAATATATTTTTTTGTTTGGTTGGCTGCTTTTTTATATATAGTTTTTTCGTCCTTCAGTTGAAACTTCCAAGGTTCACCAATGGTGACATTTTGCGTATGCGACCTTTTTTTTCTTTTGCCCAGTATGAAGGTAAGTGCAAATCCGACTTGGGGAGATAGTGTAGTTTAACATTGGCATAAAGCAGCGAAGAAAAGAAGAAGACGTTGTGTTAGGGTACGTTGACACTAGCAGGACATGGAATAACAGAAAGGAACTTTGCGTGAGACTTCATCTCATTTCCTTTGTATACGGCTGTTGGGGGTGGGTGGGTGGTGGGGTGTTGGCGTTTTATTTATTCATTTATTCTCGTGCGTTTCTGGATTTCAGTGTTTTTTGTGTGTGTGTGTGTGTGTGTGTGTGTGTGTGTGTGTGTGTGGTGTGGCAGGGGGGGGGGGTTGGTTGTTGTTTTTTTTGCTGTGCTTACAATTTCAAGATTGCTTCTTCAGATAACGTTGGGGTTGGTTTTTTGGTTGGTTTGGTTGTTGTTGGTTTTTTTTTTTTTGCTTCAATTTGCGAAATAGAAAAGTAAAGTAAGTAGAAACGGAGAAGTACTTTTGTTGTTATTTTAATTTGTACGTTATTAAAGTTCTTGCTTTTTGTTGTTGTTGTTAATAAAATGTTTCTTGTCATTCTGATCCATAAACTACATTAATGGTGAATTCACTCTTATCTATTCTTCTAATGGTTTTCTTTTAAAGTTTTATTTGTTGTTGTTATTAAGTTTCTTTCTTGGGTTTTTTTCGATATTTATTTTCTTTGTTTGGTTGCTTTGTTCCACTGTCAATGAATTGTGTTTTTACTCAATATGTAAACTGTCACATGAATGTTATATCCTATCTCTGCATGCAAAGAAAGCGTACATAAATTTCAATGTGTGATCGCGTGTGTGTGCATGTGTGTGGGGTGGGGGTTGGTGGGTGGTTAGCTGTGTGTGTGTGTCTTTGTGTGTGTGTGTGTGTGTATGGATGGATGGGTAGATGTGTATTTAAAATACTATCTAGAAAGGTAGATGTTTTTGTTTTATTTCTGATTATCAAGTTATGTTATGTGGCGTAAATTCACGTGCACACATTTACATAACACATAAACACACACACACACACACTTACTCACACACTCACACAGACACACACACACTAACTTCCACACACACTTCCACACACACTTCCACACACTTACACACACACACACACACACACACACACAACAAACAAACACACACACAAAACTTCCACAAACACTTCCACACACACTTCCACACACACACACACAAACAAACAAACAAACACACACACACAAACACACGAATACACACACATACACACACTTACACTTACACACTCACACACATGCATACATACACACACACTCTCTCTATCAATATATCTATCTATCTATCTATGTATCTACCTACCTACCTACCTATCTATCTGTCTATCTATCTATATATCTATCTGTCTATCTATCTGTCTATCTATCTATCTATCTATCTATCTTTCTATCTATCTATCTATCTATCTGTCTGTCCATCTATCCATCTATCTATCTACCCTTCTATCTATCCATCCATCCATCCATCCATCAATCCATCTATCTATCTATCTATCTATCTATCTATCCCTATCTATCTTCTCTAACATACTTATTTCCTTTCTCAAAGTTTTTATAATCGATGTATCTCTATGACATTAATGTTCAGGTCAATTGAGGATTACGTGTTTGTTGAATACACATTCATCTCTTTTCTTTAAATCACAGGTTGAACTTACTTTTGTTGTCGTTGTTTTCTTTTGGCTTTTTGAGAGTTGGTGTTTTTTATAGTCCCTAATCCGGGCAAGGGCCAGATGAAAAAAGTATATCAAGACTTACACTGAAACCCTTGGAAAATAAAGATCATTCATTCATTCATTCTCTCTCTATCTCTCCCTGTCTCTGTCTCTCTCTTTCTCTCCCTCTTTGTCTCTCTCTCTTTCTCTCCCTCTTTGTCTCTCTCTCTCTCTCTCTGGCTCTATCCCCTCCCCCCTCTCTTTCTCCTCCTCCCCTCTTTCTTTCTTCCCCTCCCCCTCTTCCTCTTTTTCCTTCCCCCTGTTCCCAACTCTTTTCAAAACCCTTTTCCCTCTCCCTCATCCCTAAAAACCCCCCCCCCCCACACCACACACACACACCCCACACCCACCCTTCACCCCCTTTTCCCCTTCCCCATTCTTTTTCCCCTCTTCTTTTTCCTTAAAAAAGAAAACAAACAACCCCACCTCCCCCAAACCCCCCCAACCACCACCCCCCCCCACCCCCCCCTCCCCCCAACCCTCCCCAAATTTTAAAACAAAAAAAAAAAAGCAACCCCACCCCCCCCACCCACCCCCCCCCCCCCCAAAAAAAATCAAACAAACAAACCCTCCCCTTCCCCCTTCCTCCCCCCATCTCCCCCCCCCCCCCCCCCCCCCCCCCCCCCCCCCCCCCCCCCCCCCCCCCAGCCAAAAAAAAAAACCAAAACCCCAAAAACCCTGATTTTTTGTGTTATTTTTCAGGCTACTATTGGGATCAAGTAAAACAAGCATTCCCTTAAGTTTGGCCCCAGCAGAAGAAAGGGGAAATTTGGAACCAAGCAGAGAAACAGGAACGGTCCCCCACACAGAGATTGGGGGGGGTAAGAACTAAATTTTATCCTCAAGTCCAGAATAAAAGTAAACCCCTTATCTTCAATAAAATTTACCACCCCACCCCCCCCCCTTTCCCCCCCCACCCAAAAGAGAGAAGAGAAGGAGAGGGGAGAGAGAGAAGAGAGAGGAGAGGAGATGAGGAAAAGAGAAAGAGAGAGAGAGAGAGGAGAGAGAAGAGAGAGAAACTTCTAACAAGACACGAGAGGGGGGGGGGAGGGTGGGAGGAGAGAGTTTGGGGGGAGAGGGGGGAGAGAGGGGGGAGGGGGTGGGGGAGGGAAAGGGAGGGAGAGAGAGAGAGGGGGGGGGGAGAGGGAGACAGAGAAGGACAGGAAAAGGGGGGGGGGGGAGACAGAGAAAGACAAAAAGGGGGGGGGAAGAAGAAAGGGGGGGTAAAGGGGGGGAAGGGGGAAAAAGGAAAGGGAGAGAGGGGGGAAAGGGGGGGGGAGGAGGAAAGAGGGAAAGGGGGAAAAAAAGAAAAGACAAATTTTTTTTCGGGAATAAGAAAAAGCAAAAAGGGTTTTTCATCCGTTGGAGGGGGAAAAATATAAAAAAACCCCGAAAAAAAACAAAGGGGGGGAAATAATTTTTAAAACAAAAGTAAAAAGAGAATGGCGGGGGGGAAAAAAAAAAAGACAAGAAAAGGAAAGGAAAAGAAAGAAAGGGAGGGAAAAAAAAAAAATAAGTACAATAACGAAATTTTTATTGGTTAAAGAGAGCATTAAAGGGGAGAGAGAAAAAGAGGAGAGAGAGAGAAAAGAGAGAGAGAGAGAGAGAGAGAGAGAGAGAGAGAAGGGGAGAGAGAAGAGAGAAAAAGAGAGAGAGAGAGAGAGAAACGACGAACAGACGAAAAGAAGAAGAAGAAAGGGAAGAGAGAAAAGAGACCTAGAAATAGAAGAAGAAGAAGAGAGAAGAAGAAGAAACAGAAGGAGGGGGAGAAAAACAGGAGAAGAAAAGAAAAGAAAGACAAGGAAGAGAGGGGGGGGGGGGGTGGGAAAACAAGAGAAAAACAAGGGGGAAAGGCTTTAAAAATTAAATATAATAATTTAAATATATATAATATATATATTATATTATAAATTTAAAATATATATATATATATAAATATAAATAATATTTGAAGAAATAAGGAGGGGGGCTGTTTATTGCTGTGGGGGTTGTAATTCATTTAGGAACAGTTTTAAGATATAGTCTGTATTTTTCCATCGCGAAAAATTTTTTTGTTGGTGGGTTTTTTTTTTTTATAGATTCAACAATTCCTTTGTTGACAGAGCTACATACAGACAAATGGTTGTAGAGAGAGACAGACAGACAGATAGAGAGGCAGATGGTCGAACAAAGATTGGTGAGGAAACGTTTAGAAAGAACGACTGAACGAAGGAAAGAAAGAAAGGAAGTAGACAGTAGACTGACAGATCAGACGACAGACAAGAAAAAGAAAAGAAAAGGATAAGAGAAGAAAGAAAGAAAGAAAGAGAGATAAAAGAAAGAAATGAAAGAAAAGAAAGAAAGAAGAAGAAAAGAAAGAAAGAAAGAAAGAGAAATAACGAAGAAAGAATGGGATTAAAAAAGACAGAACAAAAAAGAAGGAATAAAATTGAGGAAGACAAACAAAACCAAAGAAATGAAAATGAATGAATGGATTTTGAAAAAAGAGAAATGAGTGAAGGAAGAAAGAAAACAGAAAACAAAAAAGACACAACGAAAGAAGGACAGAAAGAAGGAAGAAAGAAAAAAAATAAGGAGGAAAGAGAAAAACAAAGAGCAAAATAACTGGATAAAATAAAAGAAAGAAGGAAAAAGTACACAAAAGAAACTTTCCAAAAAAAATAAAAAAAATAAAATCAAACAATATGATATTTAAATTATGCAACTTATACACGAAAAAGTAAGGCAATGCAGTTGCACTTTCAGTCGACAAAAAGATGATAGAAACCACATAAAATAAAATATATCTTACATAATTATGACGTCAAACACTGTAAAAGGACTCAAAACGCAGTGTCAATACAAAAAAGATAAATGAAACTTATATTATCATACTTCTAAACTATGAAACATAGCGTCAAACTCCCTTTCCTGCCGTCTGAAAAAATTATGTGATGAAAGAAAAAAAACAAAATAGGATCATAAAAAAAATAAAAAATTATAAAAAAAAACAGCAAAGGTAGGAGTTGTAGTAGTGATTGAAGCGGTGGAGCTGGAATTAATTAATTAATTAATTAATTTATTTATTTATACCACTTTAAGTCGCGGCAGATTTCTCTGCGTAAAATTCGAGCTCCTCTCCCCAGGGAGAGCGCGTCGCCTCAAGAGCAGCGCCACCCATATATTTTTCCCTGTCTGCAACTATATTTGTTTCCCTATCAGAGTGGCTTTTTCTAGAGAACTTTGCCAGAAACAACTCTCTTGTTTCCGTGGGTTCTTTTACGTGCGTTAACTAATTATGTGTAACACACGGGACCTCGGTTTATCGCCTCATCCGAAAGACTAGCTCCCAGACGACTCATCCGAAAGACTAGCGCCCAGACCACCACTCATGGTCCAATGGATGGGTGTTAAGTTTCGGGTCCAAACGGGATTCGAACCCCGGCATACTTCCAACCCGGACGTTTTGCTTTCTAGACAAGCGCGTTACCTCTAGACCACCACCCAGTAGATGGTGGTGTGTAAGTAAGTAAGTCTTCAATTTTAACGTCTTTCCACTTTAAGTGATACCAGACGGCCCTAAAATAGGAGACTGAATGAGATAGATAGATAGATAGATAGATAGATAGATAGATAGATAGATAGATAGATAGATAGATAGATAGATAGATAGATCGATCTACTCTGTGTGGTGCGTGCATGCGTGTGAGTGTGTGTGTGTGTGTGTGTGTGTGTGTGTAATAAAGAGTAATAACAAGTAATAAGGTGGTGTGTGTGTGTGTGTGTGTAATAAAGAGTAATAACAAGTAATAAGGTGGTGTGTGTGTGTGTGTGTGTAATAAAGAGTAATAACAAGTAATAAGGTGGTGTGTGTGTGCGTGTGAGAAAGGGGGAGGGGGGTGCTGTGGTAGTGAGAGTGATGGTGATGGAATGGTGAAAGGGTTGCATATAGAGGATATCTCCTGTTGGGAATACCGGGGACCTGTCAATATAAATAGTATCCCCCACCTTTTGGAAATTCTATGCTAGGATTTCCCTCTTTTCTATCCTTCTCTTTGTTTCTACCTTGTTCTTTTTTTTCTCCTGCCACCTCCTTCTTGTCTATTTTCTGCCTTCTTGGTACATATTCCCGTGTTTTTTGTCATAAAAGACTTGAAAGATATGACAGTTCCTCCCCATGCTGAAGTGGGATGTCGCTGGGTCTGACTTGTCATTCAATTACGGCGCATAAGCGCGATTCGCAGTATCTGTCCACTGATGCAACTTCCAAGCTTGTCACATCTCTCATTCTTTCACGTTTAGACTACCGTAATGCTCTTTTGGCTGGCCTACCAGCATCATCTATCCACTCTCTTCAACGCATACAAAACTCTGCAGCTCGACTGGTCCTAAGAAAGAAAAAAATCTGAACACATCACTCCTCTTCTGCGATCTCTTCACTGGCT
>CM054161.1:47816465-47821465 GCA_028751875.1 Rapana venosa
ACACTGGATTGAACTCACAACCTCATGCTTTTTAAATGAGTGTGGTAATTGCTGGATCACTTAAGAAAGTGTATAAACTTTTTGTGTGTGTAAAAAAAGCATTCAGAATACTTTACAACGACTTGCGACTATTCATAACAAAATGTGATCACTGCACATTCATTCTTTCAAGATAATAGTCGCCTGACTCACTCTGTCTGGTAGATTCTGTTGGTTCATGTTCTTGTTTGCGATACGTTTAACTTTCACTTCTAAGTTTTAATGAATTACTTTTATCTGTATTTCGTTACATGAGAAAATATTGGGATCTGGCACAAACTCACTGTGGTACTGACTGATAGCAATCGCAGCAAACCAGCATTCACACGGGACCTTCAGGTTGTATGTAATAAATATCAGCAGTTCCTCAACAGGGAAATGTGTCTCTGATTTCAATGGAAAAACTAGCGTGCCTACTCCACATTGGGTCCTCTGCATGCTGGTGAGATTGTCTCTCTGTTCCCTCCTTCTGTTATCAGTGTTCCTGATCTCCATTTCCGTGACTTTAATATTTTATCAGCTTCAGGTGTAAACATGGAAGAGACATGCTTGGTGTGAATCGAAAATTCCGCAATTTCGCCACGTTATCAGCCCCTGCCCCCTCTCCCCTCCTCACCATTTTCCCTATTGTTATGTAACACCAGGACTTGGGTTGATTGTCTCACTTGAAAGATGACCACAAGATTTTCGCATTCCTGGTGTAGAAGGTATGGAGAGAAGTCTGTCTTCAGATGGATCAGACCTGTACCTCCTTCTTTATAGCTAGAACCCTGAACAATGCAAGCAAGGTGTTGTGCAATCCTTGCAAAATACTTTTGCAGTAATATGTTACTATCCCAATTGAATGCATCAACTACAAGTTCTCCAAGTTAAGAGTTGATTTGTCTGTCTCGTTGAAAAATCTCATTTGTTCACGTTTACCCGAATTTCTCTGTCTCTGAGATCATAAAGTTTCTGAATTGACAATTGAATTCATGTTGTTGTTTCTGTAGAATTTTTTAACTTTCAGTTTTAACTTTTCAGGAATGTCAGTGTTCATCGATTTTTTACGACCTGGTTTAGGGTCTATATGATACCTGGCGCAAAGCCTCTGTGGTATTGACTGATAGCAATCACACTGCATCAGCATTCACACAGGACCTTTAAGTTGTATGTGATGAGTATCAGCAGATCCTCTGTAGGGAAATATATCTGTGAATTTTAACAGAAAACTAGTATGCCTGTTTCACGGCGTTGGCATCTAGCCTGGAGCCTCAGTGATAACGATCACACCCGAATCAGAAGTCACACGGGACTCTTCTCGCGTCATGGAGTACACATCGACAGATCCTCAGTAGGGAAAGTTGTCCGTGATTTCAACAGAAAACTAGTGTGTCGGGTTCACATAAAGTTGTCTGTGTTATGCTGGCCAGATTGTCTACCTCTTCATTCTCTTCTTCTTCTGTCAGTGCCCCCTATCTCGGTATTTTGGTACTTAGATATTTCATATCGCCCCAAGTTGGCATATGGCTGCCTTAATGATGGATTAAAAACTGTCATATACGTAAAATATGCCTATTGGTGAACCTTGGAGCTCTAACTGAGGAACACACCAAAAAAACCGAAATATAATTATTTGCTTTTGATGGGAACATAGAGGACACCTGTCTTGAGTCAATCTAAACTTCCGTACACGTCATTCCATTGTCCCTTCTCTAGAAAACCTGTCTGGTTTTAATCTGAACTTCCATACATGTCACTCCACTGCCCTTACTCCAGAAAACCTGTCTGTTGTCAATTTGAACTTCCATACATGTCACTCCACTGTCCTTACTCCAGTCTGTCCATATGTCATGTATCATACAGGACTGGTATAATTATCATGTCATGTGAATGGACAATACTTGGTGATCTTTTGGATGAGGCAGGGATCTTTCTTTAAATAGGATTAAACTCCCTTCTTCATGCTTTTGAGAGAAGTGCGTAACTGCTAAGCCACCAGTTGAGCAATCTACAATATCTTAAGAGCATTCCAGATAATGTGTAATGATAGGGTCTTCTTGTTCTTCTTCTTCTTCTTCTTCTTGTTCTTTTTTCTTCTTCTTTCTTCTTCTTCTTCTTCTTCTTCTTCGTCTTCTTCTTCTTCTTCTTCTTCTTCTTCTTCTTCTTCGTGGAACGTTTAAACAGCAACTATTGGTGTCTGTCATATGAGCAAAAATGCCTAGCACTACCGTTAAGCACCTGACGTTTGTATCCGATGTATATCCGATGTATATCCGATCAGTGTATTCGATTTCGGCATGGGAGAGAATTATTATCTTTGAAGTCTTTCTGGAAAAAATAAAGGCAGGAAAATCGACTGAGAAGGCAGAAAAACAGACAGAGAGGAGGGGACAGGAAGACAAGGAACAAGGCAGAAACAAAGAGAGGGAGAGGGAATTCCCAGCACAAAATAATAATAATAATAATAATAATAATAATAATAATGATAATAATAATAACAATAATAAGAACAATAATAATAATAATGTATGAAATTATATAGCGCTGAATCTTGTAAAGCAACAAATCAAAGCGCTCAGATGACTTTAAAAAAAAAATGTATGCGTGTCTGCGGTTTTGTAAATTTTGTCATCTGTTCCCACCGGCACACAATGGCCTACTCTTTCGAACAGCGGAACAGGATTTAACGTGTGCGCAAGATGTTCTGCATGCGTTCGCACACGGCGCCTCGGTTTATAGTCTCATCCGAAGGAATTTGACATTCAGTTCGATTTGTTTGTCAAACTGGGAAGAAAGGGCGAGGCTGGGAATCGAACCCAGAACCTCACGGTTTACTTTTTGGCAGGCGAACATCTTAACCATCCTGCCACCTTCCTTCTCAATAAGGTGGGGATGCTATTCATACTGACAGGTCTCTGACATCCCCACTGGGAAATATGGCATTCTGAATGTGAAGTTTTAATTTCCCAGTCTCTTTGTTTTTTTGTTTTTTTAAAGTTTGACTATGTAACTGCTACGACCGGTTTTCGCAGTTTCGGTTTAAACTTTTCAGGAATGTTATTCGTTTCTCGTTACATGTTAAAATGTAAGTATTTGGTGCAGGCACGGCATACTGTGGTATTGTTTGATAAACAATCACACTCACTCAGAGTTTACAGAGGATCTTCAAGTATCCCGTAATAAATATCAACAGTGTCCAGTAGGGAAATAGATCTGTGATTTCAAGCGAAAAGTATAGTGTCTACAATGCATTACCTTCTCTCTGAGTGGTGTGGCATGTAAGGAAGTTCAGTTTGACAACAGACAGGTTTTCTGAAGTAAGGACAATGGAGTGACATGTATGGAAGTTAAAATTGACACAAGACAGGTTTCTTCTATGTTCACACCAAAAGCAAATATATTATATTCCGGGGTTTTTTTTGTTTCTCAGCTACAGCTCCAAGGTTCACCACTGGCAGATTTTACGTATATAACCGTTTTCAATCCATCATTAATGTAACCAACTCAGATTTCACAGAGGACCTTCAAGTATCCCGTAATAAATATCAACAGTGCCCAGTAGGGACATAGATCTGTGATTTCAAGCGAAAAGTATAGTGTCTACAATATATTACCTTTTCTCTTATGTCGGTGAATCTCTCGTCTGTCTGTCTGTCTGTCTGTCTGTCTGTCTGTCTGTCTCTCTCTCTCTCTCTCTCTCTCTCTCTCCTCTCTCTCTCTCTCTTGTCTCTCTCTGTCTCTGTCTCTCTGTCTCTCTCTCTCTCTCTCTCTCTCTCTCTCTCTCTCTCTCTCTCTCTCTCTCTCTCTCTCTCTCTCTCTCTCTCTCTCCTCCTCTCTCTCTCTCCTCTCTCTCTTTGTTTTCTTTCCTTTGCTGTTACTGTGTGAGTGTATGCGTATTGGGTTTATTATTAAGATGTATCCCTACAGGTAGGGACTGGATGTAAAAATAAAAAAAAGCACATGAGTGCTTATTCACTATCCTGGAAATAATAGAAGTTGTCATTTTCATTGTCATTGCCCCCCCCCCCCCCGTCTCTCTCTCTCTCTCTCTCTCCTCTCTCTCTCTCTCTCTTCTCCTCTCCTACTCTCTCTCCTCTCTTCTTCTCTCTTCTCTCTTATCTCCGTATTTGCTTGTTTTATTCATTTTTGTATAAATTTTATTTTGAGGCTGGATGAAAACAAACCATTGTTATTAATCTATCGTTATCCCCTCCCTCCCTCTCTCTCTCTCTCTCTCTCTCTCTCTCTCTCTCTTCTCTCTCTCTTCGTCTCTCATCTCTCTCTCTTCTCTCTTCCTTCTTTCTCTTTCTCTCTCTCTCCCTTTCTTTAGAGCTAGATGAAAGAAACTTCATTGTACTTAATCTATCACCCTTAGAAATTAAAATATCGTTATCGCTATCGCTATCATGCTCCTCTCTCTCGCCTCTCCCTCTCCTCTCTCTCTCCCTCTCTCTCCCCTCCTCTCCTCTCCCCCTCTCTCTCTCTCTTTCCCCCTCTCTCCTCCCCCTCCCCTCTCTCTCTCTCCTTTGATCAGTGTCCCCGATCTCAATATCCGCGACTTGAATATTTCATTGGCACTCTGATGCAAACCAGGAAGAGACATGCTCGGAGTGATTCATGCCAACTTTTCTACGAACCCGCTTAAACTCTCGTCCTTTATTTCCTACTTTTGCCTTGTTTCCAGACTTGCTGGTTGGTTTGTTGGTTGGCTGGTTTGGTGTTGGTAAGTTGGTTGGCTGGTTGGTTGGTTGGTGGTGGTGGTTGGTTGGTTGGCTGGTTGGTGTTGTTGTGTTGGTTGGTGGCTTGGTTGGTAGTTGGTTGTTGGTTGGTGGTTGGTTGGTTGGTTGGTTGCTGGTTGGATGGTTTTGGTTGGTTGGTTGGTTGGATGGTTGGTTGGTTGGGTGGTTGTCTGGTTGGATGGTTAGTTGTTGATTGGTTGGCTGGTTGGTTAGTTGGTTGGTGTTGGTTGGTTGGTTGGT
>CM054161.1:47826465-47831465 GCA_028751875.1 Rapana venosa
GTCTTTCTGGAGGAGAAGGGGCAGGAAATGGACCAAGAAAGCAGAAAATAGACTTGGAGGAGGTGGTGACATAAGAAAAAGAAAAAAAACAAGGCAGGAACAAAGGGAGGGATAGAAAAGAGGGAATTTTTAACACAGAATTTCCAGAGGGTGGGGATGGTATTTTTTTTATACTGAAACGCTCCTGGTATCGCGATTGGGGGAAACATCCTTTACAACTACACGTTGTTATATACTATGCAATATGACAGAAAGTACATGTTGCCGCTAGTACAAAGCTGGATGAGTGTAACAAAGAAGATAGGGAGGGAAGGGGAGAGAGGGGAAAAAAGAGAAAAAATACTTTTTATTAAATAGCCA
The DNA here is from genome assembly GCA_028751875.1 of Rapana venosa. Taxonomy (NCBI): domain Eukaryota; kingdom Metazoa; phylum Mollusca; class Gastropoda; order Neogastropoda; family Muricidae; genus Rapana; species Rapana venosa. The sequence continues at coordinate 47,826,826 of CM054161.1, forward strand.
ACTCCCAGCCACTCCCCCTCTTTCCCTTTGAACCCCCACCCCCCACCCCACCCCCACAAACACATAAGATCCAAGATTTGATTTCTTTCACCCATCTTGGGGTAAGGTAGAAGTGTCCCTTAAGCTATGTTGTCATAGGGGAGCGAGGCGTCAGAGACCTCAGCTTCTCTAGGGGCCAGCATATTGAGGGCGGTGCCCATCTCCTCTCCCTCGCTGCTTTACCTTCCCTGACCCTAAAGAGGGCAGGTACCCATTTACAGCTGGGTGAACTGGGGGAACTGCACTTAAGCCAAAGCGCGGAAACGGTCACCCATCCAAGTGGTAACCACGCTCGATGCTTCTTAACCTTAGCTGAGGGAAAGCGAGTGCTCTGACCACTGAGCTGTCCCGTCAACATCTTGGGGTATGGAAGATTATTAACAAGTTTAACCGGCGAGCAAACAGCATTCAAAAGAAACATTTGGTATCAGTACCATCAAGAAAAGTACAGCAAGCTTCAAGCAAAGGAAGAACGATGATTATGTGATCACTATTGGCCAACACAAGAAACATTTTAATGCAAGGTATCTAAACAAAATAATGTCAATCTTTTAAAACAGATTGAGTGGTCATTCTGGGGGAGGAAATATATATTTTTTTAAAATTTCTAAATGCCCTCGATTGTGGATTGTTAGTTTAGCTTTTAAGAAACACCAGCAAATTTCAACAATTTTTGACAAAGAAAGCAGAACTTAGTTTTGATTTTACACTTCATCATCAGCTTAGTGAAGTAATAGCTTGATACGGGTTCAATGAAATGCCAAGGGATAAGATTTTGTCATGAATTTAAAAATTTAGGATTTATGATAGAAAGAAATTCATCCTTTAGAATAGATACCACACATTTCTTGTACCCCAACCTTTACCACACTCCACCCTTCCCCCCCCCCCCCCCCCCCCACACACACATGCAGACACACGCAGATATACCAGAATACAATACAACACAACACAACACAATACAAAACAGCACACACAGCATAACAATACAACACAACACAACACACACACAATGCAACACACCACATACAACACACCACAACACAATACACACTCACACACACACACATACACAACACACACACACACACACACACACACACACACACACACACACACACACACCATACGACAGCACAACACACACACACACACACACACACACACACACACACACACACACACACACATAGACGTACATCTTCCATTTTTCTACTCCTCTCTCTCTCTCTCTCCTCTCTCTCTTCACCCCCCCCCCCCACCCCCTCTCTCTCCCTCCCTCCCTCTCTCACATTGCCCTCTCCCTCCCTCCCTCCCTCCTCTTCCCCCCCCCTCTCTCCCCCCTCTCTCCCTCTCTCTCTCTCTCCCCACTCCTCTCTCTCCTCCCTCCCCCACTCCCCCACTCCTCCCTCCCTCCCTCCCTCTCACGCCCCCTCTTTCCTCCCCTCTCCCCTCTCTCTCTCACCCTCCTCCCTCTCTCTCTCTGTCTCCATCAACATAATATAGATCAATATAGGACTTTCTCATTTCAATTAAACTTCAAACAAACACTTCGGACTGGGAAACCCTATGACTGACACTAGCGTGAAGTAGACACACACACACACACACAGAGCGAGCACCCACAACTGAAGGAATGGAATCGTTTAGTTCATGTGATTTCATTTCATTTCATTTCATTTCATGTATACCACTTTAAGTCACGGCAGATTTCTCTGCGTGAAATTTGGGGCTGCTCTCGCCCCCACCACCCACCCACCCAGGGAGAGAGAGAGCGCGTCGCCACAACAGCAGCGCCACCCTTTTGTTTTGTGTCTGCAACTGTATTTGTTTCCCTATCAGAGTGGGGGGGTTTTCTCTAAGAATTTTACCAGGGACAACTCTCTCGTTGCCGTGGGTTCTTTTACGTGCGCTGAAATAATTTTGTGTAACACGCGGGACCTCGGTTTTATCGTCTCACCCGAAAGACTAGCGCCCAGACCACCGCTCGTGGTCTAATGGATGGAGGAAAAGTTTTGGGCCCAAAACGGGATTCGAACCACCGCACACTTCCGACCCGGACTTTTCGCTTTCTAGACAGGCGCGTTACCTCTAGATCCACAGAATCAACACAGAGTAGAAAATGTGTTTTATATATATATACAGTTGGTTAAAGGATTCGAAAGGAGACATAGGCCGAGCGGTTTGAGCGCTACGTGTGGCATATTATGTAGCATGTGTGTGGTCTTGAGTTCGTGTCTGCTTCTGTTGCGTCCGTTTGAAGCTAGTTTTGGTGTGTGCGTGTGTGTTTTTTTTGTTTTGTTTTTGTTTAATGTCCATTCACTACTCGGTGATAAGGCCACATCCGCATTCAAACCAACATCTCTCTCTCTCTCTCTCTCTCTCTCTCTCCTCTCTCTCTCTCTCTCTCTCTCTCTCTCTCTCTCTCTCTCTCTCTCTTCTCTCTCTCTCCCTAATAATTATATGTGTATTTATATTATCACAACTATCTACAGTAGAGGTCTTACTGGGGAAGAATATATAACCTCAGCAACTGATGTTATGAACTGCTGAGAGTCATATAAAACCTCTTGAACAGTGGAATATTTTTTATGAATATCTATTCCTCTCCTTTTAAACAGGTCAGTTAGGATTGGGCAATCAAACAATAAATGGTGGATTGAAAGAGATTGGGAACAGCAACATGTCACATTTTTAGAATATTTGGTGTTCCATGCATTTAGTCTCATTTTATATATTAAAATTTCTACTTTCCGTGAGCAAGAAATGTTTTCAGAGTGTGTTTTCTCCATTTTAGAATGTATACAATTCATCAATTTAGCATTAATTTCATGCGAGGACAATGCGAGATTGGAACCAAACGTTTCAATGTTGCAATCCGAGGCAGCTTGGTTTGCTAAAGAATCAACCAACTCATTCCAATAGATTCCACAGTGTGTGTGTGTGTGTGTGTGTGTGTGTGTGTGTGTGTGTGTGTGTGTGTGTGTGTGTGTGTGTGTGTGTGTGTGTGTGTGTGTGTGTGTGTGTGTGTGTGTGTGTGAGTGTGTGTGTGTGTGTGTGAGTGTGTGTGTGTGTGTGTGTGAGTGTGTGTGTGTGTGTGTGAGTGTGTGTGTGTGTGTGTGTGTGTGTGTGTGTGTGTGTGTGTGTGTGTGTGTGTGTGTGTGTGTGTGTGTGTGTGTGAGTGTGTGTGTGTGTGTGTGTTTGTGTGTGTGCTTGTGTGTGTGTTTGTGTGTGTGTGTGTGTGTTTTCCTGGAGTTAACAATTGTTCGGGTTTTTCTGTTTTGTTTTCCCTGAATCTGTCTTTTTCTGTCTTTCTGGCTGTCTTTGTGTATGTGTGTCTGGCTGGCTGTGTGCCTGTCTCTGTCTCTAGTCTTTCTGTCTTTCTGTCTGTCTGTCTGGCTGTCTTCTTTGAATCAACGTAGCAGACAGATAGACAGAAAGACAAACAGACAGACAGACAGTCGGATAAGATGGCTTGATGAAAAAAGCGAATGTATTGCTTATTCAATAATTATACCCTCTGGAAATGAAAATTTGACTTGACTTGACTTGACTTGATTTGACGGGCACAGAGAGAGACAGAAACAGAGACAGAGAGGCAGACATAGAGGCAGACATACAGAGATACAGACAGACAAACAGACAAACAGACACAGAGACAGACAGACAGACACAGGCACAGAGAGACAGACAGACAGACAAAGACACAGACGGAGACACAGAGAGAGACAGAGACAGAGAGACAGAAAGAGAGACAGAGGCAGACAGAGGCAGACAGAAAGACAGACAATGATGAAGACAATGACTCAGTCATTTTCTAACATTCCATCGTACAACATTACATCCCTTTAAACAATGGGGCGATGTAGGCAATAATAGTAATAATAATTTAACAAAAATAATAATACAACCACAATGCATCAATCCTTAAGATTCCTCATAGCAGTCGAACATACCTATAATGTTCTCTTATTGAATTAAATGAATAAATATTACAAATTATTTCATGAAGTAAAACTTTGTTTGAACCACTTAAAACAAGATATGCTCGTTTTAAAATCCTGCACATAATTGTGACAACAACAACAACAACAACAACAGCAACAAGACGAAGAAGAAGAGGAAATTAAAGTCATTTCTCAGACATATCAGTTTCTCTGAGCTAGAAAACATTTTCTACTTGTAATAAAGGACGAGAATCTCGCAGTTGCTCTTATGAATCAAGCCATGCCACTACTCCTTTCACTCCCCCCCCCCCCCCCCTTATCCCCCACTTCCTTTCTTCCACTGGCTGCCTATCAAACTGATAATACTTTACAACCTTTTCCGTCATGTCCTTCCAAATTAATGAGCGAACGAATTCTTGTTGTGGTTTTTTTTGGCAAGCTTGTTTTTAGTGCTCTCTCCACGTACTTGACAACCCGACTCATTAGCCTATGCTTGATTTTCAACGGACCATTCCAACCAATCATAATTATAGCCGACACTCTCACCTCAGGGAATGCACTACCACTTCAAGTCCAGTCATCCGCTTCCTTCTCTCTTTCAAAAAACGCTTTCCAACAAAAGTATTTGTTTTCTTGTTTCCGAAGATTTTTTAA
>CM054161.1:47836465-47848965 GCA_028751875.1 Rapana venosa
GAGATTGTCAAGTCATATAAAAATGACATTTATTGAGGGTAAAGGATGAAGCTTACACAACTTTAAAAAAAAAATCTTGTCCTCAGAAAAGAAATCAAGAAATTTGACTTGTAAGAGAATGTGTGTGTGTTTGTTTGTGTGTGTTTGTTTGTGTGTTTGAGTGTGTGTTTGTTTGTGTGTGTGTGTATGTGTGTGTGTTTGTGCGTGTGTATGTGTGTGTTTGTGTTTGTGTGTGTGTTTGTGTTTGTGTGTGTATGTGTGTGTATGTGTTTGATTGTTTGTGTGTGTGTTTGTGTGTTTGTGTGTGTGTGTGTGTGTGTAAGTGCAAACGCCCATGTGTGAGTTTGTGTGACCTTTATGTGTTTTTATTTTTGTTCATACTTTAATATCAAGAAAAAATATTTATATTTGTGCAGTATATATATATATATATATAATATATATATATATATATATATGGGGGGTGTATGTCTGTGTGTCTGTGTGTGAATATATGTGCGTGTCTTAACATGCATGTATGTATACATGCGCGTGTGTGCTTGTATAAGAGCGTGCACACAATCACGCATGTGTGTATACTGCATGCTGAGCGAAAGCACACGTGCAAAGTAAGTGTTTGAGTGCAAACGTACTTCAGTACTTAAGTTGCTAAATCGTTCAGAGGCCAGTGGCCTTAAAAAGCAAAGAAAAGAAACAAACAAACAAACAGAAATGCACAAAACAGTCAAATGGTACCACACCTTAGTTTGAAAAAAGCATCACTCATATTTCCAATTTTGAATCACCTGCGGCTCTGCGTGTGTGTGTCTGTGTGTCTGTCTGTCTGTCTGTCTGTCTCTCTCTCTCTCTCTCTCTCTCTCTCTCTCTCTCTCTCTCTCTCTCTCTCTCTCTCTCTCTCTCTCCTCTCTTTCTGTCTCTCTTCCACTCTCTCTGTCTCTCTCTTCTCTTCCTCTGTCTCTCTCTCTCTCTCTTCTCTCTCTCTCTCTCTCTCTCTCTCTCTCTCTCCCTTCTCTCTCTCTCTCCTCTCTCTTTCTCTCTCCTCCCTTCTCTCTCTGTCTCTCTCTTTCTCCTCTCTCTCTCTCTCTCTCTCTCTTCTCTCTCTCTCTCTCTCTCTCTCTCTCTTCTCTCCTTTCTCTTTCTCTCTCTCTTACGGGGACTTTATGTAAAAAAGCATATGGGTGCTAATTCATTATCCTCGAAATAAAAGCATTTTTCATTGTCATTCTGTCATTCTGTCTGTCTGTCTGTCTGCCTCTCTCTCTCTCTCTCTCTCTCTCTCTCTCTCTCTCTCTCTCTCTCTCCTTCTTCTCTTCTCTCTCTCCCCTCTCTCTCTCTCTCTCTCTCTCTCTTTCTCTCCTCTCTCTCTCTCTCTTCTCTGTCTCTGTCTCTCTCTCTCTCTCTCTCTCTCTCCCCTCTCTCTCTCTCTCTCTCTCTCTCTCTCTCTCCTTCTCTCACGGGGACTTTATGTAAAAAAAACATATGGGTGCTTATTCATTATCTCGAAATAAAAGAATTTTTCATTGTCATTCTGTCTGTCTGTCTGTATGTATGTCTGCCTCTCTCTCTCTCTCTCTCTCTCTCTCTCTCTCTCTCTCTCTCTCTCTCTCTCCTCTCTCTCTCTCTCTTCTCTCTCCCTCTCTCTGCTTTGTTTTAAGGGTCTTTTTTGTTGCTGCTTGGTTGCTTTATTTGTTCGCTATGTTTTGTGTATAGACCTCAATTATTTGTTCTCAACTTTCTCAAAGTTCTGGTGACTTTGGTTTCCATTTTTCGAAACAGTGGAACTGTTCCCGATCGTGCGCTTAAATAAGGATGACTGCAGCATCAAACTTGTTCAGAAATTAATTAATGACCATATGGATAGGCTGAGCTATCTTATGTTTGTCTGTGGTGTTCGACGATGACCTCCAAAACAACAGAGGAGGCAGCTGCTGTTTCGGAAATTGAGCAGAAATTTGATTATAATGGAGATGCCTTGCCCACAGTACATCCCCACTCTCTCGGCCAAGAGGACATAAGGACAGTCAGCGTTGGAGATGTTCTCCAAAGGCCAACTAGCCCCCAGGGCTGCAGCACATAAGGACTGTGCGAGTCAAGCCTCCTAGTCAGAGAGTCATAGTCGATCACTAAAGACTAAGCTGTAAAGTGGACTTCCATGGGAGGGAAAGCCACTGATCATACAGCCTCTCACTTTGCTGTTGCCCCCAGAGTCAATGGTTAATCAAGAACTGGATAAAATCACTTCACAGGCAAAAGGGACTGACCTATCGTAGAGAAGAAAGCAAGGACGGAAGGTTGGAATGAAGGAGGGAAAGAAATATATACGAATACGAACTTTTAACATCTCAGAAAAGCAAGAAATTCATGTGGGTTGCAAGCAAGCATAGTATACAAACAATCAGCAAGTAAATACAAAATAGAAATATCACGCTCTTTCCACCAAAAAATTATACAACAATAATTACAGAGCTTGTAACCCTGCAGACGCTCAACCGAAGAGCTCCACACACATTCTATTCTATTCTATTCTATTCTAATCTATTCTGTTCTGTTCTATTCTATTCTATTCTATTCTATTCTGTTCTGTTCTGTTCTGTTCTGTTCTGTTCTGTTCTGTTCTGTTCTGTTCTGTTCTATTCCATTCTATTCCTTCGCATCTCTCTGTCTATTATTTTGTTCTCTTCCTTCTGTCTATCTATTGTTCGTTCTCTTCTCTTTGTTCTGTTGTGCTGTATTCTCTTCTCTTTTATTCTGTTCTGTTCTGTTCTATTCTGTTTTATTATTTCTGTTCTGTTCTAGTCTGTTCTGTTCTATTTTATTCCATTCTATTGTATTCTATTGTATTCCATTGTATTATTTCTATTCTGTTCTGTTTTATTCTATTCTGTTCTGCTCTATTCTGTTCTATTCTGTCCTACTCTGTTCTATTCTGTATTGTTATATTCTATTCTGTTCTGTTCTGTTCTCTTCTCTTCTCTTCTCTTCTGTTCTATTATATTGTTTCTTCTCTTCTCTTCACTTCTTTTCTGTTCTATTCTATTCTATTCTAATGTTCTGTTCTGTTTTATTTTTTCTGTTCTGTTCTAGTCTGTTCTATTCTATTCTATTCCATTCTATTGTATTATATTGTATTCCATTGTGTTCTGTTCTATTCTGTTCTGTTTTATTCTATTCTGTTCTATTATGTATAGTTATATTCTGTTCTATTCTGTTCTGTTCTAATATGTTATATTTTGTTCTGTTCTATTCTGTTCTGTTTTATTCTGTTCTGTTCTATTATGTTCTGTTCTATGCTATTCTATTCTGTTCTGTTCTATTCTATTCTGTTCTGTTCTATAGTATTACTTTCATTCATGGTAGATGCTCTGTGTGAATTTTCGAGAAGAACCCATCTTTCTTGAAAAATAAATGATCATGTGTGTATGTGTGTGTGTGTGTGTATGATGTGTGTGTGCGCGCGCGCGCGATTGTATGTGTGTGTTTGTTGTGTGTGTGTGTTTCTGTCTACGTGTGTGCGTACATGCACACGTGTTTGTGCGTGTGTGGCATGCGTGTAGGCATGCTTACATGAGTCTGTGCGTACGCGTACGCACATAAATGCTCATAAATACTAGCCATCTTGGCGCAGTGGTTAGCGCTTTGGGTTTGGGCTGAAAGGTCGTGGGTTCGAATCCCATAAGAGTCATAGGGATATTTCGGCTCCTACCCAGAGTGAGTGTGCTGTGAGCTCAGTGGGAAGACTGGGACCACACAGTCAAGCTTAATCCACTTAACGAATGCGAGTTTGAGAGTGTTGCTCAAACTACCTGACCAACACTGCAAGTGTCTGTATCTCTCGGGCCTGGTCGACGCCAGGGCATAAATATGATAGTAAGCGTAGATTACAGCCCTGAAAGCATATGCATATGTATGTCAAAGCATATGTACTTCCGTAGTAGCAGCATTACGTCATCCTCATTGTCATTGATCATCAAGCAATTAAAAATCAATTGTCTCTGATTCGGTGGTCCCGGTTGCTCTGGTCTCATGGTGACCTCAGATTCGGTTTGCCCATACACTTCTGTGCCTGTGGTGAGTTTGTGTCAAAGCCTTTGGGGTTGGAGGTTCAGGGGGGACGTTGTTGGAGAGACGCTAGGACATTTTCATGTTCATTTTCTTTTCTTTTTTTAATATTGATTCTTTTTTATTGTATTGTATTCATTGTATTATATTGATACCACTTTAAGTCATGGCATATTTCTCCGTAAAAGTTTGGCTGCTTTCCTCGGGGAGAGCGCGTCGCCACAAGAGCGGCGCCACACATTATTATTTCATGTATGTATTTATCGTCGTCAGCGCCTGGGGTTTATCACAGTTCTTGATTAAACCATTGACGCTGGGGGCAACAGCAAAGTGAGAGGCTGTATGACCAGTGGCTTTCCCACTCATGGAATTCCACTTTACAGATTAATCTTTAGTGATCGACTATGACTCTCTGACTAGGAGGCTTGACTTGCACAGTCCTTATGTGCTGCAGCCCTGGGGGCTGGTTGGCCTTTGGAGAACATCTCCAACGATGACTGTCCTTATGCCCACTTGGCCGAGAGAGTGGGGATGTACTGTGGGCAAGACATCTCCACTATAATCAAATTTCTGCCCAATTTCCGAAACAGCAGCTGCCTCCCCTGCTGTTTTGGAAGGTCATCGTCGAACACGACGGACAAACATATATGTATTTATCATGTTTTACTTCTATTTTTATATTCATTTATATTTTCCTGTCTGCAACTGTAATTGTTTCCCTATCAGAGTGGTTGTGGTGGTCGCCACCTCGGGTGGGCGACTCACTCAGTCTGGCTCCTCGACTAAGCTAATCCTGTCACTAGTAGGGGGGCTTAGTAGGTGGTGGGGTCCCTGCGTATGTCAGCTCAGAACATGCACCACTGAAGAGCACCAAATTGACCTAGCAGCAGTGCAGGGCCCCTCTGACTGATGGCCCCGCGGCGGCCTGACATTGATGGGCTTCCTCTGGACTTCTGACCCTGAGAATTCGGAGCAGAGGACGGAGAGGTTGGAATGAGTGGCGGGGAAACAGCAGGACAGGAACATCACAGAAAAGGATGCAGCAAGAAATGTACTAACATACAAAGGAGATACATTTTCAATAGTCTTTCTGAAAACGCTTGATATGTATTTTATTTTATTTTATTTATTTTTTTATATCAAGGATAATGGAATAAGCACTCATATGCATTTTTACATCCAGTCCCCGGTTTTATCAATTTTGTCATCTGTTCCCACCGGCACACAATGGCCTACTCTTTCGAAAAGCGGAACAGGATTTAACGCGCGCGCAAGATGTTTTGCATGCGTTATCGACCGCGTAGAACAGGTACTTCTTTTTCTTCGACTGAACAAACAGCAACTATTGTAGAAGAGGTTAAAATGGGATTTACACAAACATTACTTTGACACGTTGGGCCGAAATCCACAGATTCCAATGCTTTACAACATGAGTAGGCTTGAACGTGTTCCTTTTCTTCCTGCAACCTCCTTCTTGCCTATTTTCTGCCTTCTTGGTCCATTCTCCTGCCGTTTTTTTTATATCAAGAAAGACTTAAAAGATAGCAATTCTCTCCCATGCCGAAGTCGGATGTGCTAGGCCTGACTTGTCAGGCGCTTAACGGCAGCGCGACGCATTTTCGCTTGTAGGACAGACAATAATAGTTGCTGTCTGAACAATCGTGAGAAGAAGAACTCAATTGTCCATTAATGCTTTTGTTATCAGTTGCCTCATAGGCTCAGGAGAGAGAGAGAGAGAGAGAGAGAGAAGAGAGAGAGAGAGAGAGAGAGAGAGAGAGAGAGAGAGAGAGAGAGAGAGTGAGGTTTTTTATTTCTTTATTATTTACTTAGGGTTTTTTAATTTCGAGGATAATGGAATAAACATCCATGTGCTTTATTCATCCAGTCCCCGTGTGTATGCAGTTTTGTAAATGTTGTCATCCGTTCCCACTGACACACATTGGCCTACTCTTCTAAAATGCGGAATGGTGTTTGTGTGTTTTGTCTGAGTGTGTGTGTGTCTTTGAGTGTGTGAGTTTGTGTGTGTGCGTGCCTGCTAACAAACACGAATGTGTGTATGTGTAAGGGGGGGGGGGGGAGGGAGTATGCCTAGTATGGGTAAGGGTGTGAAAGTATAAAGGTGCGTGTGCAAGCACACTCAAGCAACAATGGAAAATGCTTTCAAGGATCTATTAGTGGCTCTTATTGCTGTGCTCTATAGCAGAAGTGAAGATGGTCTCCCATGGCAGCCAAGTTGGCTAACCCATTACAGGGGACCCCTTGATTCCACTGGCACACAACTGGAGTGGACTTGAACACGTTTGTCTCTTCACACTCCTGTTATCGGCTTACTCATGACATTAACAGAGAGAGAGAGAGAGAGAGAGAGAGAGAGAGAGAGAGAGAGAGAGAGAGAGAGAGAGAGAGAGAGTGTGTGTGTGTGTGTGTGTGTGGTGTGTGTGTGTGTGTGTGTGTGTGTGTGTGTGTGTGTGTGTGTGTGTGTGTGTGTGTGTGTGTTTGAGTGTAGGGGTAGGGTCAGTGAATATGTGTGTGTGTGTGTGTAGGGGTAGGGTCAGTGAATGTGTGTGTGTGTGTTTGTGTGTAGGGTAGGGTCAATGAATGTGTGTGTGTGTGTGTTTGTGTGTGTGTGTGAAGGTGGGTCAGTGAGTGTTCGTGTGTGTGAGGGGGGGGGATGGTCAGTGTCAGAGTCAAGTGCAAGTTAAGCCAAGTCAAAGTGATGTTTATTGAAGGTAAAGGATTAAGTTTAAAAAACTTGTGTGTTTGTGTGTGCATATGTGTGTGATGTGCGTGTCTGTGCGTTTATGTGTGTGTGTGTGTGCCTAACAAATGTGTGTATGTATGTATGTGTGTCTGTCTCTCTGTGTGTCTGTGGGTGTGTCTGTGTGCATGTGCTAATCTGTGTGGGTGTGTGCATGCATGTGTGTGTGTGTAAGTCTGTGTTTCTGTGTGTCTGTGGGTGTGTATGTGTGCCTATGCTAATGTGTGTGTTGTGTGTGTGTGTGTGTGTTGTGTGTGTGTGTGTGTTGACGCACACCTACACTTGATGTTTCCAGGCAACAGACAAATGAATCCTTAAGAATTTTACTTCAATCACTCTAAGCTATGCTTTAAGCAGAGATTATAAACAAAACTTAAGCTGCAAATTTCATCAGCTCTTATAACCAACCTCAGACTCTTTTTGCAGATGACATGAAGCAATGTTTGTGTTATCTGTGAGTTCATGCGTGTGTGCATACATGCATGCATGTGTGTGTGTTCATTTTTGTATTTAATATCTGTTCACTATAAGTGATATTGCATGGGGTAAAAAAGACCTATAGCAAAAGCAATAGAAGATAGACAGAAAGAGAGAGTCGTGTAACAGATTGGTATTCAAACGTCAATGTAACGCCTACAAATGCAAATAGGGAAAACAATATCAAAGAACTTTAAAGAAACCTGAAAACTGGGTTATGTACAAGAGACTTCGAGCGTGTGTGTGTGTGCGCGCGTGTGTGTGTGGGTGCGTGTGTGCATGTGTGAGTGTGTTTGGAAAGCATGAACGTGTTTATGTGTAAGAGTGGGGACTATGCATGGGTGTGAAAGTATAAAGGTGTGTGTGCACACTCAAGCAACAATGGACAATGCTTTCAAGGATCTATTAGTGGCACTTATTGCTGTGCTCTATAGCAGAAGTGAAGATGGTCTCCCATGGCAGCCAAGCTGGCTAACCCATTACAGGGGATCCCTTGATTCCACTGGCACAGAATTGGAGTGGACTTGAACAAGTTTGTCTCTTCACACTCCTGTTATCAGCTGACCCATGTCATTAACACAGAGAGAATGAGAGAGAGAGTGTGTGTGTGTGTGTCTGTGTGTGTGTGTGTTTGTGTTTGTGTGTAGGGGTAGGGTAAGTGAATGTGTGTGTGTTTGTGTGTAGGGGTAGGGTCAGTGAATGTGTGTGCATGTGTGTGTTTGTGTGTTGGGGTAGGGTAAGTGAATGTGTGTGTGTTTGTGTTTGTGTGTTGGGGTAGGGTAAGTGAATGTGTGTGTGTTTGTGTTTGTGTGTAGGGGTAGGGTCAGTGAATGTGTGTGTGTGTGTGTGGAGGGGGGTCAATGTCAGAGTCACGTGCAATCAAGCCAAGTCAAAGTGATGTTTATTGAAGGTAAAGGATTAAGTTTAAAAACGTGTGTGTTTGTGTGTGTATATGTGTGTGATATGCGTGTCTGTGCGTTTATGTGTGTGTGCCTAACAAATGTGTGAATGTATGTATGTGTGTCTGTCTCTTGTGTGTGTCTGTGGGTGTGTATGTGTGCATGTGCTAATCTGTGTGTGTGCGTGCATGCATGAGTGTGTGTGTAAGTCTATGTGTTTGTGTGTCTGTGGGTGTGTATGTGTGCCTATGCTAATGTGTGTGTTTGTGTGTGTGAGTTGTGTGTGTGTGTGTGTGTGTGTTGACGCACACCTACACTTGATGTTTCCAGGCAACAGACAAATGAATCCTCAAGAATTTTACTTCAATCACTCTAAGCTTTGCTTTAAGCAGAGATTATAAACAAAACTAAAGCTGCAAATTTCATCAGCTCTTATAACCAACCTCACACTCTTTTTGCAGATGACATGAATCAATGTTTGTGTTATCTGTGAGTTCATGCGTGTGTGCATACATGCGTGCATGCGTGTGTGTGTGTGTGCATGTTCTTTGTTTTTGTATTTAATATCTGTTCACTATAAGTGATATTGCATGGGGTATAAAAAGACCTTTAGCAAAAGCAATAGAAGATAGATGGAAAGAGAGAGTCATGTAACAGATTGGTATTCAAGCATCAATCTAACGCCCACATATGCAAGTAGGGAAAACAATATCAAAGAACTTTAAAGAAACCTGAAAACTGGGCTATGTACAAGAGACTTCGAGTATGTGTGTGTGTGTGCGTGTGTGTGTGTGTGTGTGTGTGCGTGAGTGTGTGCATGTGTGGGTGTGTTTGGACAAGCATAAATGTGTATATGTGTAAGGGTGGGGACTAGGCGTGGGTGTGAAAGTATAAAGGTGTGTGTGCACACTCAAGCAACAATGGACAATGCTTTCAAGGATCTATTAGTGGCACTTATTGCTGTGCCCTATAACAGAAGTGAAGATGGTCTCCCATGGCAGCAAAGCTGGCGAACCCATTACAGGGGATCCCTTGATTCCACTGGCACAGAACTGGAGTGGGATTGAACACGTTTGTCTCTTCACACTCCTGTTATCAGCTTACTCATGTCATTAACAGAGAGAGAAAGTGTATGTGTATGTTTTTTGTGTCGTTTTTTAACATTTTTTTATATTGGGGATAATAGAATAAACACATGTGTTTTTGTACATCCAATTTCCATGTGTATGCAGTTTTGATAAATCTGTCATCTGTTCCCACCGGCACACATTGGCCTACTCTTATGAAAAGCAGAACAGGATTTTAACATGTGCACAAGATGTTCTGTGTGCGGTCGCACACAGGGCCTTGGTTTATAGTCTCATCTAAAGGACTTTTGGGGAGAACAAAGTCTGCACTGATGTTAACTCCAGAGGAAAATATCCCCTTGAACGGGAATTGAACCCGGGTCGTCAGATTGTGAGCACAATGTTCTAACCACTAGGCTATCCCGTCCCCCTGCGTGCTCGCCCATGTGTGTAAGGGGGTCAGTGCCAAGTCAAATCAAGTGCAAGTCAAGTCTAGTCAAATCAAACTGATGTGAATTGAGGGTAAAGGATTAAGTTTAAAATCTTGTGTGTTTGTGTGTGTGTGTGTGTGTGTGTGTGTGATGTATGTGTGTCTATGCATTGATGTGTATGGATGCCTAACAAATGTGTGTGTGTGTGTCTGTGGGTATGTATGTGGGCCTACAGTAATATGTGTGTGTTTGTTTGTGGTGTGTGTGTATGTGCGCGTGTGTGTGTATGTGTGTGTGTGTATGTGTGTGTGTGTGTGCGCGTGTGGACACACACACACATGCACTTGATGTTCTGAGGCATGGGACGGACAGATGAATATTCAAGGGTTTTGCTAATAGCACTCAAAGCTACGCTTTAAGCAAAGATTAAAACCAATCCCGCAGCAGTAACCTCATGGAAACCTCAGATTCTATTTGCTGACAACTTGAACCGATGTTTGTGTTATCCGCTAGTTCATGCATGTGTGTTCAATTTTTCTTTTATGTCTCTTCATTAAATGTGATATTAGACACGTGCATGTGTGAGTGAGTGAGTGAGTGTGTGTGCGAGTGCGTGCGTGTGTGTGTGTGCATGTGTGTGTGTGTGTTGTTTAAGTGTGTTTATGTGTGCCTGCGTCCGTATGTGTGAGTGTGTGTCTGCATGTGTGTGTGTGTGTGTGTGTGTGTGTGTGTGTGTGTGTGTGTGTATGTTTGAGTGTATGTGTGTGCATGTGTTTGTGTGTAAGTCTATGTGCGCATGCATCCGTATGTGTGCATGTGTGTTTGCATGTGTGTTAGCGTACACATTATCTTCTGACCTAGCTTGTGTTTCTGCTCATGCCCACATAACGTGTTTGTGTGTCAATGTGTGTGTGCGTGCATGAATGCATGCATGCACATGCACGAAGCAACAGGGAGATCAAACTTGAACGGAGCGAGCTACTATACAAATAGGCTACTTGATGTCTGGCTATCTGTAACAGTTGACATTGTTCCCATAGCAGGGGAAAATCATTCACACATTTTACTTCCATCCTATCCCTGATTATGTTATTGCCGTGATGACTGAAGTGGACCCAAACACGTTTCGCCATTGAGGGTCTTGTTATCAGTCGATTGAGGTGTAGGTGTGTATGTGTGTGGGTGGGTGGGTGGGTGGAGGGATGGTGAATGAGTGTGTGGGTGACGTGTGTGAGTATGTGTGTGAGGGTGGTGGTTGTGTTTGTGTGTGTTTGTGTCTGTGTGGGTGATATGGATATGTGCGTGCGTGTGTGTGTGTGTGTGTGTTTGTGTGTGTGTGTGTGTGTGTGTGTGTTTGTGTGGGGGGGGGGGGAGGGTGGTGGTGGTGGTTGTGTGTGTGTGTTTGTTTGTGAGGGTTGTGGTGGTGGTGGTTGTGTGTGTGTGTTTGTGTGCGAGGGGGGCGGGTGGTGGTTGTGTGTGTATGTGTGTGTTTGTGTGTATGTGTGTGTGCCAGCGTAAATGTTGTTCTTTAATTTAATGTCTATTCACATTAAGTGATATTAGACATAGGCATGAGCAATCTCTGTGTGTGTGCGTGCGTGTGTGATTGTGTGTGTGTGTGTGTGCGTGAGTGATTGTGTGTGTGAGAGAGAGATGTGTGTGTGTGTGAAAGTGTGTGTGTGTGTGTGTGTGTGTGTGTGTGTGTGTGTGTGTGTGTGTGTGTGTGTGTGTGTGTGTGATCGTGTGTGAGTGTGTGTGTGAGGGTAGTGGTAGTTGTGCGAGTGTGTGTGTGAGGATGGTGGTGGTTGTGTGTGTGTGCGCGCGTGTGTGTGTGAATGTGTGTGCGCGCGCGCACACGCGTGTATGTGTGCACACGTGCGCGCGCGACCTCCCACTCACAAGAATACAAGTTAAGTTTCTCCACTGTCGTGTCATGCTATCTTCCCAAACAGAAAAAAAAATATCAGATTGAATTCAACTACCACCACTACCCCCCCCCCCCCACCCCATCCCACATCAACCCCCACCCCCACCCCACCCCTAAAAAAAAGAAATCAAGAAAAAATATTTTCAGGGTGTGTAGGAAATTCCATAAAAACTACACCACGTCTGTCAAAAACATGCTAATCAGTAGCTGGAATAATAATTGTGCAGTCTGCATCGACATTTGGGGAGTGTGGTGATGATTTATTTTGTGTGTCTGCAGCACTTTTGATGCTGGATAGGGCTGAATTCAGGGGTGTTTTGGGGTGGGTTTCTTTAGGGTGCATTCATTTTGTTGTCGGTGGTGGTGGTGGTTGGTGGTTGTTCTTGGGGGAAGGGATAGTTTCTTGGGAATAGGAAGTATGAGGCTTTAAAAGTTTACAGTAGTGTGTGTGTGTGTGTGGGGGGGGATATGCTGTGTGTGTGTGTGTGTGTGTGTGTGTGTGTGTGTGTGTGTGTGTGTGTGTGTGTGTGTGTGTGTGTGTGTGTGTGTGTCTGTGTGTGTGTGTGTGTGGTATATGCGTGTGTGTTTTTATTTAATTTGTTTATTTATTCATTCTTTTATATCGAGGATAATGGAATAAGCACTTATGTGCTTTTTTACATCCAGCCCCCGTGTGTATGCGGATTTGTCAATTCTGTCATCTGTTCCCACCGGCACACAATGGCCTACTCTTACGAAAAGCGGAACAGGATTTTAACGGGTGCGCAAGACGTTCTGCGTGCATTCGCACACGGGACCTCGGTTTATAGTCTCATCCGAAGGACTTTGAGGGGAGAGTGGAGTCTGCACTGATGTTAAATCCAGAGGAAAATATCCCCCTTG
>CM054161.1:47853965-47856465 GCA_028751875.1 Rapana venosa
GTGTCAGAGACCTTACTTCTCCAGGGGCCAGCATATTACTGAGGGTGGCGCCCATCTCCTCTCCCTTGCTGCTTTACCTTCCCTGACCTAAAGAGTGAACTAGGGGATCGTACTGAAGCTAGGATACTCGAACGATCACCTGTCCACTTGATATTCCCGCTCAATGCTGCTTAACCTCAATTTGGGGAGAGGAGTGCTTTGACCACTGAGCTATCCTCTCTCTCTCTCTCTCTCTCTCTCTCTCTCTCTCTCAAGAAACGTTTATAATTGCGCTGTAATCTCCAGCAAGAATATCTATTGAAAATTCAACATAGAATTCGATTGGATGGTCAAATAAAGCATTCTAGAATGTTCTTGTTATTAGTTTAGTTATTGTTTATTAGTTCCTGTTGTCTATCCTTGATATTACTTTGTGTTCAGTTTGAAACTGAGTGTATGTCAGAGCTTAAAGTCGTATCCATTTATAGAGAGCTATTGTTTGTTTTTATTACGTTAAATGCACCATGTAATTTCTTCTTGTACTTATTTGTATTCACAAAAGAAAGTTGCGTGTAACCGCCCCACCCCCACCCCCCTCCCCTTGACAATAGGCCACAATGGCCAATGACAATAAATTAGTCATAGCCTCTCTCTCTCTCTCTCTGGTTTTTTCTTTTTTTCTTGTCTTTGTTTTTGTGGGGGTTTTGTGGGTTTTTTGGTTTTGTTTTGTCGGGGTGGGGGTGGGGGGCGTGAGGGGGGGTATTTGTTTGGTTTTTTAAATGGTTTTCCCCTTTGTTTCTACTGTGTGAGAGTATGAGTATTGAGTTTATTATTAAGATGCATCCCTATGGGTGGGAATTCTATGTAAAATATAAAAAAAGCACATGAGTGCGTATTCATTATCCTCGAAATAAAAGAATTTGTCATTGTCATTGTCTCTCTCTCCCTCTCTCTCTCTCTCTCTCTCTCTCTCTCTCGTATGACGTCTGCCTCACCGCCACGCACCCCTTCACTTTCCCTCCCCCCATCCTCCACCCCCACCCCCGCCCTTCTGTCTCTCCTTCCCATTGTGAAGTTTAGACAATTATTCAAAATCATGGCTTAAAATGATATGATAGTCAAAGCTCCATTCAGCTTTCCCGTCAAGTTGTTTCATTAAGATGCAAATTATTCCCAGCCAAGCCTCCCTATCTCTTCGTATCACTATTGCATAACCACTAAATTGTATGCGCGCACACACACACGCACGACTAAGCGCATGCACATGTGCGCGTACACATTCACACACACACACACACTCACACACACACACACGCCTGCGCGAGCGCTCGAACACATACATACGCGCACGCGAGCGTGTGTGCAGATGCACGCACACATAGACACAGGCGCGCTCGAGCGCGCACACATACAACAGATGCGCACGCGCGTACACACACACACATACACACAGGCGTACGTGCACACGATAACACACCCATATTATATATGGGACGAGATAGCTCAGTGGTCCGAGCACTCCCTTTCCCCCAGCCAAGGTTAAGCAACATCCAGCGTGGTTACCACTTGGATGGATGACCGTTTGCGCGCCTTGGCTTTAGTACAGTTCCCCCAGCTGTAAACGGACACCTGCCCTCTTTAAGGTCAGGGAAAGTAAAGCAGCCAGGGAGAAGAGACGGGTGCACCCTCAATATGCTGGCCCCTAAAGAAGTGAGGTCTCTGACACCTCGCTCCCATACGACCTTATAGGTTCTGGGACACACACACACCCACACCCACCCACACACACACCCACACCCACTGTGTGGGTGTGTGTGTGTGTGTGCAAGCACTGAGCTCTCTCTCTCTCTCTCTCTCTCTCTCTCGCTCTCCCTCTCTCTCTGTGTATATTAAACACTCTTACACAGGAAAAGAAAATCTGTGAAAGGAAAATCTTATTCCGATGCTGTAGTCCATATCTATTGCTTTCGTAGCACTTGAATTCTACGTTTCAAAACCTATTATGTCATTTATTTTTACAGTGATTTTTCTTTGACTTGACTGTAGGTGTGATTTTTTTAATGAATTAGTAGGACATGCAGCTGTGAATGTAATTATTTGTGTGTGCGCGCACGTGTGTGTGTGTGTGTGCGTGTGTGTGTGTGTGTGCGCGCGAGTGCATGTGTGTATTCAAGTGTATGTGTGTGTGTTTGTTTGTGGATGTGCGTGTGTACGTGAGCGTGTGTGCGTGCGCGTGCATGTGTATGCACGCGCACGCGCGCGAGCGTTCGTGCCCGCATGCCTACGTGTGTGCATGTGTACGTACGTACGAACGTTGGTTCATGCGTGTTGCTGAATAATTTCACATGCTAGAACTAAAATTGTCAGCACATTGCACTGACCTGATAATGCACTTCCCTGCGTCATACATGAATAGGTAGGTGGGAGGGGGGGATTATCGAGATGGCCTAGTGGTTAGAGTGTTGGGCTTGCGAATCTGACGGCCAAGGATTAAGCCACTACCACCCCGGCGCCTGTTAAA
>CM054161.1:47863876-47882126 GCA_028751875.1 Rapana venosa
GCGCCCCTTTTATCTAGGGGCGATAATCCCCCCTACGTCAGGAGGGCAAGCAAGACATCACGTGCGGGGATGGAATCCTGACAGTTGATTGGTTGGTCAGTTTGGGGTGAGGGAGTGGAAGGGAGAGAGACGGGGAGGAGGGGGGGGTGGGGGTTAGGATGGGGGAAGGGAAGCTTCCTTGGCCGCACACGCACGCGCACGCGCACACACGGTGCACGCGTCTTAGTCGCCGCGTGTGTGTGTGTGTGTGTGTGTGTGTGTGTGTGTGTGGTGTGTGTGTGTGTGTGTGTGTGTGCTGCATGCGGTGGTGGTGGTGGTGGGGGTTTGGGTGGTGGTGGTGGTGGCTGGAGAGAGGACATGTGACAGATGCAAGATTATCATTTCCTTTGGAGTGGCTTTTGGAGAGGAGAAGCGGTGTGTGTGTGGGGAGATGAAGGAGAGTAGAGGGTGGGGGGGGGGGGGGGGGAGAGGGGGGAGGGAAGGGCATGGGGTGGGTGGGGGAGGTGAGGGTGAGGGTGGGTGGGGATGGGTTGGGATGGGCGAGATGTTCCTGACGGTGGGGGTGGGGGGTGGGGGAGTTTAGTATCTCATCTCTTTTTTTTTTTGTCTCTTGTAACAGTTCGGACATTGTTCCTGTCTGTCTGTCTGTCTGTCTGTCTGTCTGTCTGCCTTCCTGACTGAGAAATTCTACTTCTATATTTATTTTACTTTCTTTTTTTAAAAAAGGCTATGTTTATTTTTTTGTTTTAAAAAGTTAGCAATTTTTTTATGAAGTCATCTGTATAGTTGGGTGACCGATTGCGCGACTTGGCTTCAGTACAGTTCCCTTAGTTCACCCAGCTGTAAATGGGTACCTGCCCTCTTTAGGGTCAGGGAAGTTAAAGCAGCGAGGGAGAGGAGATGGGCGCCTCCGCCCTCAATATGTTCACGACTAGAGAAGTTGAGGTCTCTGTTGCCTCGCTCCTCTACGACCTTATAGGTTATGGGACACCTTTACCTTTACCAACCCAATGTAAAAGATATATGTACTTCATTACATTAGCTCACATAAGTGCGCGCACGTGTGTGTGCGCGCGTGCGTCTATACTATACACACATTTGAATCCAATGAAAAAGCAATATTAGTATGTATTTCATTACATTAGCTCACGTGAGCGCGCGTGCGCACACACACACACACACACACACACACGCACACACACACGCGCGCGCGCACACACACACAACACACACACACACACATCATCATCATCATTGGAAGACGTCATCAAGATGGCGGAAAATGCCAACAGCTAATTTTTCATTGTCAGAGTTTTGTGCATTTTACTCAAAATGACAAGAACCAGAAGCATGAGTGGTGTCCGCACACAGCAAGGAGCAACCCCGGTGACAAGAAAAAGCAAGTCTGTCAGCCAAACCACCCTGACAAAGAAACCTGACTCCGACTCGAAAAAACAGTCAGTGGAACCGGGCTGTAGCCGATGGTTGTTTGGAAATATGTGCTCAACAACAGGAGACAGCAGTGATAGATCTGTCCACGATAAACTCGCAGAGATGGCCCAAATCATTGCTTCCCTGTGCACAAAAATTTCTTCATTGGAAAGCACCATCCAGGATCTAAAAGACAAAACAAAATCAACAGCTTTGGATGTGAAGCAGGTCAGTAGATCCAACGCACAAACGCAAACTGACGCTGTTAATACATATGCAGACGCTGTAAAACAATCGTCCAATTACATTATCAATAAGTCCAATATCAACAAAAGAGGAAAGACTCAAGACTTTGCTCATTCCAAATCAAGCAGTCTTAAATCCTCAAACCCAGGAAAAAAAAGAAAATGAAAACAAAACAAATGATGCCAAAATCGCTGGAAAGAACATCAATAATTTGAAGAATGTCAAGGAACCAAATTACGTAACATCTTCTTGTACCAAACCTGTTGATCTAGAAACTTCAAAAGTAGCAACCTCCAAAAATCAAGATCTTCCTGTGGCATTGGTCATTCATGATTCCGTGATGAATGGTGTGCAAGCCCATAGATTAGGACGCTCATACCGGATCAAAGTCTTCACCCGCAAGGTACACACCATTGAAGATATCCACAACGCTGTCGAATCAGCAATTTCCAGAATGAATCATACACCCAGGCAATACTGATACATTGTGGAATCAATGACCTGAAAACAAAGGATACTGCAACAGCTTCAAAAGACCTTCTGCTCAAAGCAAAGAGAATCGTTCAAGACCACCCCAGATGCAAAGTCATCTTAAGCAAAATATGCCAATAAGAGATAGAACACTGCAAATCAAAAGAGACCTGTTTAACGCTATCCTTACTGATGGCCTTCTTGAGAACACCACCATAATCCACCGTGGCCCACGACAACCTCAGACCCAACCAGGTGTTCCTGAAGAATGATGGAATCCACCCCACCAAGAGAGGAAGCAGCGCCCTTGCTGGGAACATTGGCCGGCATCTTCGGGATCTCTTCTGGGAATCGCCCGCCGAACGACGAGACCAAGGCACCGTGACTTCCCGACAAGCAGGAACAGTCTGTTCTACCCTGACCACAGGCGTCTGGCGGTGAATCGGGATCCATGGCTGAACCCCTATGGACCGCTCTATGACTGTTTTTAAACAGAAGTGAAAACAAGAAACTTCCCCCATGCCCACACACACACACACTCTCACACACACACACGCACACACACATGCACACAAAACACTACACCACACACACACCCACACACACACACACACACACACACACACACACACACACACACACACACACACACATGTGAGCATGCAAGTACATACGCCCAAACGACAGGCAACGAGAATCCCTATGGGTTAACTTTAAAAAAGAAAATTTTGTTTGTTGTTTATTTTGAGATTATAACTTTATGTAATTTCGGGCGCAAACTCAACTTATCGAGTATAAGGAATTTTTCCCTTGAAGTTGGCCCAATTATTATCTTTGTTCCCTTTAAAATCATTTAGATTAGACTATGAACAGAGGCCACATGTGCAGACGTAGGCATGTTTCATTTTGAAAATCCATCCTACTTTTTTAGATGAAATGGCCAGCCATGGCTGATTGATGACACAAACATGTCTAGCATGCTCTCTACGACCTGGAGAGGAATGGGCTCCACAATGTTAATGTACCCAAGACGTACTGCCCATAAAATTCAGGGCACTGCACTATAACAATCTAAAGGACTCAGGGAGGTCATTAAGTCATTTGAATATTATTGCATAAACTCTGACATCCCAGAGATTGACTTGTTTTGCTATACTTTTCCGTGTCATCCGAAGACGAACAAACCTTTTGATTTTCCTCCTTCTTTAAGGCTAGTATATTGTTAATTTTTCCTTTCTTGAGATTTTTACTCTTACACACACACACATACACACACACACACACACACACACACACTGGATTACGTTTTTGTTTAAATTGAGATTGCGTTCTTGTTCAACCTGAGAATTATTTGCACTTTTACAACCCTGTTACCGTATTAGAACTTGTACAAAAGCTAACACTCTTTATAATGATAAAAACTTGTCCCTTTAACATTTTACAGTGGAACTGTAGATCTGTGTCAACAAATCTACCATATCTGATTCAGCATCTTGCATCGTTCAGATCTGAGGTTTTAGTCTTACAGTCTTTAAACACTACTAGAAATAGACTACCAAATCTGAAAAATTACTATTATCCACCAATCCATGAAGTTGTTGCAAACGATGCTGAAAAGATTCGGGCTGCCATCTATGTGCATAAAGGGAATAGAGTATAATGTATGTACCTCGCCAGTTCCAACTAATGTACCAAATCTACACTCTTGTGCTGCATGCATAAAAATCACCAAATCTATAGATCTAAACGTCGTTTCGGTATATTTTGCCTAAAGGCCCCAATGACATCAACACAGAATGGTTACGTACATTGCCAGAATCTAAAAATAAATGGTTAATATGTGGGGATTTCAATTTGCGCACTCCCTTTCTGGATAAAGAATGTACATCAGTAACCAATAATCGGTTTATTGAAAACATTATCGATTCTTATCTTTTTCTACTTAATGATGGTAATGTTACAAGAAATCCCAGATGTTTCGAATCAAAGACCTAGTGCTTTAGATCTATCTTTAATTTCTCCATCCCTTGCTTCCAACTGTAATTGGGAAATAGAAGATGATACTTTAGGAAGTGATCATTTTCCAATTGCAAATCACTCTTAATTATGATTCTTCAGAATATGACTTAGAAAAAGATGTTATCCCAAAGTATAATTATCGTTATGCTGACTGGAATAAGTTTAAAGATATTTTGATACAGATAAATAGTGAAAATATTAAAAGCTATGATATTAATACTTTTATGCCAATTTTAAAAAGTTTGTACTGCAAGCAGCTGATAGCTCTATCCCTAAGTATTCACCCATGAAGTCGAAAAAGCATTCCGGAAATATATGGTGGAACCCTTCATGTAAAAAAGTTGTGAATGACAAAAAAGCTGCTTATAAAGTATATTTAAGAAAGAAAACGTCAGAAAATCATTTTCTTATGAAAAAAGCAAAATTGCTTTGTAATAAAACCATTGAACAAAGCAAACGTCAGTTTTGGTCTTCCTTTTGCTTTCAAGAAGTTAACACTTATAATGATTTGCAAAAGGTGTGGAGTAAATTTAAAGATATGAAAAGTGGGGTTAGGCTTCCTAACTGTCCCATTAAGATTAAAGACAAGGAACTTCCATCTAATTCAAAGAAAGCTGAATCATTCATAGAAATGTTTACAGACACAATGAGTGATAAAAGTCTTTCAGAAAAATGCAAAGTATATAGAAATAAAGAAGCACAGAAAGACATGTATAAAGACCCTGTGGGAGATAATAATCATTACGTCAATGCTCCCCTAACATTGCAAGAGCTTAAAGATGCTCTCTTATCTCTTGGAACAAAAAGAACATCCGTTGGTATTGATGCTATTTCAAGTGAATTGTTAAAACAGCTGCCAGAAAATTGGATAATATTATTACTTGAATTATTTCAAAGTTGCTGGTCTCAAGGGGTCATTCCAAGCATATGGAAACATTCCATTTTAGTGCCAGTCCCAAAGCAGGGTAAACCTAAAAATGATAAAAACAGTTACAGACCTATCGCGTTAACCTCTCACACAGGAAAACTTATGGAAAAAATAATTTTAAACCGACTAATGCATTATTGCGATAAAAACAAAATAATCCCCATTAGCCAGGCAGGTTTTCGAAAAGGTAGATGCACAGCAGATCATCTGATTAAACTTAGTACGCATATTAAACACCAATTTGCTAGTAGGAAAAATGTGCTTGCCACCTTTTTTGATATAAAGAAGGCATATGATCAGGTCTGGCATAAACGATTACTATATAAACTAAAAACTATTGGCTTATCTGGTAATATGTATCATTATATTAAAGCATTTCTCTCAGAAAGATGTATGCAGGCCAAAGTTGGAAATTCCTATTCTACTTTACGATTTCCAACAATGGGTATTCCACAGGGATCAGTTATCGCTCCACATCTTTTCAATATTCTTCTTTATGATCTTCCTCAGTGCCTCTCCAGTAATGCCATCCACGTCCAGTATGCTGATGACATTTGTATGTGGATGAATGTTACGATGAAAAAGAAAACACCAAAGAGGCATCTAAACTATATAAAAAATATGTATCAGCTTGAGCTAAACAAACTTAATGACTACATTTTTGAGAATGGTCTTTCATTGTCTCCTGAAAAGACTAATCTCGTACTTTTCAATAATGGCACTAACCCCCCAGTTCTACCTGTTTTCCAAATAGATGGGAAAGTGTTGGAATATAAAACTTTGGTGAAGTTTTTAGGAGTATATTTTATGTCTACACTAAGTTGGAATTATCATATTGATTATTTAAATACTAAGGCTCGGAAAAGTCTTAATCTTCTGAAAGTTATTAGTAAACAATGTGGGCTTATGATGTACTGTTTTAAAACATTTGGCATTATCTTTAGTACTTCCAGACTCATTTATGGCCAGGAAGCATTTTTCAGTGCTCCAAAATATTTATTACAGAAAATGACAAGACTAGACTGCAAGGCTTTTCGATTAGCTCTGGGGTTCCTTTTCATGCATCGTCCATGGGTACCTATAAGGAGATAGGAATTTTGCCATTAGACGAATATCGACAACTGGCTGTGGCTAAATATCTCTTACGTTGTTCAACACAAGAAACTAATGTGGACAACGAAATTAGTATAAGATCTGATGTCAACTTTCCAAAAAGAGCACATTCTATTCGCTCTGTAACCACAGCTAGAACCTATACTTCTCAATTATTTGATCAAGCAGTATAAATCCCACAAAAATAGCTAAATCGAAGATTCACTCCTCGCCTTGTCCCCCATGGGAACTTAAGAGAGCTAATTTTGACGTAAATTATTCCTCTTTAAACGAAAAAAGGTAATGAAAATATTCTTAGCGCATCAGTAAAAGAATATATACAAACTACATATCCAAATCATTAAAAATTTACACAGATGTTCCCTTTTGAACAATAATGAGGCGGGTGCAGCGTTTGTCATACCATCTTTGAAAATAGAGAGATCATTTTATGTGGAAAAAATCGATCTATTTTACAGCTGAATTGTCTGCTATTTTGATGGCTTTGTATTATCTTTTAGATTTTCCTAAAGACATATTTCAAATACTTTTCTGTGTTGATTCCAGGTCAGTCTTACTTGCCCTGAGAAACTTCAGTTCAAAAGTGAGACAAGATTTCATAATTGAGATTAGTCATCTAATTCATTTTCTGATGATACGAGGCACTGGTGTTACCTTTTGCTGGATACCCTCGCACTGTGGTATTTACTTTAATGAAAAAGTTGACAGAAAAGCAAAATGTGGAGCTGAGCATATCGATGGGTCTTGCAGCATAAGTGTTCCTCTATCCATTCATGAGGGCTATAGCATGTTACAAAATGCATGTTGGAAACACTTTAAAAAGAAACTACAAAATACCGGTTATTCCTGGAGTGATGATGTAGCCCATGTATTATCTTTTGATAAGATCAAATATCGTAATTTACATGAATATAGAAATGTTGTATCTCTTATATACAGGTTTAAGCTCAATGCTTTTAGAACGAATTTTTTTAAAAAAGCAACATGTATCTGTGGTGAAAATCTTACCAATGATCACATTCTTTTACGATGCAGAGATCTGAAAAACATCTTACCTGCCTTCCCAGTCCGTAGCTTGCAGCAAATTCTTAAAGACATTCCATTAATGAAAGAAATTGTATTGTCATTAAGCCATACTACTATTTCAGACTCCTCTGATATAAGGATAGTTTCAAGTTATATGAATTGGAAAGCTGGTATTTTTGCTGTTTGATATTTCTGGGGTTGGTTATTGTTTGTTTGTTTGTTTGTTGTTGTTTTTTGTTGTTGTTGTTGTTGGGTTTTTTTCTTTGTTTTTTGTTTTTGTTTTACCAGAATTCTTGTTTATGCTTTTTTCATAATAGTTGTTTATTACGATTGATTAGTTATATGCATACCCCTCTCCCCTACACACACACACAAGCACGTGCGCGTGCGCAAGCACATACACGCACACGCGCACACACGCGCACACAACCACACACACACATACACACACTTTCCTGTCTGATATCACTATTTAGTGGAAGGACGTTAAACTGAAGAACTACACACACACACACACACACTGGCGCGTGATGAGGAAACAGTCTGATGCAAGTCATGCCTTGTTTCACACACACACACCCCCTCCCTCTCCCCCCACCCCCCCCCCCCCCCCCCCCTCCATCCGGAAAATGACGTCAGTTCTGGTGGACGCCACACATTATCTAGTTCTTCACTCACCTTCCTAAAAGTATGACGTTACCGACAACCTGCAGGCGTTTTCAACAGGAAACCTGTACACCTGTTCCTTTCTAGAAAAAAAACAATAGAAAGAAAGCTTTCTCACCCCCATCCTGCTACTCTGCCCCCCCCCCCCTCCCCGCCCCCACCATACCAGGGGCACATCAGTATAAACAGCTGCCTTCACCTCCACCACCCCCACCTAAGGGTGTTGTGTACATAAATTTGATATTTGTTTATCTTGATGTTTATGGATGGTTGCATGCATGTGAATGATTTGAATGCAAGCCCTTTGATTTGTTTACTTTACAAGATTCAGCGCGATATAAATCCCATGCATTATCATTATTATTATTATTATTATTTTATTATTATTATTATTATTATCATCATCATTATTATCCCCACCTTCTAGAAACTCTATGCTACGATACCCCTTCTTTTCTCTCTCTGCTTGTTTTTTGGGCGTATTCCTTTTTCTTTCTGTCACCTCCTTCTTGTCCATTTTCTGCCTTCCTGGTTCATTCTCCTGCCCCTTTTTTGGAGAAAGACTTTAAAGATAACAATCATGTTTATTCCCCTGAGCCCAAGTCGGATCCGCTGGGCCTGACTTGCCAGGTGCTTAGCGGCAGCGTGTCACTTTTTCGCTCACAAAATTAATAGTTGCTGTTTGAGCATTCGAAGAAGAAGAACAAGAAAGAAAAGGCTGTGTAAATTTATTTAAACTCTACTTTCTTTTCAAGTTTAAATTTAACATTAACGCTTCGTAACTGCAAAAAGGGGACGGGATAGCTCAGTGGTCGGAGCACACGCTTTCCCCCCAGTCAAGTTAAGCAGCGTCGAGCGTGGTTTCCACTTGGGCGGGTGACCGTTTGTGCACCTTGGCTTCAGTACAGTTCCCCCAGTTCACCCAGCTGTAAATGGGTACCTTGCCCTCTTTAGGGTTAGGTAAAATAAAGCAGCGAGGGAGAGGAGATGGGCGCCGCCCTCAATATGCTGGCCTCTAGAGAAGTAAGGTCTCTGACGCCTCGCTCTCCTACGACCTTATAGATTATGGGAACACCTTTACCTTTAACTGCAAAAAGAGTTAAAACACGGTGTTTTAGAACAAAGTTAACTACATTATATCAATTTTTTATAATAATAATAATAATGATAGTAAGAAAGAAGAAAAAGAAAAAAGAAGAAGAAGAAGAAGAAGTAAGGTGTCTATGTGGGGAACATATTTCTAATACTCACAACATATTTGAGTGCCCGATTGTAAAACCCTTTTCTTTAACCTACGTTTTCTGAACAGACTCTCGAAAATATATTTGTAAATAATGAAAATTAGCTTTTGACATTGCGAATTGTTTATTGTACAGTCCACTAGAATAGGCGTTGTAGTTACATGATTGCTGTTTCCTGTCAATATTTTGCTGAATACTTGTACTTACGTCACTGTTGTTTCCTGTCCAAGTTTTGTTGAGTTTTAGACTTTGCTTATATCTTAAAGAACGCGTTTTTAAGTGCAGAAAAGTACCAACACACATGCTACGAGTATTTCATCAGACTTGTTTTCTTACACCCCCTCCCTTTCCCTTCTATACTGTAACTAGCATGCACGCGCACGCACACATACACACACACAACGCACAAGCGCAAGCGCAAGCAAGCGCGCGGACACACACACACACACACACACACACACACACACACACACACACACATCCTGTAGGGGGACGGGATAGCCTAGTGGTCAGAACATTGAGTTCGCAATCTGACGACCCGTGTTCGACTCCCGTTCAAGGGGATATTTTCCTCTGGAGTTCACATCAGTGCCGACTCCACTCTCCCCCAAAGTCCTTCGGATGAGACTATAAACCGAGGCCCCGTGTGCGAACGCACGCAGAACATCTTGCGCACACGTTAAATCCTGTTCGGCTTTTCGTAAGAGTAGGCCATTGTGTGCCGGTGGGAACAGATGACAGAATTCACAAATCCGCATACACACGGGGACTGATTGTAAAAAAAAGCACATAAGTGCTTATTCCATTATCCTCGATAGAAAAGAATAAAATTAAAAAATTTTAAATAATAATAAAATAGACAGACAAACTCTACAAAACACACTGTACACACTGTACAGAACATCTTGTGCACACGTTAAAACCTGCTCCGCACTTCGGAAGAATAGGCCACTTGTGAAAGTGGCAATGGATAACAGAATATACCCAAGAAAAACCCAACATATACACAAGGACTGGTTGTTCAACAAATGAAAACCCACACGAGTCCTTATTCCATTATCCTCGAACTATAAAAAAAAAATTCTAAAAATAAAAAATAAAAAAAGAATTAATCGATTCCAAAGTACTTCTACTTTTCTGAGAATGAAGAGATGTTATATCGCAGACATCGTGATCTACATACTGACTCTTTTATGATCTTATTTTATACCCAGTTGGCTTCAGCGGGGGGTAGTTTGTCCATGAGTGGTGACAAATATGATCGAGCAGGTATCTGCCATCACGACTGCCTGAATTTTAAAGGATAGTCCATACACCCACTCACATCGCAGACACTGTTTTCAGTTCTCAAAGCTGCTAACACACACCTTAACTGCCTCTGGGCTTTTAAACCTTCCCTCTCCCGGAGTCATAGTGTGTAGAGGGGGTAGGGGGGTGGGGGTGATGGAACGGGATAACCTGGTTGGTTAGAGCCTTGCGCATTGTGCTCGTGATCTACTAGCCCGGGTTCGAATCTCGTTCAAGAAGCTTTTTTTCCTCTGGAGTTAGCGTCAGTGCCGATTCTACGCTCCCCGAAAAGTCTTTGAGATGAGACTATAAAGAGAGGTTTCCGTGTGCGAACGCACGCAGAACATCTTACGCGCACGCTCAAACCTGTTCCGCTTTTCGGAAGAGTTAGGCTATTGTGTGCTGGTGGGAACGGATAACGAAATTGACAAAACAACATACACAAGGGGATTGGATGTATAAGAAAAAGCATATCAGTGCTTATTCCGTTATCCTCAAGATAAAAGAACGAAAAAAAGATACAGAATAACGATAAATAGTACAGCTTGCTGACAAAAACCTATCTAGAGATGGTCTTGAGACAGACAGATCTACATCCATTTTACCAGCATGATTGTGTTCTATTCCAAACTAAAACCAAACAAAAGAGAGGGGAAAAAAGCAACAACAAGAGCAACAACATAACACCTTGGGCACAATTAAAACCCGTTCTGCTATTCGGAAGAGTTAGGCAATTGTGTGCCGGTGGGAATGGATGACAAAATTTTTCAAAACTGCATACGCACGTGGACTAGATGGGAGAAAAAAAAGCACACGGTGCCTATTCCGTTATCCTCGAAATAAAAGAATAAACAAAACAAATGTATTTAAAAAATCTGAAAGCAGACTGAAGAAAGTAATGAAGTCATTGACACGATTTTCAGTCCCAGGATTGGAAATAGCCGCTGGAATTTATTTTGGAAGGGAGGGGGGGGGGGGGGGGGGGGGCGGGTAGTATAACTTCAGAGACGGAACGGGATAGCCTAGTGGTTAGAACATTGCGCTCGCAATCTGACGACCCGGGTTCAAATCCCGTTCAAGGGGATATCTTCCCCTGGAGTTAACATCAGTGCAGACTCCGCTCTCCCCCAAAGTCCTTCGTATGAGACTATAAACCGAGGCCCCGTGTGCGAACGCACGCAGAACATCTTGCGCACACGTTAAATCCTGTTCCGCTTTTCGTAAGAGTAGGGCATTGTGTGCCGGTGGGAACAGATGACAAAATTTACAAAACCGCATACACACGGGGACTGGATGTAAAAAAAAGCACATAACTGCTTATTCCATTATCCTCGATATCAAAGAATAAATAAAAAATAAATAAATAAATTTAACAACTTATGAGCGAGTGTATCTAAGATGTGGCATGGTCTGTCCCTGTTGCTTGGCTTATTGACAAGACGGTTGTTTTTTAAGAAGGACGCAAAGGTGGAGTTGTTGTTTTTTTTGGGGGGTCGTCTTTTTGTTTGGTTGTGTGCTTTGCTTTATGTTTGCTTTTGGGTGGTAGTGGGGGTGGTGGTGGTGGTGGTGGTGGTGGTGGTGGTTGCTGAACTATTCTATTTTATATATTGGCTGTTCATGGCTCAGGACAGATGCTCTGTCAGTTATAAGACAAGACGTTACAATAGAACACAAAAATGTAGTATAGTACCAAAAAATATTGAGATGCAATGCTGTACAATACAATACATGACAATATGGTACAATACAATGCAATGCAATTCAATACAATGCAGTACAACACTATACAACATTATACAAGGCAAGACAATGCAATACAATATAATTCAATGCAATACAATGCAATGCAACACAACACTATACAATGCAAAACAATACAATCAATGCAAGACAATACAACACTATACAATGCAATGCAATACAATATAATAAAACACTATACATTACAATGCAATACAATACAACACAATACAATAATAATAATAATAATAATAATAATGTATGGAATTTATATAGCGCTGAATCTTGTAAAGCAACAAATCAAAGCGCTCAGATGACTTTTTTGTTATATCTATGCGTGTGTATGCGGTTTTTTTAAATGTTCTCATCTGTTCCCACCAGCACACAATGGCCTACCCTTTCGAAAAGCGGAACAGGATTTAACGTGTGCGCAAGATGTTCTCCATGTGTTCGCACACGGGGCCTCGGTTTATAGTCTCATCCGAAGGACTTTGACATTCAGTTTGATTTTTTTTTGTCAAACTGGGAAGAAAGGGCGAGGCTGGGAATCGAACCCAGAACCTCACGGTTTACTTGTTGGCAGGCAAACGTCTTAACCATCCTGCCACCTTCCTTCACTATACAATACAGCACAACACAACACAGCACAATACAACACAATAGAATAATAATAATAAGAAGAAGAAGAAGAAGAAGAAGAAGAAGAAGAAGAAGAAGAAGAATATATGGAATTTATATAGCGCTGAATCTTGTAAAAAAACAAACAATTCGAAGCGCTTGCACTCAATCATTTACAGGCATGCAACTCTCCTTAAACATAATGAACAACAGATTTCAAATCCATGCGCGCGAACGTACGCACGCACACGCACGCGCACACACACACACACACACACACACACACACACACACACACACACACACACACACACACACACACGGAACAACACTTAGAAGGTGAAAGATGCTGTTGAAAATTAGTGACAGATGTGTGGGGGGAAAGTCTCAGGTAGGATATAAGTGTGTTTTGAGGCTGGATTTGAAGGTATCAAGTGAAGGCTTTTGGCGAAGTGAAAGAGGGAGGTCATTCCAGGTGGATGGACCAGAAACAGAGAAGGAGCAACGGCCAACAGTGGTTTGTTTGAATCTGGGTGTTCGAAAGCACAAAGTATCTGCGGCTGAACGAAGGGAACGGGATGGAGTGTACAGGTGGAGACAGTTACAGAGATAAGAGGGTGCAGATTTGTGGAGACATTTAAAACAGAGGGTATTGATTTTATACTCCAGTCTTTGTGAGATAGGCAACCAGTGAAGAGATCGCAGAAGAGGAGTGATGTGTTCAGAGTTTTTCTTTCTTGGGACCAGTCGAGCTGCAGAGTTTTGTATGCGTTGCAGAGAGTGGATGGATGATGCTGGTAGGCCAGCCAAAAGAGAATTACAATAGTCTAAACGTGAAAGAATGAGAGATGTGACAAGCTTGGAAGTTGCATCAGTGGACAGATACTTGCGAATCGCGCTTATGCGCCGTAATTGATAGTAGCAAGACTGGCAGGTCTGGGTGATGAATTTTTTCATAGAGAGTGTTGTCAATAACTAATCCTAAATACTTCACAGAGTTGGACAAAGGAACTGACGTATTGCCGAATTCTATTGAAGTTTTTGCGATAGACGAAAGTTTATGTTGGGTCCCTATGAGCATGGCTTCGGTTTTATCGGCATTAAGTTGTAACTTGTTCTGAGTCATCCAGTTTTGAATGTCTTGAAGGCAGTAGGACATATTTGTCAGGAGGGAAGGCAAGTTTTTAACAGTATCGCTGCACTGAAGCTGAGTATCATCGGCATAGAAATGATGATCAATATAGTGGTTGTTTATTATATGTGAGAGTGGAGCAGTGTAGAGAGTAAAGAGAACAGGGCCCAGGACTGATCCCTGCGGGACTCCACATTCCATTTTGACAGGTTTTGATTGAATTTTGTTTACAATAACTTTCTGGAACCGGTCTGTGAGGTATGAAGTAAACCAGGTGAGGGCTGTGCCGTTAATACCAAACGTATTTTGGAGGCGAGAAAGAAGAATTGAGTGATCTATGGTATCAAAGGCTGCAGATAAGTCAAGAAGAGTGAGGAGGGAGATTTTTCCTGCATCAGAAGCAAGTAAAAGTGTATCTAAAGTGTGGACTAGGGTGGTTTCGGTGCTGTGGTTGGGCGATAGGCAGACTGAAAAGTGGGAAGAAGATCATTGGAATGAAGGTGACTGTTGAGCTGTTTGAGAACAACTTTTTCTAGTACTTTAGAGACAAAGGGTAAGTTTGAGACAGGCCTATAATTCTTCAGAATGTTGGGATCGAGGTCGTGCTTTTTCAGTAGAGGTGTGACTATTGCTGTTTTAGGTGCTGATGGAAAATTTCCTGACTGAAGAGATGAGTTTACTATTTTAGTGATAATAGGCACAAGTTGTGGAAGGCATTGTGAGAAAACAGGAGCAGGTATGGGATCAAGGTCGCATGATTTTATAGTCATTTCCTTCAGAATTGTCATGATTTCTTTTTCACTTGTGGGATGGAAGGAAAAGAGAGGAGTGCCAGTGAACTGGGGATCAGGAGGTGCAGGCTGGAATTGAGTCTGATCCAGTCTGGAGCGTATGTTTCGAACTTTGTCTGAAAAGAAGGCAGAAAATATGGATGGAAGTTCAGACAGGCTGTTAGGCAGAGGAGTTGTTTTTGCAGATCCAAGGAGATTTGAGGTGAGGGAAAAAAGAGATTTTATGGATGTAGCACAGAGAACTTGGGAAGAGTAGTAGTCTGTCTTTGCTGAATGGATTAAGAGTTTGACTTTAATACAATGCAATACAATGGTCACGTTGTGTTGAATGCTTTCTCTATGAAATCATGATTAAAATACATTTGGTATATTGCTTCTCTGTGTCTGCAGTGTCTGATTAATGCGTATGTCTGCAAGTCTGTCTGTATGTCTGTCTGTCTGCCTTTGTCTCTGTCTCTGTCTGTCTCTCTCTCTCTCAAACTTCAGGAAGTAGGTGTGTAAGGACATTTGTTTAGAAACTCTTTAAGCAAAGATTGGTTGATTGCAGGTGGCAAAACTGAAGTGTGCATATTATCAAAGGTAAAGGTGTCCTATAGCCTATGTGGTCGTTGGGGAGCATTGTGTCAGAGACCTCACTTTTCTAGGGGTCCAGCATATTGAGGGCGGCGCCCATCTCCTCTCCCTTGCTGCTTTACCTTCCCTGACCCTAAAAACAGCAGGTACCCATTTACAGCTGGGTAAACTGGGGGACTGTGCTGAAGCCAAGGCGCGCAAACGGTCACCCATCCGAATGGTAACCATGCTAGGCGCTGCTTAACCCTGACTGGGGGAAAGCGAGTGCTATGACCACTGAGCTATCCCGTCCCGTATTATGAGCAGTAGTAATAATTATGTTTGTTTCATATAGAAAATTTAAGTGACGGCACTGTGTGGAGCAATACTTAAGTGATGAATTTGAACAGATTTAGTAGATATCCGTTGACACTATTTAGATTTGGTATGTCTAATGTAAAAGTGCATAGTTTAAGATACAAAAGGATATGAAATGTATTGTCCAATGTGTAAACTGGCTGTGGAAAATGAAGTCCGTTGTTTGTTTTTATTCTCCAGCTTATGATGGTTTGAGACATGACTTTATCTAACGAAAATACAACAGTAATCAAACTTGTTTGAGATTAATCTTGTTTACTAGCAACAAAAATTAGGGCAAAAAGATATTAGAAAATTTGCTGTTTAGCGTTCAAAAGGAGGAGGATAGCTCTGTCATGTGGTTTAGTTTGAACAATGGTTTGTGCGTGTGTTTGATTATCGTGTGAATGTGGAATCAGGTTATTTAATTCAACATCTTTAAAGATATGTTGATGTAGACGTAGTATTAATTAGGTCATTTTTTTCAAAATCTGACAAATATGTTGATGTAGGTGTGACATCAATTAGGTCATTTTATTCAAAATCTGACAAATATGTTGATGTAGATGTGGCATTAATTAGGTCATTTTATTCAATATCTGACAAATATATTGATGTAGATGTGGCATCAATTAGGTCATGTTGTTCAAAATCTGACAAATATGTTAATACAGATGTGACATTAATTGGGTTATGTTGTTCAAAATCTGACAAATATATTGATGTAGTTTGGTTATTTGGTTCAAAATCTGACAGATATGTCACTGTAGATGTGGTATCATACATCTGTTAAACATGTTGATATAGCTGTGACATTAATTGAGTTATTCAGTTGAAACATTGAATGATATGTTCATGTAGATGTAGCGTTGTTTTAGTTATTTGGTTCAAAATCTACAATTGTGTAGATATAGATGTCGCATTAGTTTAGTTATTTGGTTCAAAATCTACAATTGTGTAGATATAGATGTCACATTAGTTTAGCTATTTGGTTCAAAATCTGACAATTATCTAGATATAGATGTCGCATTACTTTAGTTATTTGGTTCAAAATCCGACAAATATGCTGATATAGACCTAACATTAGTTATTTGGATCAAAATCTGAAAGATATGTTGATGTCCATGTCACATTAGTTTAGTTACTTGCTTCAAAACTTGAATGACATTTTGATGTAGATGTCTCATTATTTGTGTTATTTGGTTCAAAATCTGGATGATAATTATGTTGATGTAGCTGTGTGGCATGAATTAGGCCAGAGTGTTCCAGACACATGTATGAATGATATGCTGATGTATATTGCATTGTATTTTTATGTTTCACTTGAACAGGTTACTGTTCACACCCCTTCAGATGAAGCATTGGCTTTATTGAAATTTTTTTTATAGCGATTTCAATTTTGATATCTATTTTGATTTTGGCTCTATCTTACTCTTGCCCTCGTCCACAATTTTCCTTAGCCATCATCTTCTTTTATTATTTGACTATGCTTAATATAGGGGGTCATGATAATGAATTAGAATAGTCTGGTTTTTTTCTACTGTCATAAGTCATAAATATTCAATTATTTTGTGCATTTGCTTTGCCAATAATATGAATAAACCCATTGTTTCATCCAAAGCTCTAGAAGTGTATTGTGGCCCAGGGATAATGTAATTGAATCATTTTAGAGCTCAGAGTTCTCTCTCTCTCTCTGTCTCTCTGTCTATCATCTATACACACACTATATATATTCATATGTATAGATAGATAGATAGATAGACAGACAGACAGATAGATAGATAGATAGATAGATAGAGGGATAGATAGATAGATAGATAGATAGAGAGATAGATAGATAGATAGATAGATAGATAGATAGATAGATAGATAGATAGATAGATAGATAGATAAATAAATAGATACATAGATACATAGATACGTAGATACATAGACACAGAGAGAGATACATACGTACATACATACATACATGCATGCATGCATACATACATACATACATACGTACATACATACATACATACATACATGCATACATACATACATACATACATACCTACATACATACATACATGCATACATACATACATACATACATACATACATTCATACATACATACATATATACATACATACATACATATATACATACATACATACATACATAATATCCACCCAACAGCGTTATAAACACGAACCTGATATAACTTCCTTACATCTGCATGCAGACTAGACGTGATGTCCTGCAAGTGAGAGATTTCTAGAGATAAAACAGGATCCTTGATGGGAAAAAAGACTGACCATCCCATTTAAATAACTTTCGATTCCGATGACTTAGGTGCATGCAGCTTTCGCCCCTTGCCAAGTCGAGGTATGGGGAAGAGGGTATAATAAACAAGCTCCAATGTGTACAATACAGATTCCATATGGCACGCACGCACGCACGCACGCACGCTTTTGCGTGTGTGTTGGTGTGTGTGTGTGTTGGTGTGTGTTGTGTGTGTGTGTTGGGGTGTGTGTGTGTGTGTGTTTGTGTTTGTGTTGTGTGGGCGTGCGTGCGTGTGTGTGTGTGTGTGTTGTTTGTGGGGTGTGTGTGGTGGTGGTGTTTGGGGGTGTTGTGTGTAATGTGTGCGTG
>CM054161.1:47882626-47904489 GCA_028751875.1 Rapana venosa
AAATTTATGTTATATATTTATGAAAAACTTTATGTAATTTTTAAAATTTTTATATAATATTTATTATATATATATATATTTTTTTATATTATACTTATGTGGGTGTGGGGTGGGTGCGTGTAGGGGGAAAAGAGGGGAGGGGGATGCTGGTAGAATGGGAATTCGGTATGAATCGGTGTGTCTAAATACCATGAATAAAAACATTAAAAAAAAACAAAACAACAGAAAAAAGGGTTTTCCCAAAAACCAAAAAGGCCCCAGGGGACGAGGCGTCAGAGCCCTAAAATTCTCTAGGGCCCAGCTTTTTGAGGGGCGGCCCCCCTCTCCCTCCTGCTTTACCTTCCCTGCCCCTAAAGAGGGCGGGTCCCCTTTAAAGCTGGGTGAACTGGGGGGCGATGTACAAAGCAAGGCCCCAAAAAGGTCACCCCAATGGTAACCACGCCGGCTGCATAACTTTGGCTGGGGGGGAAAGCGAGGCCCCGCCACAGAGCATCCCGTCCTAAAGAAAAAACATAAATTAAACGCAAAATCGGTATCAAAACCCAAAGGGGAAACCATTTTCCTTACCCCTAAAAATTGTTCCATCCCATAAGGACCACTGCATGAAAACACAAACATGGAAGCATGCGCCGCCGTGCGTACACCACCCAAAAACACACACACAAACCCATTGGGGGGCCCCCCCCCCCGCCCCCAAAACCCCAAAACCCCCCCCCCGGAAAAAAAAAAAAAAAAAAAAAAAAAAAAACAAAACCCCCCCCGGAAATCTTTAAAAAATTTTTTAAAAGGCATTGATCAAAAAAAATTAAATTTATATTTAGGAAAAAAAAAATTAAAAAAAAAAAAATTTTTTTTTTTTTTGGGAAAAATTTTTTTTTTGTTTGCTTTTGCTGCTGTCTTTGTCTCTCTTTCTTTTTCCTTCTTTTCTTTCAAATTTTTTCTCTCCTTTTTTTTTGTTTTTGTCTTTTGCTTGTTTTTCTTCTTCTCTTTCTGCTTGTTTTCTCTGTCTTTTCTTTTCTTTTTTTCTCTCTTTTTCTTTTCCCTTTTTCCCGTCTGTCTTCTCTTTTCTTTTTGTTTTCTCTCTTTTTGTTTTCTCTCTCTCCCTTTTTTCTTTCTGTGTCGCTTTTGTGTTGTTGTTTCCTTTCTGGGGGCTTTTCATTTCTGTTTTTCCCCTTTTTTTCCCCTTTCTTCCCTTCTTCCTTCCTTTTCTCCCTTTCCTTCTTCTCTCTTCCCCCTTTTTCTCTTTTTTCTTTCTTTTTGTTTTTTCTCTCTCTCTTCTCTTCCCCCTCTTCTCCCCTTCTGTTCTCTTCTTTCCCCCCCTCTCCCCTTTCGTCTTCCTTTCTTGTCCTTTTTGTTTTTTGTTCCCCTTTTCAAAATTTCCTTTTTTTTTTCTTCTTATCCTCTCCCCCTCTCTCTCCCTCCCTCCTTCCCCTTCTCCCTCTCTTGGACTGAATACCGGAAACTGGGGAACCTGACTTCTAACGTCCGTCTTTTTTTAAAAACTTTCTCTAGGAGTTTGGAAAACCCCCACACATTTTCTAGTCTCCTGGCAAATTCAACCCTGGGAGCCCATTCCTTTTCCCCGACAAGGTGCTGCTGGGTAGTTTATCGATCCGTTCCACAACAAGCTGGCCAATCTTCTCGGTATGTCCCGTTCCCGGGGGGAGGGAGGGGGGGAGAGAGAGGGGAGAGAGAAGAAGAGTGGAGGAGGAGAGAGAGAGAGAGAAGAGGGAAGAGAGAGGGGAGAGGGAAGAAAAGAAAGGAGAGAGAGAAAGAGAGGGGGGTGGAGAGAGAGAAAAGAGAGAAAAACAGGAGAGAGAAACAGAGAAGATAGAGAAGAAGAAAAAGAGAGAGAGAGAGAGGAAGAAGAGGAGAGAGAGAGAGAAAAAGGAGAGGGAAAAAACTGAAAGAAGGAGAAAAAGAAACAGGGGAAAGGAGAAAAAGAAAAAAGGAGAAACAAGGAAAAATGGGGAGAAAAACAAAAGAAGAAAAACCCAGAGAGAGAGAAAACATTTTTTAAGGGGAAAAACTAGAAGAGAGGAAAAGAGGGAAAAAAAAGAAAGGGGAAAAAAGGGGGAAAAAGAAGAGGAGAAAAAAGAGAGGAGGAAAGGGGAGAAACAAAAAAGAAAAGAAAAGGAGAGAGGGGAAAGGGAGGGCGAGGCAAGGGGGAAAGGGGACCCGAAAGGGGGTAGAAAAGGAAGAACTTAAGGGGGGGGGGCGGGGCGGGGGGGGGGGGGGGGGAGGGAGAGGGAAATTAAAGAGGTGAACGAGGGAGAAGGGGGAAAAAGAGGGATAGGGCCCCCCCAAAAAAAAAAAAAAAGAAAAAAAAAACAACACAAAAAGCAAAAATTTAAAAAAAAAAAAACAAAAGAAGAGAAAAAAAAAAAGGGGCTCAATTTTCAAAGCAGGGCGAACGCCCAAAACAAAAAAACTAGGGGAAAAAATAAAAAAAACTTAAAAATTTCCCTCCAATCTTTTTTCCCTTTTTTTTTTAAAAAAAATGTTTAATTAACCCTTTTTTTTTCCCCCCACCCCTCTAAAAATTTAAAAAGATAACAATTTTTAAATGAAGGGGGAAGCGGGTGATTGTGGGGCCCCTTAAGGCAGGTGGCCAAAGTAATAAACAGAAATAATAATTTGTTTTTGAGGTTTAGGAAAAAAGGGACGAGAAGAAAAAAAAAAAGGCGGGGCCAGAAAAAACCCCCAAAATACCCCCAACCCATAAAATAAGGCATACAGATTGGTGACACCAAGAAAGAGAAAAAAAACCCCAAAAAAAAAACCCCCAATACCCAAATTCTCTGGGGATTTTTTTTTATTTTTTCTTTTATATCGGGAAAATGAATAAGCATTTAGTTTTTTTTTTTTTACACCCAGTCCCCGGGGTTTTTGCGGTTTGTAAATTCTGTCATTTTTTCCCCCCGGCCACCAATGGCCTACCTTACAAAAAGCGGAACAGGATTTAACGGTGCGAAAGATTTTCTGCGTGCGTTCGCACACGGGGCCCCTCGTTTTAGTCTCATATGGACTTTTTGGGGAGAGTGGATCTGCACTGATTTTAAAAACCCTCCGGGGAAAAAAATCCCCTTGAACGGGAATCGAACCCGGGTGTCAAATTCGAGCGAAATGTTCTGACCACTAGGCTACCCCCCCCCCCAAAGCTGAGTGGGGGGGGGGGGGGGAGGGGAAAAACCCAAACAAAATAAAAAAAAAAATCTTAGTTTGAAAAAGTAATTTTGACAGGAAGTTTGTTATTGCCGAGACAGCTTCTAATAAAATTTTTCTTCCTTGCAAAATGAAGCAAGGGAAAAAAAACCAAAAAAACGAAAAAGAACAAGAAAGCGAAACACGGAAACTTTGTGTTCCGTTTCTTTCGTTGGCATTTTGTTTTCTTCAGCTTTTTATCATGATGCCACACCCTCACTATCTTTTTTGGCCTTCATTCATTTTTTTTTAAAAATTTGTTTTTAAGAACAATTTGTTTTCTTTTTTCTATCTACTATCTATTATCTATCATCTACTATCTATTATTAAACTATTTTTCTATCTATTATCATTATCATTTCCCCTTTTTCTTCTTTACTATCTCTTCTTCTTTTCTACACTATTTCTTTTTCTTCATCTTCTATCTTTATCTATTATCTATCTATCTATCTATTTATTAAACTTCTATCTATCTATCGTCTGTTTCTGTCTGTTTCTTTTCTATCTGTCTGTCTGTCTGTTTGGGTTTCTTCTGTCTTCTTAAAACTGTCTTCTTCTTTTTTTCTATCTATCTATCTATCTTTTACCGCTCGTTGGTTCTGAAATTTTGCCCCCGTGCGTATTTTTTGTTGTTTTTGTATTTTTT
The DNA here is from genome assembly GCA_028751875.1 of Rapana venosa. Lineage (NCBI taxonomy): Eukaryota > Metazoa > Mollusca > Gastropoda > Neogastropoda > Muricidae > Rapana > Rapana venosa. The sequence goes on from CM054161.1 coordinate 47,886,477, forward strand.
ATGCGTGTATGGTTATATGGTATGGTATGTTGTATTTGTATGGATTTGGATGGATGGATGTTTAGATGTATGGATGATTTTTGTATGTATGCAGGATGGTGAATATAGTATGGGGTATGTTTTGTATGGGTGGATGGATAGATGGATGGATGGATGGATAGTGGATGATGTGTGTATGTATGGGGGACGGAATGCCAGGGTCAAAGACTCGCTTTCCCCCAAACTAAGGTGCAGCAAAATTTTTCGTGGTTACCAAAGGGACGGGTGACCGTTTGCGGCCTTTGGTTCGTACAGTCCCCCAGTTCACCCAGTTGTAAAAGGGTACCTGCCCTTTTACGGTGAGGGAGGGTTTAAAACAATGAGGAGAGAGGTGGGCGCCCCCTCAATATTATGGCGTCGGAGAAGCGAGGCTTGACTCTTGCTCCCAAAAAATTACAAGTTATGGGAACTCTGTCTCTTTACTTTTTTTGTATGTTTTTTGTATGCATGTATGTATGTAGTATGTTTATGTAGTTTATGTATGTATGTATGTTTTGTATGTATGTATGTATTAAGTATGTGGTGTGTGTGTTATGTATGATGTATGTAGTATGGTATGTTTATGTATGTTGTATTTTATGTATGTATGTATGTATTGTATGTATGTATGTATGTATGTATGTATGAATGTATGTATGTATGTGTGTTGTATGTATGTGTGTGTATGAGCATAGTATGTATGTATGTAATGTATGTATGTATAGTATGTATGATGATGTAATGTTAGTATGTTGTATGTATGAGGTATGATGTATGTATGTATGTTTGTATGTATGTAGATGTATGTACCATGGTATGTATGTTGCTGTGGCTTTGTTGTGTGTGAGTGTGTATGTGTATGTTTTAGTGATGTAGGTTATGTATATGTATGTAGTTGGTATTATGTATGTATGGGTTATGTATGTTTGTAAGTATTATGTATGTTGTTGTATGTATGTATGTTATGTATGTATGTATGTATGTATGTATGATGTGTGTGTGTGTGTATGGTATGTATGTATGTATGTATGTATGTAGTGTGTGTATGTATGTATGTAGTGTATGTATGTATGTATGTATGGGATGCATGTATGCATGTATGTTGTGTATGTGTATGTATAGTATGTATGGGTATGTGTATATGTATGTAGTGTATGTATGTATGTATGTATGTATGTATGTATGTATGTATGCATGTATATGTGTAGTATGTATGTATATATGTAAGTATGTATGTAGTATGTATGTATGTATGTATGTATGTATGTATGTATGTATGTATGTGTATGTATGGTGTATGTATGTATGGGTATGTGTATATGCATGTGTATGTATGTATGTTTGTATGTATGTATGTGTGTGTATGTATGTATATGTGTATGTATGTATGTCTGTCTGTATGTATATATGTAAGTATCTATGTATGTGTGTATGTATGTATGTATGTGTATGTATGATGCATAATATGTATTGTATCTATGTATGTGTATATATATATATATATATATATATATTATATATATATATATATTATATATATATATATATATTATATTATAATTATATATATAAGATATATATTATATATGTATAGTATGTATTAAGTATGTTGTATGTATGTATGTATGTATGTATGTATGTGGCTATATATGTAAGTTACGTATGTATATATGTCTGTATATATATGTAAGTATGTACGTATGTTTGTATGTATATATGCATGATAGTATGTATGTACGTACGTATGTGTGTATGTTATGTATGTATGTATGCATATAATTATTATATATTATATATATTTATTTATATATATATATTTTATATATATTATATATTTATATATTATAATATTATTTTTTATTTATGTATATTATATATTACATAATTTAATTTTGTTGGGATGTATGATGTATTATGTTTTACGTTTTATGTTTGTATGTATGTATTTTATGTATGTAGTATGTATGTATGTATTTATGTATGTAGTATGTATGTATTGTATGTATGTACGTGTGTATGTAGGGATGTGTGTATGTATTTATGTATACATATATGCAAACACAATTTCAACACAATACATTGTATACAATTTCATACGATACATACAATGTAATCAATAAAATTCTGTGTTTTTTTTTGGGGGGTCTCCCCTGTTTGATTTTTTTATTTGTTTTTTTTTCCCTGCCCCCTTTTGTCCGCGATTTCTTGCGTGAAATTCGGGCTGTTCCCCGGGGAGGGTGCCAAAACGCAGCGCCACCTTTTTTTTCATTTTTCCTTTGCAAAAAGTTTTTGTTTCCCTATCGAGTGGGTTTTTCTACAGTTTTTTTCCAGGCACCCCTCTTGCTGCGGGGGTTGTTTTTCGTGCGCTAAAAAAAACTATGTGAGCTAGCAGCACGGGCCCCTCGGTTTATCGCTCATCCGAAAGATAGCACCCCAGCCCACCACTCATGGCAAATAGAGGGGAGGAAAGTTTCGGTCCAAACGGATTCGAAACCCAGCAACCACTCCGACCGGACTTTCCCTTCCGGGCAGACGCGTTCCCAACTAGCCCCCGATCCGGGACAGACAGACAGACAGAGAGACAGACAGACAGACAGACAGGCAGATAGACAGGACAGACAGACAGAGAGACGACAGACAGACAGACGACAGACAGACAGCAGGCAGACAAAAGACAGACAGACAGACTGACAACAGACAGAAAGAGTCAGACAGACAGAAAGAGACAGACAGACAGACAGATAGAAAAACAGACAGACAGAGAGACAGGGAGACAGACAGACAGACATACAGACAAAAAGGCAGACAGACCAAAAAGACAGACAGACTTTACAGACAAAAAGCAGACAGGCAGACAGAAAGACAGACAGACAGAAAGACAGACGGACAGGAAGACAGACAGACAGACAGGCAGAGAGCGAGCGAGAGAGAATGAATGAATGAATCTGTTTAATGGGGGAAGGAATAAACACGCATCTTAGCTTTTCTATATCGAGATCCCGGAATAAAAAAAAAAAAAAAAAATCAATGATAAAAATGTCAAACCAAAAAATCAAAGAGAGCAAGGTATTGATTGACTGAATGATTAATTGATTGATTGATTAATTTATTGATTAATTGATTGATAAAGTGATTGGTTAATTAATTAATGGATTGATCGATCTATTAATTGATTGATTAAGTGATAGAGTGATTGATTAATTGATTGATTAATTGATCGATTGACTGATTGAGTGATAAAGTGATTGATTGATTACCTGGTAATCTTTTTCCCCCAAGAGTTGCAGATAAATATTGACATACTTTTTTTCCATACGTCATTTGCCCTGAAGAGGGACAATCCTTAATAATCACAAGTAATAATTTCAAGTAAGCGTAAAGAAAAATAATCATTATAAGAGAGAGAGAGAGCGAGAGGGGAGAGAGAGAGAGAGAGAGAGAGAGAGAGAGAGAGAGAGAGAGAGAGAGAGATAGAGATAGAGATACAGACAGAGACAGAGAGAAATAGAGAGAGAAAGAGTGAGAGAAAGACAGACAGAGAAAAAAGAGAGAAAGAAAGTGAGTGAGAGAGAGAGAGAGAGAGAGAGAGAGAGAGAGAGAGAGAGAGAGAAGAGAGAGGAGAGAGAGAGAGGAAGAGGTAGAGAGACGGAGAGACAAAGAGACAGAGACAGTCAGAGAGAGAGAGAGAGAGAGAGAGAGAGACAGACAGACAGACAAGCAGACAGACAGACAGACAGAAACCCCCCCCCCCCCCCCCCCCCCCAGAGAGAGTGACAGAAAGAGAGAGTGAGAGAGACAGAGACAGAGAGGAAGAGACAGAGAGAGAGAGCTACAGACAGACAGACAGTGACAGATTGACAGTGACAGACATACAGAGACAGTCACACAGTCAGACAGATAGACAGTGACAGATAGACAGTGACAGTCGCACAGTCAGACAGATAGACAGACAGACACACAGACAGACAGACAGTCACACAGACAGTGACAGACAGACAGTGACAGTCGCACAGTCAGACAGATAGACAGACAGACACACAGACAGACAGACAGACAGTCACACAGTCAGACAGATAGACAGTGGCAGACAAGACAGTGACAGTCACACAGTCAGACAGATAGACATACAGTGACAGACAGACAGACAGTGACAGACAGACAGACAGACAGACAGTGACAAACAGACAGAAGAAAAACCCTAACCAAACCAACCACAGGCATAGACATAAAGGGAGCGGAAATAATGCTTTTAAGATAATGAATGCTACCCCGTAGGCAACGTTTACAATGGTGTGTTTTGTTTTGTTTTGTTAATTTCCCCCAACCCCCGGCCTAAACCACAGAGATAGAATAAAAAATTACAACAAACCTACCCATTTGTAGGTCGAGAGAGAGATAGAGAGATAAAATGATAGTGAGAGAGAGAGAGAGGGGGAGAGGGGAGAGAGAGGGAGGGAGGGAGGGAGGAGGGGAGAGAGAGAGGAGAGAGAGGAGGAGGGAGAGGGGAGAAGAGAGTTGGAGAAGTAGAGAGGGGAGAGAGAGAGGAGAGAGAGGGGGGAGGGAGAGTCAGAAAGAGAGGGGGGGAGGGAGGAAGAGAGAGAGAGAGAGAGAGGGGAAGAGAGAGAGAGGGAGAGGGAGAGATATAGAGAGGAAGAAGGAGACAGAGACACAGAGGACAGAGACAGAGAGGAAAGAGGGAGAGAGAGACAGAGAGACAGAGATAGATAGATAGAGAGAGAAATAAGAGAATAAAGGAGAGAAAGAGAGGAAAGAGAGAGGGGAGAGAGAAGGAGAGAGGAGGAGGAGAGAGAGAGAGGGAGAAGAAGAGACAGAGAGAGGGAGAGAGAGAAAAGAGAGGGAGGGATGAGAGAGAGAGAGAGAGGAGAAGAGAGAGAAAAGGAGGGAGAGAGAGGGGGGGGAAAGGAGACAAGAAGAGAAACTTTAAATCTTACAAAAAGCTTTTACGAAGGTGAGGTTGTTCATTGTCCAAAAAGATAACAGCTAACAAACAAACACACACACACACAGACAAACACACAAGCAAACACACAAATAAACAAAGACACAAAAAAAACAAACAAACAAACACGAGACGAAACAAAGCAAACAAATCAACAAGAAATGCTATTTCGTTCTCTTCGCTCCAACTGTTTATTGTCACCACTACTGATTGTCATCATACCTTATTCCTTCTTTCTTTCTTTCTTTCTTTCCTTTTTTCTTTCATTCTTTCTTTCTTTTCTTTCTTTCTTTCTTTCTTTCTGTTCTGTTCTGTTCTGTTCTGTCTTTTTCTTTTTGGTTGCTATCTACTATCTATCTATCTATCTATCTATCTATCTATCTATCTATCTATCTATCTATCTATCTATTCTATCTATCTATCTATCTGTCTGTCTGTCTGTCTGTCTGTCAGACTGTCTGTCTGTCTGTCTATCTATCTATCTATCTATCTATCTATCTATCTATCTGTCTGTCTGTCTGTCTGTCTGTCTTGTCAGACTGTCTGTCTGTCTATCTATCTATCTTCTATCTATCTATCTATCTACTACTACCTACCTACCTACCTACCTACCTACTACCTACCTACTACCTATCTAGCTATCTATCTATCTATCTATCTATTCTATCTACCTACCTACCTACTATCTATCTATCTATCTATCTATCTATCTATCTATCTATCTATCTATCTATCCGTCTTTATCTCTTTCTTTCTGTCCTTCCTGTTATTTTTTCCTTTCTTTTATTTCTCTTTTGATTTTCTTCCCTTCTTTTCTTTCTCTCTTTTTGTTGGTGCTTGATTTCTTTATTTTCTATCTTTCTCTCTTTCTCTCTATCCTACTATGTTTGTGCTTCCTTTCCTTTCTGTCTTTCTTCTCTTCTCTTTGTTTCATACTTTGTTACTTACTTTGTTTCATTTTTTCTCTCTTTCTTTTTCTTCACTTCCTTTTTTTACCTTCCTTTCTTTCTTTCTTTTTTCTGTCTTTCTGTCTGTCTGTCTTTCTTTTTTCCTTCCTTCCTTCCTTTCTTTCTTTCTTTCTTTCTTCCTTCCTTTCATTCTTTCTCTCTTTCTTTCTTTTTTTCTTTCTTTCTTTCTTTCTTCCTTTCTTTCATTCTTTCTCTCTTTCTTTCTTTTTTTCTTTCTTTCTTCCTTTCTATCTATCATCTATCTATCTATCTATCTATCTATCTATCTATCTATCTATCTATCTATCTATCTAATCTATCTATACATCCATCTATCTTCTTCCTTTCTTTCTTTCTTTTCCCCCTTTCTTGCTTTCTTTCATAATCTTTCTTTTTGTCTTTCTGTTTTTTTTTTTGTCTGTGTCTGTGTCTCTCTTTGGTGATGATGTTTATTATTTTTATTTTTGTTTTTGTTTCGTTTTGTTTGTTTTGTTTTTGTTTTGTTTTGTTTGTTTTGTTTTGTTTGTTTTGTTTAGTTTTGTTTGACTCATTTCCGCACCCCCCAGCTGTAATGCAAAAGATTTGTTTGATGATCTAAATTAAAAAAAACAAAAACACGAACTGTCAATTCCTTTCACACTGGGTGTTTTGTTTGGATGTTTTTTCCTGTTCTTGCTTTGGTGGGTGTTTTCTTTGTTGTTGCTGGAGTGTCTCGGCTAGTTCTCTGAGGTTAACCAACAGTGAAATTTTAGGTATACAGGCGATTTTTTTTTACCACGGGCCGGGATAGCTCAGTGGTCAGAGCACTCGCTTTCCCCCAGCTAAGTTAAGCAGCGTCGAGCGCGTGGTTACCACTTGGATGGGTGACCGTTTGCACGCCTTGGCTTCAGTACAGTTCTCCCCAGTTCACCCAGCTGTAAATGGGTACCTGCCCTCTTTAGGGTCAGGGAAGGTAAAGCAGCAAGAGAGGGAGAGAGAGAGGAGATGGGCGCCGCTCTCAATATGCTGGGCCCGGAGAAGTTGAGGTCTCTGACGTCTTGCTCCACTATGACGTTATAGGTTATGGGACAGCTTTACCTGTAGCTGCATTCTAACTTCAGGGTTGGTATTTTAAAATATGACGCCTATGTGTACGCATTAAAACTTTGTGTGTGCACGCATTAAAATTTGTGTGTGCACGCATTAAAATTTTGTGTGAGTCACGCATTAACATTTTTTAATTGCTATCCAATTCATGCTGGTGTGAAGTGGCCTACCCTTCTGAAAGAATATCTTGCGTATAGGTTAAACATTGATCAGCTTTTTGGAAGAATAGGCCATTGTGTGCCGGTGGTCGGAATGGATGACAATTTTTACGAAACCTCATACACCATGAAGATGGATTTTTAAAAACCCCCATAAATTAAGATTGCTTATTCTATTGTTCTTGAAATAAACTTTTAAAAAAAAGGTTAAAACGGGTTTTGAATGTGTGCGCAAGGTGTTCCGCGTGCATTCACACAAAAGACCACAGTTACTGTAAGTCTCTTCCAAAACATTTTTGGGGGAGTGGAGTCAGCACAGAACACCTGGCGCACAGGTTAAATCCTGTTCTGCTTTTCGAAGAGTAGGCATTGCGTGCCGGTGATAGGAACGTGGGACAAAAATTTACAAAACCGCATACACACAGGGACTGGATAGGGAAAAAAGCACACTAGTGCTTATTATGCATTATCCTTGATATAAAAGATAAACAAAGAAATAAATGTTAGCTCCAGGGGCAAAATCCCCTTGAACGGGTGTCTCTGGTGGGGCTGGAACCCGGGCCGTCAGATCAGGAGCACAAGGCTGTAACCACTGGGCCATGCAGGATGTCAATACTTATCTGTAGCCCTTGGGGATAAAGAGTATCAATCGATCAATCAATCAATCAATCTTCTTTTCAATTCAATCAATCAATCGATCTTTCCTATATCAATGAATTAACCAATCTCCTCTTCAATCAATCGATCGATCAATCAATCATTGATCGATTCAATCCATCCATCCATCCATCCATCCATCAATCAATCAATCAATCAAACAATCAATCAATCGATCGATCAATCAATCCATCCATCCATCCACCCATCAAACCAACCAATCAATCAATCAATCAACCAACCAAGCAACCAAGCAACCAACCAATCAATCAATCATTCAATCAATATCTCCCTTTTTGCTTATTTTTTCTACCTATCCAGGTTCCTTCTCCTTCTTGTTTTTTTTTTACACAAGTCCTTGTTCTAAAGTCAGAACGTGTTGGCTGAGGCCAGCAGGAAAACCTCCTGCAGAGTTACAAGTGCAGGAAAAGACCAGGCACTATAATATACTATACTAAACCTCCCACCCACGTAAATAGGTAAAGGGTGTCACATAACCTATGTGGTTGTGAGTGAGGCGTCAGAGACCTCAACTTCTTAAGGGTCCAGCATATTGAGGGCGGTGCCTATCTCCTCTCCCTCGCTGCTTTACCTGCCCTGACCTTAAAGAGGGCAGGTACCCATTTACAGCTGGGTGAACTGGGAGGGACTGTACTGAAGCCAAGGCGCGCAAATGGTCACCCATCCAAGTGGTAACCCTTCTTGACGCTGGTTAACTTGGCTGGGGAAAGCCAGTGCTCTGACCACTGAGTTATCCCGTCCCTGTCCCCACCCACGTACTATGGCCCAAAAACTAGTCTCTTTATCCCCACCAGAGGGTCATCTTTATAGGGTGTTTGTTCCTGTTGTTCTGATTGCGGAAACTCCGTGAGTAGAATTCTACCCACCTGTTGAAAATTCTACGCTACAAATAACTTGTAGCATGCTCGTGTCTTTCTTTGTCTCTGGTTTGTTATTTAGCTAAGCCAAGCACCGTCTTTGATTGTGTTAGTTTGCTCAGTGGTCACAGCACTCGCTTTTCCCCCCAGCTAAGGTTAAACCAGCATTGAGCGTGGTTACCAAAAGTGGATGGGTGACCGTTTTCGCGCCTTGGCTTTAGTACAGTTCTCAAGATCACCCAGCTGTAAATGGGTACCTGCCCTCTTTTGGGTCAGGGAAGGTAATAATAATAATAATAATAATAATAATAATAATAATGATATTAATAAATGGAATTTATATAGGTTAAGCAGCGAGGGAGAGAAGATGGGCACCACCCTCAATATGCTGGCCCCTAGAGATGTGAGGTCTCTGACATCTCGCTCCCCTACGACCACATAGGCTGTGGGACACCTCTACTTTTTACCTTGACCTTTTTGAAAAAAAACACACTTTTTTTAAATGGCAGAAATAGGGTGGCAGTGGGATTGGGGGGGGGGGAGGGAGGAAGGCAGCAGAGGGAGGGTGGGATAGCCTTGTGGTTGTGCTTGTGATCTGACTACCCACGATCAATCCAAATGTGAGACACCCATTTTAGCAGATTTCACTGACTCCATTTCCCTCAAAGATCTTCCGATGAGACTAATATTAAACCAAAGCCCCTGTGCAAACAGACCAGAACGCTTACCATGCAAACTCGTTCTTCGTAATTTTTTCTTCTTCGTAGTTCTTTCTTCTTCGCAATTCTTTCTTCTTCGCAATTTGGTTCTTCTTCGCAATTCTTTCTTCTTTGCAATTCTTCTTCTTCGCAACTCTTTCTCTACCAATTCTTGTTCTTCGCAATTCTTGTTCTTCGTAATTTTTTCTTCTTCGCAATCTTCTTCTTCGCAATTCATTGTTCTTTACAATTCTGTTCTTCGTAATTTTTTCTTCTTCGCAATTCTTTCTTCTTCGCAATTCTTCTTCTCTACCTCTTCGCAATTGTTATTTGCACTTCTTCTTTGCATTTGTTTTTGTTGTTGTTCTTTTTCTTCTTCTTCTTCTTCTTCTTTTTCTTCTCTCTTCTCTTCTTCTTTTCTTCTTCTTTCTTCTTCTTACTCTTCTTCTTCTTCTTGTTCTTCTCATCTCTTCTTCTTCTCTTTCTTCTTCTTCTTCTTCGCAATTCTTGTTCTTCTTCGCCATTCTTCTTTTTGACAATTTTTCTTCTTGCTGTTGTCGTTCTACTTCTTCTTTTTCAACAGGACAAAAAAAACAAACAAACCCGAAGACCCCAACAGATGATAAATTAGCGTGTGGTTCAGATTCCGTTTTTAGAATTTTGACATCTACTCCATTTCTTGACATCTGCTTCTTGAAGGAAGAGACAGAACGGGGAGAGAGGGATGCAGAGGGAGGGATGGAAGGGAGAGGTGGTGGGGGACAGAAGTGGAGGTGAGGGTGAGGAGTTTTTCAGATCTGAAGTGTATCCACGTGGGGTTGTTGAAGGAGGAGGTGTGTGTGTATGTGGGGAGGGGGGGTAGAGTTATCAATTGAGTCAGGTTGTCATGGTGTGTACGTTTGTTTGTCCGTTGTGTTCGACGATAACCTTCAAAACAGCAGAGGAGGCAGCTGCTGTTTTGAAAATTGCGTAGAAATTTGATGATAGTGGATGTGCCTTGCCCATAATCCCCCTTCCCCCCAACTCTTTCGGCCAAGTGGGCATAAGGACAGTCAGTGTTGGAGATGTTCTCCAAAGGCCAACCAGCCCCCTAGGGCTGCAGCACATAAGGACTGTGGCAAGTCAAGCCTTCTAGTCAGAGAGTCATAGTCGATCACTAAAGACTAAGCTGTACAGTGGAATTCCATGAGTGGGAAAGCCACTGGTCATACAGCCTCTCACTTTGCTGTTGCTCACCAGCGTCAATGGTTTACGGGTTCAAGAAGTGGGTTTTTTTTTTAAATCAATAATTTTCCTTTTTTGTTTAAAAAAAGACATATCATGCTCACAAAGCCGAACTAATAAAATTCATAACCAAAACCAAAGCAACGAACACAAAACGTGTTTATATTTGTCCTAACTTTTTGTTCAAATAGATAAACATAATAATAATAATAATAATAAACAAAATGATAATAATAACTGGAACTTATATAGACATACAATGTTCAATGATCCAAATACTAACACATTTCAGAAACAAACTCAAAGACCACAACAAGGGTCAATAGTTGCCCTCACTTCTTGTTTCAAAATAGATTATATCAATGTTCAATGATCCACACTTTTTTTTATAGCAAAATTAGCAAGAAATTTAATGTGTTTTTTAAGAACACAAACTGCTTTATCTTCACACAGTTGACATTGCACAAAGCTGTAAGATCTCACAGAAAGTCTTATCCTTCACACACTTCACATTTCATAATTCTACTATGAGCGAACAAAGAGAGTTGAATCCTTTACATGGTTTGCATAAAACCTTTTTAAAAGTTTTTTTCCCATCATCATCGCCATTTTCATCATCACACACCACCACCACCACCACACCATCACCACCACCACCACCACCACCACCACCACCACCACCACCCACCACCACCATTCCCCACCATCCATCATCATCATCCACCATCATCATCATCATCATCATCATCATCATCATCATCACATCATCATCATCATCATCATCAATCATCATCAATCATCATCACCATTACCATCATCATCATCATCACCACCATCATCGTATTCTAATATCACTTTGGGCGAAGATATGTTACTTTAAAGAAAGAACACACATGCACACACGCACGCACGCACACGCGAAACACACACACAACACATACACACACACACACACGCGCGCGCGCGCGCGCGCGCGCGGGAAGCGTGATTAAACCCCAGGTGCTGAAGGCATGGTGTGTATGTACTGGCAGTTATTGTTGTAAACGATCAGTCTTAAGCTTGTTGTTTCCTCTTATGTTATCATAAAAACACTTCAACGTACGACAGAAACACGAATGTTTTCTTTTCTAGAACTGCAGGCTTAGTGTCTGTGTTTTTGTTTTCCCCCGCCTTTCTGGTTCATTCAGTATATAATAATAATAACACACTACTACTACTACTACTACTACTACTACTAACTACTACTACTACTACTACTACTACTACTAAAAGAAGAAGAAGAAGAATGGAATTGATATAGCGCTATATCTTGCAGAGACAAATCAAAGCACCTGCACTCAACTCATTCTTACACAGTCATACAACCAGAGACAATTAATAGTTCCATCAAGTCCAAATGTGCACGCACGCACGCACGCGCACACACACATACGCACGCACCACACACACATATACACACACACACACACACACAGGTCACACACCCTGGCAGGCCGATAGAATCTCGGCTTTTGAAGGTAGGGAAAAGCTATGAGATGAAGCAGAAGAGGAAAATCTTAGGTTTGAAATTAATATCCTTGAGACTAGATTTAAAAGTTTCATAAGAAGGCTTTTGGCGGAGAGAGAGAGGGAGGTCATTCCAGATCGATGGACCAGAAATAGAGAAAGAGCCACGCTGATGGTGGATTGGTTGAATCTAGGTATTCGTAAGGACAAGGTTTCTCATCAAAGTATATCATCACTTCTCACCCTCTCTTCCCACCCACTCCGCCCCACCCTTCCCTTCCCCCCTCCCTCCACCCACACCAATTGCTTCCTCTCTGACTACTAAAAATCTTTCTTTAGAACACACAAGGTTCAGATGTCCTTATTTGGATTGATCTTCAACTGTCACAATCTGAAAAGTATTTGGGTTTTTTTGGTAACTGCTAAGGACATCCTTTTTCTATCAACGCACACGAAAGACACGAACCAAATGAATGACAAGAACAAGATATTACATCAAAATAAAACTCAGTCGAGATTGTAAAACGTCGAACGAATTCTTTGTAAACGTTTTTCGGGAGGAAATAATTGGTGTTAATTTTTGCCCAATTAGCGCGCCCACAAAGATAACAGGAATGTTCAGATCTGGAAGTGTTGGTCTTGCGATTTTGCAGTCTGCTGCATTGACAGCTCACCTGGTGAAGGGAAGGAGAAGGTCAGGTTACTCAGGAAGTTTCCAGAGCTCAGGAAGATGGTTTTCATCTCGTTGAACCGGTCCATTTTACGAAATAGCCAATTTACGACACCGCAGCGGATGTTTTTGTCATAAACAGATTACCTACCTGAGCGAAGTTGTGCTAAAAACTTCCTCTGTTTTCTTTGTGTGTGGACAGTTATGCTTATTTTCGTTTTGGAGTTGCAGTGGGTGGTGGTGGTGGTGGGTGGTGGTTTTGAGGGTTGTTTTGTTTGTTGATTTGTTTGTTTTGTTTTCTGGCTTGTAAGTAATCTGCATTCGTATTTCGTTTATAAATAGTACTATGCCTATTTATTTATTCATTTATTCTTTTATCCGTCTGGTATCACTTAAAGTGGAAAAACGTTAAAATTGAAGACTTAGTTACTTATTCTTTTATTTCGAGAATAATGGAAAAAGCACCCATGTCCCTTTTTTTACATCCAATCCCCGTGTGTAAGCATTTTTGTTAATTTTTTCATCCGTTTCCAACAGCACACAATGGCCTACTCTTCCAAAAACCGTAACAGGCTTTTACGTGTGCACAAGATGCTCTGCGTGCTTGAGGGTGGCGCCCATCTCCTATCCCTCGCTGCTTTACCTTCCCTGACCCTAAAGAGGCAGGTACTCATTTACAGCTGGGTGAACTGGGGGACTGTACTGAAACCAAGGCTCACAAACGGTCACCCCTCCAAGTGGCAACCACGCTTGATGCTGCTTAACCTTAGCTGGGGGAAAGTGAGTGCTCTGATCACTGAACTAGACATAGGTTGCATGAAACAAGCTTATGACAAATAGTTATGTGCCATGAAGTCAAAGAGAAGAAAGAAATTGTGCAAGGTAAACAGAAAACCAAACTTTAACACACCCACACACACACCATCCCCCACCCCCATCCCCACACACACCAACATCCCCACTCACACACACACACCAAAATCTCCCCTCACACACGAACACACCACACACACACACCACACATCACCTATCCAAATCCCCACACACACACAAACCAACCATACCTTCTCCCCCCAACACAACAACTCCCCAACACACTCAAACACCCATATACTCCCCCCCCCCCCACACACACAACCACACACTCATACCCCCACATGCACACACAAACAAACACCCATACCACCACATACACACACACACAAACACCCTTACCCCCCTCCCCCACCACACACAAAACACACACCCATTTCCCCACATACACACACAAACATACACCCATGACCCCTCCTCCCCTCCACACACACACACAAACATACCTCCCACACACACAGCACACACACACTCACACACAAAACACACCCATACACCCCCCCCCCTGCCCCTACACACACACATACCCCTCACTCCCACCCTCCACCACCCCACCCCCACACCCTCCCCCCAAACTGGAACCTGCCCAAATTATTGAAGAGAACAGGACAAAACCCTGGACCGGCAACACACGACCAGGCCACAAGTCAATTACACTCCATCGTGTTTTGCCCCTTACTCAGCAGGGCATGCAAGTGCTCATTAGCAGCCAAGGAAAATTCCTCCTCCTCCCCACTCTAACACCCCCCTTCCCCTCCCCCTTTCTTTCTGACCACAGCCCTGTGTTAAACAGGCAGCTCAGAGAATTAGTCGACTTACTTTACTTAGCTGGACATCTGGAAAATCCTTGAGAGTGAAAGTCGTTTATGATTATACATAACATCCCAGTCCTCTACCTCTTCCTACTCTCACCTCCATCCTGTATGCACATACACATGCACACAGACAGACAGACAGACACATGCACACACGCACATACACGCACACACAAACACACACGCCTGCGTGTGTATATGCATGCACAGTCACATACACACACATACACACACACACTCACACCCATACTCCCCTCACAAACACACACACCAAAACAAAAACACACACACTATATCCCTCCACCCACACCCCCCCCCACAAAACACACACACACACACTCTAACATCTCCTCACACACACACAAACACACCCAACTCCCTGCCCCTACACACACACATACCCCTCACTCCCACCCCCACCACCCCAACCACTCACCACACCACCAAACTGGAACCTGCCCAAATTATTGAAGAGAACAGGACAAAACCCTGGAGCAGCACCACACGACCAGGCCACAAGTCAATTACAATCCATCGTGTTTTGCCCCTTCCTTCAGCAGGGCATGCACGTGCTCATTAGCAGCCAAGGAAAATTCCTCCTCCTCCCCACTCTAACACCCCCCTTCCCCTCCCCCTTTCTTTCTGACCACAGCCCTGTGTTAAACAGGCAGCTCAGAGAATGAGTTGCCTTACTTTACTTAGCTGGTCATCTGAAAAAATCCTTGAGCGTGGAAGTTGTTTATGATTATACACAACATTCCTTTCCTCTACCTCTCCCTACCCCCATCCCCACCCTCCTGTAAACAGGTACGCACGCACGCACACATATACACGCTTGCATGCATGCACACACACACATGTTTGCATGCACACACACATGTTTGCATGCACACACACATGCAAATACACGCACGCGTGCGCACACACACACACATTCAAATACTTTATCATCTCAAACAAAGACCCAGCAGCAGTACGGGTTTCCTCTGGCTGGTGGCCCAACGGCAGCCTGACATTGATAGGCTGGCTCCCTGTGGACGTCTGACCCTGAAGATGCAACATACTGGGTATGGCTGGGGTGTGGAGGTGAGATTGAAATGAGCCAGGAGGGAACAGTAGGACAGGAATATGAACAGGAGAAGGAGGCATCCACAATAACAAAATGAAAACAAAGAAAGCTAATAACAAAAAAAAACCTGAAATGCCTTCATCTTTACACTAAAATGTAAAGGTAAAGGTGTTGCCATAACCAATGTGGTTGTTCAGAGACCTCACTTCTCTAGGAGGCCAGCATATTGAGGGTGGCGTCCATCTCCTCTCCCCTCGCTGCTTTACCTTCCCTGACCCTACAGAGGGCAGGTACCCATTTGCAGCTGGGTGAACTGGGATACTGTACTGAAGCTAAAGTGCGCAAACCACGCTCGATGCTGCTTAATCTTACCTTGGGGGAAGCGAGTGCTCTGATCACTGAGCTATCCCGTCCCCAGTTTACACCGCCTACATCATTATTTTCTTCCACGATATTTCTTTTAGGGAGGGGGCAACACCTACTACTCTCCATTCAAAAGAACGACTACGACCATCTCAGAAAACAAGAACAGGTCATCATTCTAAGACTCGGTTCTGGGCAGAACAGGCTAGACCACCAAATGTCCATTAAGTTAAAACTAGTTCCTTCTCCCGTGTGGTAAGGAAAACCAGACTGGCGAACACATCCTTCAGAGGTGCACGCTATTCAACGACCTGAGGAAGAAGATTGTGTGGCTGACAGAGATAACCCTGCAAACCAAACTGTACAGCCCACAAGAGGAGCTGAAAAAGACATGCACTTATTTTCCCAGACATATCTGCCCGCGTAAATGGGGAACGAGGAAAGAAGAGAAGAAGAATCTAGGAAAACAACAAGAAAGACAGAGTACAACATAGGAAAACAAAACAAAACTAAACTGTTGGGAAAGTTTGACAGCAAAATAATCTTCAACCACCATCCCCCCACCTCTCCCCACGCAGCTATTAAGAGTTTTGACTCTTAACTTCTTACCCTCACACTCAAGTAAGAGAGGGTGAAGGAGGTGGAAGGGGAGACAATGAAATCATGACTGGTGGCTACCCCTTTTCTTTGTTTAAAACCATACACCCCAAATAAGGCACTTGCTCTTTCTCCCAAAAAGATTTTTTTTGTTCAAACAATGCCCCCAGAAGCTTTAAACAGTTCTTCCTTCACTTCAACAGTGCAAAGTTGGCTGAAGTTTGACAACAAAATATTCTCTTCCGTGTCGTAACGAATTTACTTTGGACATTAACTTTTAAAAGCGTGAACTGTCCACTTTTCAAACGTAGCCAATTTCTTGTGAAGTACAATGGTGCTGTACAACTGGCTCAGTCCTATGATAGATAGATAGAGAGATATATAGATAGAGATAGATAGATAGATAGATGATAGATAGATAGAGAATCTTGGCAGAGGCGTAGTTTTAGGAAAGATTCTGGTGCACAACGGGTACTAGGTTCGGTGAAAAGTACAGAACAATAAAACACCTGAATGAAATTCAACATGAGAAGTATTTGGGTGTATGATGTGTGTGTGAGTGTGTGTGTGTTTGTGGGGGATTGTGTGTGTGTGTGTGTTGTGTGTGGGGTGTGTGTGTGTTTGTGTGGTGCGGGGCGCGAGCGAGTGTTTGTCTGTATGTGTGTGTGTGTGTGTGTGCGTTGTGAGATCTTATACTGTAGGGCTCAACGTCAGAGTACTAGACCTTCAGGGTCAATGCAAGTTTCAGATTAGTTTAAGATTTGAACTATCAATCTTTTCTTGTTAGTCACATTCAACTTCTGGAGATATACATCGCTCAGATATTAATCTGATTTATATTTTTTTCCTGCCATCATAGACATGTTAACCTTAGTACATACAGATGTTTGATGCTCTGGTCTCCCCCACCCATACACACATTATATTCTCCACGTTCATTCTCAAAGTGTACTAGAAGGATTCTGCTTCTGTGTGTGGTGTGGTGTGGTGTGTGTGAGTGTGTGTGGGGTGTGTGTGTGTGTGTGTACAAGTGCGCGCGCGCGTGTGTGTGTGTGTGTGTGTGTGTGAGAAAAGAGAAAGAGTGAGTGTGAATGTGTGTGTGGTGTGTGTATCTGTGTGTGTTTGCAAATGTATTAAGGGATCCTTCTCTGTTGTTGTGTGTGTTGTTGTGTGTATGTGTGTGTGAAAATGTACTAAAGAATTCTGCCCTTTTTATGTGTGCTTGTGTGTGGTGTGTGAGTGTAAAGAGAGAAAAAGAAGAGAGAGAGAGAGAGAGAGAGAGAGAAGAGAGAAGAGAGAGAGAAGAGAGAACATGTATTAAGGGATCTGCCTTATATGTATGTATGTCGTGCGTGCGCGTTAGCCGTGCGTGCATTTTGTGTGCGTGAAGCAAAAAAATTTGGGGGAAATATGATGTCTGCTTTAAATTACAGACACCAAAAAAACTTCACCCAAAGTACCACGCATTAAAAAAAGAAAAGAAAGAAAAACAAA
>CM054161.1:47904989-48009989 GCA_028751875.1 Rapana venosa
TTGGGGCTGTTTTCCCTTGTTGTTTCTTCATTTTTTCATTTTTTTTTCCCGTTTTTTTCTTTTTTTTTTTATAGTTCTTTTTTTTTTTGGGTTTTGTTTTAAATGTTTGGAAAGTTTCCATCTTTTCTACCCCCCTTTTCCCTTTTCTTACTTTTTTTTTTTTCCTTTAAGTTGAAAATTACATCTGTCGGGTTTTTTTTTTTCAGCCTGTCTAATTATCTTCCATCAATCTATCTATTTTTCATTATCTTTTCTATCTATCACCTATTATCTTTTCTATCTATCTTCAATCTATTTTACCCAAATATTATATATAAAATATATATTATATATTTTATAATTACTATTATTTTACCTAACCTCCCTACCAACCTATCTATTACGCCCAAAACAAACCTCCCTTACCTCCCTTTATCATCTGTATATTTTCCCTACCCCCTACCTAAAAGTCTGTTGCCCTGTCTATCAACTATCTATCTCTAACTCTTTTCTCTTTTATATCTCCCCTGCCCGTATCCACAAAACCTTAAAAAAAGCGAGCTCAAAAACACACAAACAACACACACACAAAACCACCACACAAAACACCCCACACAAAAACACACACACCCCATACACAAAACACCACACAGACCCAAAACGCACAAAACGCGCGCGCGCACAAACACACACACCCCGCACAAACGCAGCCGCACGCAGAAAACACACATACGCTTGCACACACAAAAACCCCACAACCACACACACACACACACACACACACACACCACACAAAACACACACACACAACACCCCCCCCAACACTTTTTGGAAAAACGGTGAAAACTTATTATTTTGTTTCCCCTTCCGCAATGAAAGAAAAATGTTTATCCCTTGGAAAAAAATTTTTAAATTTTTTAAAAAAAATCCCTTTTTCCCAGCCCCCCCATTTTTTTTTTTCGTTCGTTTTTTTAAACCCCGGTGCAGAATTTAGTTCGTCGTCATTTTCCCTTTCCCCTTTTTTTCTTTCTTTCTGTTTTTTTTTCTTTCTGTTTTTCCCTCTCTTTCTGTCTTTTTTTTAAAAAAAACCCTTTACTTTCTTTTCTTTTCTTTTTTTTCTTGTTTTTTTTCTTCTTCTTCATCTTCTTTTCTTCTTAAAAAATTTTCTTCTTTTTTCTTCGCAATTCTTCTTTTTTTCCGAAATTTTCCTTCTTTTTTCCCCAATTTTTCTTCTTCGAAAATTTTTTTTCTTCTTCGCAATTTTCTTCTTCTTTTTAAATTTTTTATTTTTTTTCGAAAATTCTTCTTTTTTTCCTTTTTTTTCTTTTCTTCTTCTTTGCTTCTTCTTCCTCTTTACTCTTCTTCTCTTTGCAATCTTCTTTTTCGCAATTCATCTTTTTTTTTTTTTTTCCCGCATTTATTTTTCTTTCCGCAATTCTTTTTGTTCTCCTTCTTTTTTCTCCTCCCCCCTTGTTTTTTTTGGGGGTTTTTTTCTTTTTCCCTTCATCTTAATCTTCTCTCTATTTTTCTTTTTTCTTTATTAGAGTTTCCACCATTTTTGTGGGGTTGTTTACTTTTTCTTTGTTTTTTGCTTTCTTTTTTTTAATTACTTAAATTTTGGTTTTTCTTTTTGGGGCAAATTGTAAAAAGGGCCCTTTTAATTGGGGCCTAATTCGTTCCCCAAAAAAAAAGATTCAATCAATAAACCCAATCTTCTTCTTCTTCTCTTTCTTCATTTTCCTTCATCATATTTTCATCATCACCCTTCTTCATCAGCTTTCATTTTCATCATTTTCCCTTCTTTTTCCTTATCACCTTCATAAACATCAATGATCATCATCATCTCATCATCCCTTCTTCTTCTTCTTTTCTTTTTTTCCCCTCTTTTTTCTTCGTCTCCTTCTTCCCCCCCTTTTGTTTTTCTCTTTCTTCTTTTTTCTTCATTATCATCTTTTTTTTCTTCTTCTTCTCTTCTTCTTCTTTCTTCCCCCCTTTTCTTGTTTCCCTTAAAACCCCCCACCCTCCCCCCCTTTTTCCCCCGCCCAAAACCCCGCCTTTCTTACTTTTGTTTTAATTTATGGTGCCCACTTACGGGTTCAGAATTTTGGTTCTCACCAAAAGTATTCAAAAACCCCCCAACATAACAATGTTTCTAAAACCCAATCCTCATTAAACCCCCAAAAGAGGGAGAGATAGAAGAAAAAGGATTGGGAAAAGAAAAGAGAGAGAGAGAGGGGAAGGAGAGAGAGAGGGGAGAGAGAGAGGGGAGGGGGGAAGAGAGAGACAGACAGAAAACCGGGACAGACAGACAGACGGGACAGGACTGACAGGGGACACAGAGACGACAGAAAGAGAGAGAGATGTTTAACTTGAGTACCCTTATCTTGTTACTGTAGGCTTTCTGTTTGTCTTTGTTACGGTTTTTTTTCCCATTCTTTTAAGGAGTTGAGGCATTCCCGAATGTATGTGTGTGTTTTGAAAAGGGAAAAAAGAGAGAGAGAGAGGGAGGGAGAGAGAGAGGAGACGGGGAGAGAGGGGGGAAGAGGGGAAAGGGGAGGGGGGGAAACAGAGAGAGAGAGAGAAAAGGGGAGGGGGAGAGAGAGAGAGGGAGAAGAGGGGGAGAAGAGAGAGGGGGGAGGGAGAAAATAAAAGGGAGAGAGAGAGAGCTGTATCTAAAAAATTTTTTTTTAAGCTGTTTTTTTTTTTTTTGACTTTGAGGAAAAATTTTTTGAATTAGTTTACGGTTTTTGTATTAAAAAACCTAGTGATATGTATGTGAATGGTGAGGAAATGAATGGGGTTGGGGTGGTGGTGCATCTTTCCTTACCCATCTTCTTTCATCTTCATCTTTCATAAATAAACTTTGGGTTACCCGGTACTGTTTAAAAAAAATAGAACAGCATGGCAGCGTTAGAAAGCAGCAGCAGCAGACAGAAACCCGAAAGTAGTAGTAGTGGGAAACCCAGCACAGCACAGCAGCACCAGCAGCAGCACAGCCCCCCAAGCAGCAGCAGCCAGCAGGAGTATTTGTATGTAGTGTAAAAGAAATAGCAGCACAGCAGCAGCAGCAGCAGCAGCACAGCGCAGAAGAAACAGCACACAGTAGTAGTGAGTACCAGTATTAGTGAAATGGCGGGGGTAAATGGGGGTTTGGTGGGGGTTTATAAAGGGGGTGGGGGGGTGATTGAAATTAAACAGTATGAAGTGAAATAGTGGGCCGTAGTAGCAGAAATTTAATGAGTTTGGGTAGATTTCTGCAGGGTTCAATTTTTAAAGAGGGAGGGGGAGGGAAATAAAATGAGAGAAAAAAGGGGTTGTGTTTTGGGGTGTGTGGGGTGTGTGTGTGGTGTTGTGTGGTGTGTGTGGTGTGTGTGTGTGTGTGTGTTTGGGGTGTTGGTGTGTGTGTGTGTGGGGTTTTTGTGTGTGGGTGTGGAAAAGGGGTTTTAAAAACAAAGACAAAAAGTAAAAAGAAAACAAACAAAGAAAAAAAAAAAACCCAAAAGAAAAAACAAGGAATTAAAAAAAAAAAAACAACCCCCGGGAAATAATATGCACGGCAAAAAAAAAAAAGCCGGGGGACCCCCAAAAAAAAAGAAATCAAGAATAGGGAAAACAAAAGGAAAAAACCAACATTAAAAATACAACAAACACCACACACACACACACCCACCTTATCACATACCCCAAAACACACAAAAACCCACACACACAAACCACCCACACAAAAACAAACCCACAAAACCACACACACACACCCCAACACAAAACACACACACACACATACACACACAGACAAAAAACCAAAAACCCCACACACACACACAAACACACACACACACACACACACACACACACACACCACACCACCCACAAAACACCACCCCAGAAAAAACCCCAAAGAGAGAATACAAAGAAAAAGGGAAACCCAATGACTAAAAACGAAAAAAAGAAAAAAACGAGAGAGAAGAGAAAGATGAAAACAATCAAAAAAAATAAAAAACTAAAGAGAGAAAAGAAAAAGGAAGAGGGAAAACAACCCAAGAACCCAAAACTAAAGAGAGAAAAGAAAAGAGGGGAAAGGAGAGAGAGAGAGAGAGAGAGAGGGGAAGACAGAGAGGGGACAGGGGAATAGACAGAGGGAGACAGAGAGAGAGAGAGAAGAGCAAGATGAAAAAACCCAAAAAACCAAAACTAGAGAGAGAGAGAAAGAAGAGAAAGATGAAAACAATCAAAGAAACAAAAACTAGAAAAGAGAGAGAGAAGAGAAGAGAAAGTTTAAAACCAATCAAAAAAACCCAAAAACTAGGAGAGAGAAGAAAAAGAAAAAACCCCCAACCCTTTTCCCCCCCCCCCCCCCCCCCCACCCCCCCCTTAAAAGGGAGGGAAAGAATGTTCTCACTCGCTGAATTTGTCCCCCTTTGCGTTTTAAAAAAATTTGCTTTGCGCTGCTTTAAAGCGCCGGGAAAATTTTCGGCCCCAGGGGCATCCACTTGGGCTTTGAGCAGAGAAATTGTTATCTTTCAAGTCTTTCCAAAAGAGGGGCGGGAAAAAACGGTACCACAAAGACAGAAAATAAACAAAAAAGTGGGTGACAGGAAAAAAGGAAAAGGCAAAAAACAAAGAAGGGTTTAAAAGAGGGAATTCCCAGCACAGATTTTCCAGAAGAAAGGGTGAGGGTTGAAGGGGTTTTTAACGGCTTTTTTCAAGACACGGGGAAAACTTTTGTTTTATTTTAGTTAAAAAAGAAAGAAAAAAAGAATGAAAGAAAGGGGGAAAAAAGAAAGAAGTACAGAAAAAAAAAAAGAAAGAAAGAAAAAAAAGAAAGAAAAAAACAAAAAAACAAAAAAAAGGGAAAGAAAGAGAAAAAAAAGCGAAAGAGAAAAAGAAAAAAAGACAAAAAAAACAGAAATAAAAGAAAAAAGACAAAAAGTGAGAGAGAGAGAGAGAAAAAGAGAAAAAAGGATTGAAAGAAAGAAAGAAAAAGAAAAGGAAAAAAAGGGAAAGAAAGAAAGAAAAAAAGAAAGAGAGAAAAGAAACAAAAAAAAGGAAAGAAAGAAAGAAAGGGGAAAAAGTTTAACAAAAGAGAAAAGAGAAAAAAAAAAGAAAAAAAAAAAAAAGAACGAAAAAAACAGAAAGAAGAAAAAAACAAAGAAAGAAAAACAGGAAAGAAAAAAGAAAAAACAATAGAAACTCTGAACCCCCAAAATTTTAAATAAAATATGGGCCCAAAAACCCTTTTTTCAGGGGGGAAACAAAAAGGAAAGAAAAAAAGAAATGAAAGAAAGAAAAAAAGAGCAAAAGAACAAAAAGAAAAAAAGAAAGAAAAACAAAAAGTCAAACAAAAAGGAAGAAAAAAAAAAAGGGACAGGTAGAAAGACAGACAGAAAGACAGCCAGACAGACAGAAAAAAAAGAAAAAAAAGAAAGAAATAAAAGAAAGATAAAAAAAGAGCAAAAGAACGAAAAAAAAGAAAGAAAGAAAAACAAAAAAGTCAGACAAAAAAGGGAAAAAAGGACAGGAGAAAAACAAAACAGAAAGAAAGAAAAAAAGAAAAAAAAGAAAGACAGACAGACAGCCAGCCCGGGACAGAAAGAAAGAAAGAAAAAAGGGGAAAGAACAAAAGAAAAAAACAAACAAAGAAAAACAGAAAGCCCAACAGACAGAAAAAAAGAAAGAAAGAAAGAACAAAAGGAAAGAAAAAAACCCCAAAAAAAAACAAAAGCAGACAGAAAAAAAGAAAGAAAGAAAGGAAAGAAGAAAGAAAAGAAAGAAAGATAGAAAACTGCAGACAGTCAGACGGGAAAGAAAAAAAAAAAAGGGAAAAAGAAAGAGGGGGAAAGGGGGAGAAAAACAGACAACAAAAGAAAAAAGAAAGAAAAAAAAGGGGGGAAAAGAAAGAAAGAAAGAAAAAGGGAAAGAAAAAAAAAAGAAAGAACGAACAAAATAAAAAACGAAAAAAAACCGAAAGTAAAAAAGACAGAGAAAAAAAAAAAGGGAAAAGAAAAACAGAAAAAAACTAACAAAGGGAAGAAGGAAAAAGAAAATGATAAAAAGGGAAGACAGAAAAAAATAATAATAAAAATTAATAATAATAATAATAATAATAAAAATAAAAATAATAATAAAAATAATAATGTTGGAATTTTTTATACGCTAAATCACAAATCAAACGTAAAACAAAAAAAAAAGAAAAAAACAAAGGGGGAAAAAAAAAAAGAAAAAAAGAAAGGAAGAAAGAAAGAAAGAAAGAAAGAAAAAAAAACAAACAAAAACAGAAAGAAAGGAAAAAGAAGGAAAAAAAGGGAAAGACAGACGGGACAGACGACAGACAGACAAAACCGGACAAAAAAAGAAAGAAAGAAAGACAAAAAGAAAGAAATTCAGAAAAAAAAGAAAGACGGGAAAGGGGGGACAGACACACGACAGACAACAGAAACAAAAAAAAGAAAGGAAAAAAAAAATTGAAAGAAAGGAAAAGAAAAAAAGAAAGAAAGACAGAAAGAAAGAAAAAGACAACAGACGGACAAACAGACAGAAAAAAGGAAAACCTTGGCAGAGGAAATCTTTTCTTGTTAAGGACACGCGAACCTTCATCTCCGTTTAAAGGGTTTTAGCCGGGGGGGGCCCCCAAAATTTTGTTTTTAAAATGTTTCCCCTTAAAACCCCTCCCGACCCCTTCCCAAAAATTCCTTCCAAAATTTCCCGGGAGAGAACTCTCCTTTTCCCTCCCCCCCCTTTCCTCCTTTTTTTCCCCTTTATTTTCTCTCTCTTTTTCTTTCTCTCTTTTATTCTCTCTCTCTTCTCTTTTTTCTCTTTTTCCCTCTTTCTTCTCTTTTCTCTTCTCTCTTTCTCTCTCTCTTCCCCTTCTTCTCTTTTTTCCCTTTTCTCTTTCCCCTTTCTCTCCTCTCTTTCTTTCTCTTCTCCTCTCCTCTTTTCTTTTTTCTCTCTCTCTCTCTCTCTCTTTCTCTCTCTCTCCCCCTCTCTCTTTTCTCTCTCCTCTCTCTCTTTCTCTCTCTCCTCCCCTTTTTCTCTAATTCCCTCTCCCCTCTTTCCTCTCTTCTCTCTCTTTCTCTCTCTCCCCTTTTTCCCTCTCTCTCTCTTCCTCCTCCCCATCTTTTTCTCTCTCCTCTTTTTTCTCTCTCTCTCTCTCTCTCTCTTTCTCTCTTTTCTTTTCTCTCTCTCTCTCTCTCTCTTTCTTCTTCCCTTCCCTCTTTCTCCCTCTCTCTCCTCTCTTTTTTTTCTCTCTCTCCTTTTTTCCCCTTCTTTTTTTTTTCTCTTCTCTCTCTTTCTCTCTTTCTCTCTTTCTCTCTTTCTCTCTCTTCTCTCTCTCTCTAAATCTCTCTCTCTCTATCCCTTCTCTCTCTCTCTTTTCTCTCCCCCTCCCTCCATTTGCGCCCGTTTTCCCCGGGTTTCTCTGTTTGTCGTCGTCTGTCTGTCGGGTCTGTCTGTCTCTTTCTCTCTCTCTCTCTTCCCCCCTTTTCCCCCTCTCTCTCTCTCTCCCCTCGCTCTCACTCACTCATGGCTTTTAGTCCCCCTAGATTGTACCCAGCCTCGTTTTAAATTTTTTTTTTTAAAGCCTTTAGAAAAAAGTTTCTTAACCCATTTTTTTTTGTGACGTTTTTTTGTTAAAAAGGGGGTTTTTTTTTGTGTTTTTACAGAAAATTTTTGGGGGTTTTTTGGCTTTTCCTATTTTTCCACAAAAAATACAAGTATTTCCCGGTCCCCCATTCATGAAAGGGGGGCCAAATTTGGCTTTTTTTGTGAATAAATCTTTCGAGTTAGAGTTCAAAGTTCGCTCTCTCTCTCCTCTCTCTCTCTCTCTCCCCTCTCCTCTTCTCTCTCTCTCTCTCTTTTCCCCTCCCCCCTCTCCCCCTCTCTCTTCTCTCTCTATAAAAATATATATAAATATATATATTTATTTATATATATATATATATATATAAATATATAAAACTCTCTCTCTCTCTCTCTCCCCTCTCTTTTCTCCCTCCCTCCCCCCTCTCTCCCCCCCCCTTTTCCCCGGGCACAAAGTCTATGTTCCCAAAGAGTCATGTTCATTTTAAATTTCTATGTTCACTTGCGTTTTTGGGGAAAGATAAAACAAACCAAAAAAAGCGAAAGGTTAGCCAGGGAAAAAAGGGGGGAACCCAAATTTCAAAGGCAGGAAAGTTTGTTAAAATTACATCCCTTGATAGAAAGGAAAAAAGTTCCTCAAAACCTAAAATGGTCGTAGGGGAGTGGGGGCCAAAGCCTAAACTTCCCAAGGGGCCAGCATTTTGGGGGGGGGGGGGCGGCGCCCATTTTCCTCCCCCTCGCTGTTTTTACCTTCCCTGACCCTAAAAAAGGGCCGGGGGTACCCATTTGCAGCTGGGTGAACTGGGGGAACTGTACTGAAGCCAGGTGCGAAAACTGTCCCCCCAACCAAGGGGAAACCCACCTCGACGGCTGCTTAATTTTTGGGCGGGGGGGAAAGGGGAGTGCTCGGGCCCACTGAGCTATCCCGCCCCCCCAAACATAAAAATGATATGGGGAAAGAAACAAAACTAGGTGCTTTTGATGAAAAATTCAAAAAAAAGGAAAGGGAAAATAAATTAGGGAATAAGATCCTCTGAAATCAGGTGTGGCTGCCTATGGGGCAAAAAAATTTGAAAACAGAATATATTATATATATATAAAAATATAATATATATATATATAATATAAAATTTATAAATATTAAGAGAGAGAGGGGGAGTTTAGATAGTTTAGATAGATAGATTGCCAGGATATAGATAGTAGACAAAATAAAATAGATAGAAAAGATATTTTGGGAAGGTATATGGGATAGATAGTTTTGATAGATAATAAAATAGATAGATAGATAGATAGATAGATAGAAAGATAGTAAATAGACAAAAGATAGATAAAATAGAAGCCCAGATAGATGGGATAGATTAAAAGGGTTATATAGATAGATGACAGTAATAGATAGATAGATATATTGACAGGTTAAGTAGTAGATAGTTAGATAGATAGTTAGATAATAGATAGATAGATAGATAATAGCAAAAAGATAGATAGATAGACAGACAGATAGATGATAGATTGACAGGTAGATAAAAAGATAGAAGATAATAGATAGTTTAGTTAAAAAAAATAGATAATAGATAGTTTAGATAAAATTAGATGTTTAGATAGATAGATAGATGATAGAAGATAGAAGAAAGATAGATAGATGGGACAGCCCAGATAGATAATAGATTGCCCAAGTAAAGATAGATAGATAGTAGATGTTTAGATAGACAACAGATAGATAGACAGACATAAGTTTAGATAGATAGAAATTTGGGACGGGACGATAGATAGATGATGACAGACAGATAGATAGATAGATTGACAGATAGATAGATAGATAGATAGATAGTAGACAGACGACGGGACAGTAGATAGAAAGTTTGATAGATGGGACAGAAAGATAGAAAATAGATAGATAAAACGATAGATAGATAGAAGATAAATAGTGGGATAGTAGATAAAAATTTGGATAATAAATAGTTTGTTTAGATAAATAAAAGGGATAGATGAAAAAATTTTTAGATAAAGATAGATAGATAGATAGATAGATAGAAGATAGATGAAGATAGATAATAGTTTGTTAAATAGATAGATAAAATTAAAAAATAGACTACACCAGCCTCCACTCAATTTCTTACACCCCAGTTGGCAGTCAATCCCAGATGTGAGAATGAAAAATAGTGCCTTTTTCCCTGCATGAAGTTTAGGCTGCAAAGTAAGGAACCCCATACAACAACAACAAAAACAACAACAAAGGGAAAGGAAAGACTTGAAACTTTTGAAAAACGAGCTTTGAAAAAGAAGGGCCCTACTGCTTCGTCGAACGCTCAACGAAAGCTGTAGTTGTTTTTATATCAGCGAAAAATTTTGTTTTGCGGGGCTGCCTTTTAAGAAACCTAAATAGTCAGCCCCAAGCCCCACCCGCCCTTCGGCAAAAGGGAAAGGGGAGAATTTTTTATCTCTGAAATCTTTCTTGGGGGAAAAAAAAGGCCCCGAATAATTGCCCAAAAAGGCCCGAAAATAAGAAAAAGAAAGAAAGTGACGGAAAGTAAAGGAACAAGGTTGAAAGAAAAGATTTTTTTTGAAAAGATAAAAATTTCCAGGCCCAAAATTTCAAGAGTGAGAAAGATGCAATTCATACGACAGCCCCAACCCCAATCCAGGAAACCCCCAGGGGGGAATTAAAGAAAATGAAGTTTTTTGATTAATACTGTAAAAGGAAAACGAGGGGGGAGGAGGGGACCCACAAAAAAAAAAACGATAACCATGTTTGAAAGCATGACGGGATATAAATTAAAACTTAAAATCAAAACCCAAAAAAAAAAAAGAGTTCCCACTTTCCTTTTCGATTTGTTCCAAACACTAAAGACAAAAATTTTTAAGAAGTATTTCTTTGAAAAGGCAAAAGGCAGAAGATACCAAATTCCAGTTTGAAAAAATTTTTCAGTTTTTTTATTTACGGAAAATGTTACAAATACATCTTGTGGAGAAAAAAGACAAGGAGAAATGGGAAAGACAGAAGCTAAAGACCTTGAAAAAAAGAAGTAGCAAGGCAAAATAAAGAAGACAAAGAGAGAAAAAAAGAAAAGAAAAAAAGAAAGAAAAAAGCCCAAAAAGGGCCCAGAAAGAAAAGATGTACAACAGAAAAAAAAAAAGAAAAAAAAGAAAAAAAAAACAAACCAGACAACAGAAAAAAAAAAAAAACATAAAAAACAAAAAAAACGAAGAAGAGCACAGAAGAAAACAGACGAGAATGGATGGATGGGGGGATGGATAGATGGAAAGTTTGTAGATAGATGGGATGATAGTGTTAGATAGATAGTAGTTAGTTAGATAGATAGATAGACAAAATAGATAGATAGATGGGTTGATAGAGGGGGGAGAGAGAGGAGAGAGGGGGGAGGAGAGAAAAGAGAGAGATAAAAAGAAAAAAAAGGAAACATAAAAAGACCCCAAAAATAAAGAAAAAAAAACAAAAAAAACAAAACAAGAAGAAACAAGATTTTAAAGAGAAAGGAAAATACGACAGAATAAAAAAAAGTTAAAAATAAGACAGATAGAAGCACTGACAGAAACGGGACAGACTACACAAAAAGGCAGAAAGGAGAAAAGACAGAAAAAAGAGAAAAAAACAAAAAAAATAAATAAAAAAACCCTTGAGAAAACGAGCAAGAACAAGGGAATTTAAACAGAAATTTTTGGGAAAAACTAGACCCAAAAACCCCAAAAGGGCCTTTGAAAAATTATCCCTTCAGTCCTTTTATAAGTGGAGAGGGGAAAGAGAGAGAAAGGGGGGGGGGGGAGCGTTTCGAGCCCGGAAAAAGAGAGAGAGATAAGCCGACCCAAAAAAAAAAGGGAAAAGAATAAACGAGAAAAACTTCTTTAAATTACACACCCCCTTTTCTCCACACAATCACCCCCACAACCACACACAAACACACAATCATACACACAAAAAGCACAAAACACGCGCGCGCACCCACCACAAAAAAAAAAACCCCCCCCCCCACCCCAAACACAAAACAACAAACCCCCCCGAAAGAGATGAACAGAACAAAACGAAAACAACACCCCCAAAAACATAAAAAAAAACCACCAAACTTTAACAATCAAAAAACAACCACACACAACCCAAGTACTTACCTTTAAGATTGTATAACGTTTAAAAACCCTTTCAAAAACCGGGGTAAGAAAAAAGGGAAAAAAAGAAGATAAGAAAAAACCCTTTCAAACAAAAAAAACTTCTCAAGGGTTTTCAAAAACCAAAAAAAAAAACTCGGGAACCCAACCCAAAAACCCCGAAGTCTTCTTTCTAGCAAAGTCTTTTTTGAAAAATGTTCTTTTTTTAATCCTATCCCCCCAAAAAATTTTTTCAAACAAAATCAGCGGGCTTTTTTTCTTTGCGCAAGGGCTGGCACCTTCCCTGAAAATAAAAAAATTTCCTTTTCCGGGGAAATGATGCGTGGGTTTCAAAAAAGAATGGAAGGTTTCAATAAAGGCCGCTCTTTTTTTCTTGGGGGGGATAATCCCCCCTTTCGCCCGGGGGGCAAGCAAGGGCATCACGTGCCGGGGGTGGAAACCGAAGTTGATTGGGTTTGGGAAATTTGGGGTGAGGGGGTGGGAAAGGGGAAGGGCGGGGAAAGGGGTGGGGGGGGGGGGGGGGTTTGGAGGGAAAAGGGGAAATTCCTTGGGCCCCACACCACGGGGCACGCGCACAAACGGGGCACGCTTTAGTCCCCGTGTGGTGTGGTGTGTGGTGTGTGTGGTGTGTGTGTTTTTTGTGTGTGTTTGGGGGTGTGCATGCGGTGGCGGGGGGTGGTGGGGGTGGTGGTGGTTGGGGGTGGGGCTGGAAAAGAGGACTGTGACAGAGGGGAAGATTATCATTTCCTTTGGGGTTTGGGTTTTTTGGGGAGGGGGAAGCGTGGTGTTTGGGGGAGTGAAGGAGGGAGAAAGGGGGGGGGGGGGGGGGGGGGGAAGAGGGGGGGGGGAAGGGCATGGGGTTGGGTGGGGGGGGGTGGGGTGAGGGGTTTGGGGGGGGTGGGTTGGGATGGGGGAGGGGTGTTTTTCCTGGGGGTGGGGGGTGGGGGGAAATTTGTATCTCATTCTTTTTTTTTGTTTTTTTGTTTAAAAGTTTGGACAATTTTTTCCGCTGTCTGTCTGCCTGTTGTCTGTTCCCGTCTGTCTGGGTTTTCTGCCCCTTCCCGACGAGAAATTCTATTTCTATATTTATTTTTCTTTCCTTTTTTTTAAAAAAAGGGTATGTTTTTTTTTTTTTTTTAAAAAGTTACAATTTTTTTTTGGGAAATCAACTGTTAGTTTGGGGGACCGATTGCGCATTGGCTTCAGTACAGTTTCCCCTTTGTTTACCCCGCTGTAAATGGGACCTGCCCTCGTAGGGGCAGGGAAGGTTTTAAAAACGAGGGAGAAAGGGGAAAGGGGGCCACCCCTCAATATTGTTCAGACCAGAGAAATTTTAGGTCTCTGTTTCCTCGCTCCTCTAAAGACCTTTTAGGTTATGGGAAAACCCCTTTTCCTTTACCCAACCCCAAAGTAAAAGATATAAGTACTTCATTACATTAGCTCACATAAAATGCGCGCAAAAGTTGGGGGTGTGCGGGGCGTGCGTCTATACTATACACACCATTTGAATCCAATAAAAAGCAATATTAGGGATGATTTCATTTAAAATTAGTCACGTGGGGCGGGCGTCGCACACACACCCCACACACACACCACACACACCCGCACACCACACGCGCGCGCGCGCACACACACACACACACATCATCATCAATTTATTGGAAGACGCATCAAAATGGCGGAAAATGCCCCAAAAGCTAATTTTTTTTTTTGTCAGAGTTTTTTTGCTTTTACTCAAAAAGGCAAGAACCCCGAAACATGAGTGGGTGTCCGCACCCCAGCAAGGACAACCCCGGTGACAAGAAAAAACAAAATTGCAGCCAAAACCCCCTGACAAAGAAACCCGGGGCTCCGACTGAAAAAACAGTCAGTGGAAACCGGGGTGTAGCCGATGGTTTTTTTGGAATATGTGCCCCAACAACAGGGGGACGCCGTGATTTGATTGTCCCACGATAAAATCCCGGGGAGAGATGGGCCCCAAAACATTGCTTCCCCTGTGACAAAAAATTTTTTTCATTGGAAAGCACCATCCAGGGTTAAAGACAAAACAAAATCAACAGCTTTTGGGGGGGGAAGCAGGTCAGTAGTCCCAAAAGCACAAACGCAAACTGACGCTGTTAAAAACATAAGCAGACGCTGTTAAAAAAAATGGCCAATTAAAATTATCAATAAGTCCAATTCAACAAAAAAAGGGGGAAAACTCAAGACTTTTCTCATTTCCAAATCAAAACATCCTTTAAAACCTCCAAACCCGGAAAAAAAAAAAAAATGAAAACAAAAAAAAATATGCCAAAAAACGTGGAAAAAAACATCAATAAAATTAAGAATGGTTTAAAGGGAAACCCAAAATTTCGTAAACTTCCTTTTACCAAACATTTGATCTAGAAAAATTCAAAAGTAGCAACCTCCAAAAATTTAAGATCTTCCTGTGGCATTGGTCATTCATGATTTCCCTGATGAATGGTGTTCGCCCAATTTTTTAGGACGCTCATACCCGGGTCAAAGTCCCCTTTACCCCCCAAATTTCACACCATTGAAGTATCCACAAAGGGTTTTCGGGTCAGCAATTTCCAAAGAATCATACACCCGAGGCCAAAAATGAACATTGTTTGGGAAACAATGAACCCGAAAACAAAGGATACGGCAACATCTTCAAAAAAACCCTTTTGCTCAAAAACAAAGAAATCGTTTTAAGAAACCCTCCCAATTTCAAAGTCTCTTAAGCAAAATAGTGGCCCCTAAGAGATTTGAACACTGCAAATCAAAAAAAGACCCGTTTAACGCTTTTCCTTTTCTGTGGCCTTTTTGAGAAAAACCCCCATATCCACCCGTGGCCCCCGACAACCCCAACCCAACCCGGATGTTCCGAAGACGACGGAATCCATCCCACCTAAGGGAAACCCGTGCCCTTGCTGGGAACATTGGCCGGCTTTTTCGGGGTCTCTTCTGGGAATCGCCCCGCAAACGACGAGGAGACCCCAAAGGGACCGTGACTTTCCCCAAAGCGGAAAAACCCCTTTTTCTACCACCCCGACCACAGGGGTCTGGCCGGGGAATCGGGATCCATGGCTGAACCCCTAAAGGGAAAAGGGGGGTTTTTTTGGGCCCCTTTTAAAGAAAGGGAAACAAGAAATTCCCCGATGCCCAAAAAACAAAAACTCCCCCCCAAAAAACACACCACACCCAACACCCACCTACACCCAAAAACACAACACCCCACACACACCCCAAACCACACACACACACACCCACACAAAACACACACACACACAATGTGTGCATGCAAGTACTTTCGCCCAAAAAGACAGGCAACGAGAATCCCCAAAGGGTTAACTTTTTAAAAAAAAAAATTTTGTTTTGGTTTTTTTATTTTTAGATTATAAATTTTTGTTAAAATTTTGGGCCCCAAAA
This sequence comes from Rapana venosa, assembly GCA_028751875.1. Classification (NCBI taxonomy): domain Eukaryota; kingdom Metazoa; phylum Mollusca; class Gastropoda; order Neogastropoda; family Muricidae; genus Rapana; species Rapana venosa. Next base: position 47,920,074 of record CM054161.1, read on the forward strand.
TCAACTTACGAGTATAAGGAATTTTTCCCTTGAAGTTGGCCCAATTTTTATCTTTGTTCCCTTTTAAAAACCCCTTTAGATTAGACTTGAAAAGGGGGCCCATGTGCGAAAGTAGGATGTTTTTATTTTGAAAATCCATCCTACCTTTTTTAAGAAAGAAATGGCCAGCCATGGGTGAATTTTATGACACAAACAGTTAAAAATGCTTCTACCACCTGAAGAGGAATGGGCTCCCCAATGTTAATGTACCCAAGACGTTATGCCCCTAAAATTCAGGGGGACTGCAAATATAACAATCTAAAAGGGCTCAGGGAGGTCATTTAAATCATTTGAATAAATTTTTGCATAAAAATCTGACATCCCAGAGATTGACTTGTTTTGCCCATCTTTTCCGGGGCATCCGAAGGGCGAAAAACCTTTGATTTTCCCCCCTTCTTAAGGCTAGTATATTGGGTTTAAATTTTTTCCCTTTTTTTGAGAATTTTTTTCTCTTAAAACACACACACATTACACACACACACACACACAACTGGAAAACGTTTTTTGGGTTTTAAAATTTAGATTTCTTTTTTGTTCAACCTTTAGAATTATTTGCACTTTTAAAAACCCCCGTTTTCCGTATTAAACTTGTTTCAAAAAACTAACCCTTTATAATGATAAAAATTTTGGGTTTTTCCCCTTTTAAAATTTTACAGTGGGAACGTAAAATCTGTTTTTCAACAAATCTACCATAAACTGATTACACATCTTGCAAACGTTTTTGATCTGAGGTTTTTTGTTTACAGTCCTTTTAAAAACACTAAAAAAAGCCCCCAAAACTGAAAAATTAAATAAATTTTCCACCAATCCTTTTTAAATTGTTGCAAAAGAGCGGGAAAAAATTCGGGGCTGCCCCTTATGTGCATAAAGGAAAAAGAGTATAATGTAATTTTCCTCGCCCATTCCAACTAATGTACCAAATCTACACTCTTGTGCTGCATCATAAAAATCACCCCAAAACTATAGAAACTAAACGTTTGTTTCGGTATATTTGCCCAAAGGCCCCATTACATAAAAACAGAAGGGTTTCGTACATTTTTCCCGAAACTAAAAATAAAATTAATTAAAAGTTTGGGGAATTTTAATTTCGCACTCCCCCTTTCCCGGGGTAAAAAAATGTACATCATAACCAATAATTTGGTTTATTGAAAACATTATCGATTCTTATCTTTTTTACTTAATGATGGTAGGTTACAAAATCCCAGAAGTTTTGAATCAAAACCTAGTGCTTTAGAAACTATTTTTTAATTTTTCCCTTTCCCCTTCTTGCAAAATGGGAATTTTGGGGGGTAGAAATTTATAAATTTAGTAAGGGGAAACATTTCCAATTGCTATCACTCTTTTAATTTTGATTTTCAAATTTTGACTTAAAAAAAAAGGGTTTTCCCAAAAATTAAATTTTCGTTTTTGCTGACTGGAAAAAATTTAAAGATATTTTTTATACAGATAAATAGTAAAATATTAAAAACTTTTGATATTAAACTTTTTATGCCAAAATTTTTAAAAAATTTGTACAGCAAAACGCTGAAAGCTCTAAACCCTAAGTATTCACCCCTGAAGTCGAAAAACATTCCGGAAAAATTTGGTGGAACCCTTCATGTAAAAAAAAGGGGTTGGGAATGACAAAAAAGCTGCTTATAAAATATATTTAAGAAAGAAAAAATCAGAAAATTTATTTTTCTTATGAAAAAAGCCCAAAAATTTCTTTTAAAAAAAACCCTTGAAAAAAAGCAAACGTCAGTTTTGGTCTTCCTTTTTCTTTCAAGAAATTAAAAATTATAATGATTTGGGAAAAGGGTTTTTAGGGGTAAATTTAAAGAATGAAAAGTGGGGTTGGCTTCCCAACTGTCCCATTAAGATTAAAAAACAAGGAACTTTCCCTCAATTCAAAAGAAAGCTGAATCATTCATAGAAATTTTACAAAAACAATTAGTGATAAAAAATCCCTTTCAGGAAAAAAGCAAAGTATATAGAAATAAAAAAGCACAGAAAGAAAGTATAAAGACCCCTGGGAGATTAAAAATCATTTAAAGTCAAAAGCTCCCCTAAATTGCAAGAATTTTAAAAATGCCCCTCCTTCCCCTTGGAAAAAAAAAAACATCCCTTTGGGATTGATTTCTTTTTTCAAGTGAAATTTTTTAAAACAGCTGCCAGAAAATTTGGGGAAAAATTAAATTTCTTGAAAATTTTTTCAAAGTTGCTGGTCTCAAGGGGGCATTCCCAAAATATGGAAACTTTTCCCTTTTAGTGCCAGTCCCAAAACAGGGGAAACCCAAAAAAGATAAAAACCCCCTTTCCGACCCTTTTCGCGTTAAAACCCTCACACAGGAAAACCCTTTTGGAAAAAATAATTTTTTAAACCACTAAAAGCCCTTATTGCGATAAAAAAAAAAAAAATCCCCTTAGCCAGGGGAGGGTTTTCCCAAAAGGTAGATGCACACCCGATCATCTGATTAAACTTAGGGACGCATATTAAAAAACCCAAATTTTCAGTAGGAAAAAATGTGCTTGCCACCTTTTTTGATAAAAAAAAAGCATAATTATCAGGTTGGCATAAAACCCATAAAATATAAAAAATAAAAACTATTGGGTTATCGGTAAATGTATTTATTTATTAAAGCATTTCTCTCAGAAGAGTTAAAGCAGGCCAAATTGGAAATTCCTTTTAAATTTTCGGGTTCCCAAAAATGGGTATTCCCCAGGGGTCAGTTATCGCTCCACATTTTTCAATATTCCTTTTTTATGATCTTCCTCAGTGCCCCCTTTCCCGTAATGCCCTCCACGTCCGTATGCTGGGTGACATTTTTATGTGGATTTAATTTACGATAAAAAAAAAAACCCCCAAAAAGGCATCCTTTAAATATATAAAAATTTTGTATCAGCTTAGCTAAACAAACTTTAAAGATACATTTTTGAGAATTTGGGCTTTTTTTTGTTCCTGAAAAGACTAAAAAACTACTTTTCAAAAAAATGGCATAAACCCCCCCGTTCTTTCCTGTTTTCCAAAAAGATGGGGAAATGTTGGAATTTTTAAAAATTTGGGGAAGTTTTTAGGAGTATATTTTATGTTTTCATAAGTTGGAATTATTTATATTGATTATTTAAATACTAAGGCTCCCGGAAAAATCTTAATTTTTCTGAAAGTTATTAGTAAAAAACAAGTGTGGGCTTTTGATGTAGTGTTTTTAAAAAAAATTTGGGATTATCTTTTTGTAGTTCCAAATCATTTTTTGGCCCGGAAGCATTTTTTAGTGCCCCCAAAATATTTTTTTACAGAAAAAAAGGGCAAGACTAGACTGCAACTTTTCATTAGCCCCTGGGGGGTTCCCCTTTTTATGCACTTTCCTTTTTGGGACCTATAAGGGGATGGAAAAATTTTTCCCTTAGACGAATATCGACAATGGCTGGGGGCTAAATACTCTTACGTTGTTCAACACAAGAAACAATGTGGAAAAACAAATTTTGTTTTAAAAACTGATTTTGAACTTTCCCAAAAAAAGAAAATTCAAATTTGCTCCCTTTAACCCCCAGCTAGAAACCTATACTTCTCAATTATTTGGGTCAAGGGAGATATTAAAACCCACAAAAATAGCTAAATCGAAGATTCCCCTCGCCCCTTTCCCCCCCTGGGAAAATTAAGAGAGGTAAAATTTTGGGCGTAAATTTTTCCTTTTTAAAGAAAAAAGGTAAAAAAATATTTTTTAGCGAAACAGTAAAAAAATATTCAAACACTTTTCCAAATCATTAAAAAATTTACACAGATTTCTTCCCTTTTTAACAACATGGGCGGGTTTTTGCGTTTTTTTCTACCATCTTTGAAAAAGAGAGAACATTTTTTTAGGAAAAAAACGATCTATTTTTTTACACTGAAATTTTCTGCTATTTTGAGGCTTTGTTAAATTTTCTTTTTGATTTTCCCTTTTTAAAAAAATTTTAAATAAATTTTCCCGTGTTGATTCCAGGTCAGTCTTACTTGCCCCGAGAAAAATTTAGTTCAAAAGTGAGAAAAAAGATTTCATAATTTAGATTTGTCCCCTCTAATTTTATTTTCTGAGATACGGGCATGGTGTTACCTTTTGCTGGATTTCCCTCGCACTGTGGAATTTTCTTTAAAAGAAAAAATTGACAGAAAAACAAAATTGGAGCTGAGCATTCGATGGGTTTTTGCGCATAAGTTTCCTTTTATCCATTCATGAGGGCTATAGCATGTTAAAAATGCATGTTGGAAACCTTTAAAAAAAAAACTTCAAAATACCGGTTTTTCCTGGAGTGATGATGAGCCCATGTATTTTTTTTGTAAAATCAAATAAACGTAATTTACGATTTTAGAAATTTTTGTTCTCTTATTTACAGGTTTAAGCTCAATTCTTTTAGAAAGAATTTTTTTAAAAAAGAAAAATGTATTTTGGTGAAAATCTTTAAAAAAATCACATTCTTTTAAGAAGAAAAGATCTGAAAAAAATTTACCTGCCTTCCCCCGTCCGTAGATTTCAACAAATTTTTTTAAAAACATTCCATTTTTGAAAGAAAATTGGGAGTTATTAAGCCCTACTCCATTTCGATCCCGGATATAAGGAAAATTTTTTAAATTTTTATTTTTTTGGAAAGTGGGATTTTTGCTGTTTGATTTTTTCTGGGGTTTGGGTTTTTGTTTTTTTTGTTTGTTTGTTGTTGTTTTTTTTTTGTTTGTTGTTGTTGGGTTTTTTTTTTTGTTTTTTGTTTTTGTTTTTTTAAAAATTCTTGTTTGCTTTTTTCATATATTTTTTTATTACGATTTATTTTGTTATTTGGGATACCCCTCCCCTACAACACACACCCAAACACGTGCGCGTGCGCAAGCACATTTCACGCACACGCGCACCCCAAAAGCCCCACACACACATACACCCCACTTTCCCTTTTTATATCACTATTTTGTGGAAGGGGCGTTAAACTGAAAAACTACACAACCCCACACACACACTGGGGCGTGATGAGGAAAACAGTCCCGAAAGAAGTCTGCCTTTTTTTCCCACACACACCCCCCCCCTCCCTCTCCCCCCCCCCCCCCCCCCCCCCCCACCCCCCCCCCCCCCCCACCCCCCCCCCCCCCCCCCTCCGGAAAATGACGTCCCGGCCTTTGGGGACGCCCCACATTAAACTAGATTTTTCATCACCTTCCTAAAGTAGACGTTTTCCGACAACCTTCAGGGGTTTTCAACAGGAAAACCCGTTCACCCGTTCCTTTCTAAAAAAAAAACCCAAAAGAAAGAAAGCTTTCTCACCCCATCCTGCTACTTGCCTCCCCCCCCCCCCCCCCCGCCCCCCCCATTCCCGGGGCACAAACAGTATAAACAGCTGCCTTCACCCCAACCCCCCCCCCTTAAAGGGGGTTGTTTTACCCTAAATTTTATATTTTTTTATCTTGATGTTTATGGGTGGTTGCATGCATGTTGGGAAAGATTTGAATTTCAAGCCCTTTGATTTGTTTACTTTACAAGATTCGCGCGATATAAATCCCCAAAGCAAATTTTCATTATTATTATTATTTTTATTTTATTTTTTATTTTTTTTATTATCATCTTTATTATTATCCCCACCCCCTAGAAACTCTATGTACGGGTTTCCCTTTTTTTCTTTCTGTTGTTTTTTTGGGGGTAATTTTTTTTTCTTTTTGTCACCTCCCTTTTTTTGGGCCATTTTCTGCCTTCCCCGGTTCATTTTTCCTGCCCCCTTTTTTTGGGGAAAGCCCTTTTAAAAAAAACAAAAATGTTTTTTCCCCCCGAGCCCAAATCGGTTCCCCCTGGGGGGACTTGCCAGGTGCTTAGCGGCAGGTTTTCACTTTTTTTTGCTCACCCAAAAATTAAAAGTTGCTGTTTGAGCATTCGAAGAAAAAGAAAAAGGGAAAAAAAAGGCGTGTAAATTTTTTTAAACTTACTTTTTTTTTCAAATTTAAATTTAAAAATTAACGTTTTGTAAAATGCAAAAAGGGGAGGGATAGCCCAGTGGTCGGGGCAACCCCTTTCCCCCCCGTCAAGTTAAGCAGCGTAAACGGGGGTTTCCACCCTTTGGGGGGTGACCGTTTGTTTCACCTTTTGGGTTCCCGTACAGGTTTCCCCGGTTTACCCAGCTGTAAATGGGGACCTTGGGCCCCCTTTTTGGGTTAGGTAAAATAAAAACCCGGCGGGGAGAGGATGGGCGCCCCCTCAAAAGCCCGGCCTCAAAAGAAGTAAGGTCCTGACCCCCTCGTCTCCTTACGACCTTTTGTTTTTGGGGAAAACCTTACCTTAAAAAGCAAAAGAAAAATTTAAAAACACGGTTTTTTTAGAACAAAGTTAAAAACATTAATTTAAATTTTTTTTAATATTTTAATAAAGTAGTTAAAAGAAAAAAGAAAAAAAAAGAAGAAGAAGAAAAGAAGAAGTAAGGTGTCTATGTGGGGAAAAAAATTTCCCAATACTTTCCCCAAAAATATTGAGTGCCCCCATTGTAAAAACCCTTTTCTTAACCTTTCGTTTTTTGAACAGACTCTCGAAAAAATTTTTTTGGGAAATAATGAAAATTGCTTTTGACAATTTCGAATTGTTTTTTGTACAGTCCACTAGAATAGGGTTGTAGTTACATGATTGGGTGTTTCCCCCGTCAATTTTTTTTGCTGAATACTTGTATTACGTCATGTTGTTTCCTGTCCAAGTTTTTTGTTTTTTTAAAACTTTGCTTATACTTAAAGAACCCGGTTTTTAAGTGCGAAAAAGTAAAAACACACATCTACGAGTATTTCATCAGATTGTTTTTTTACACCCCCCCCTTTTTCCCTTCATACTGTAACTAGCAGCCGCGCACCCCACATACACACCAAAAACCACAAGCGCAAGCGAAGAAAGCGGGGGGAACACCACCCACCACACACACACAACCACACACACCACATCCTTAGGGGGACGGGATAGCCTATGGCAAAATTTGGTTCGCAATCTGAGACCCGTTTTCGACCCCGTTAAAAGGGGTTTTTCCTCTGGAGTTACACATGCCGACTCCACTCCCCCCCCAAAAGTCCTTCGGATAGACTATAAACCGGGCCCCGTGTGCAACGCAGGGAAAACATTTGCGCCACTTTAAAATCCTGTTGGGCTTTTCGTAAGAGTAGGCTTTTGTGTGGGGTGGGAAAGATGACAGAATTCCAACCCCTACACACGGGACTGATTGTAAAAAAAAAGACATAAGTCTTTTTTCCTTTCCCGATAGAAAAGAATAAAAATTAAAAAATTTAAAAAAATAAAAAAAAGACAGACAAACCTAAAACACACTTCACACTGTAAAGAACTCTTTTGCACACGTTAAAAAAACCGCTCCGCACTTCGGGAAGAATAGGCCACTGTGAAAGTGGCAATGGTAACAGAAAACCCCAAAAAAAACCCCAAAATATACCAAGGACGGTTTTTTTCAAAAATTTAAAAAACCCCCACGAGTCCTTTTTCATTATCCCGAACTTAAAAAAAAAAATTCTAAAAATAAAAAAAAAAAAAAGAATTAATCGATTCCAAGTACTTCTACTTTTCTGAGAATGAAGAGATGTTATATCGCAGACATCGTGATCTACATACTGACTCTTTTATGATCTTATTTTATCCCCAGTTGGCTTCAGCGGGGGTAGTTTGTCCATGAGTGGTGACAAAATGATCGAGCAGGTATCTGCCATCACGACTGCCTGAATTTTAAAGGATAGTCCATACACCCACTCACATCGCAGACACTTTTTTTCAGTTCTCAAAGCTGCTAACACACACCTTAACTGCCTCTGGGCTTTTAAACCTTCCCTCTCCCGGAGTCATAGTGTGTAGAGGGGGTAGGGGGGTGGGGGTGATGGAACGGGATAACCTGGTTGGTTAGAGCCTTGCGCATTGTGCTCGTGATCTACTAGCCCGGGTTCGAATCTCGTTCAAGAAGCTTTTTTTCCTCTGGAGTTAGCGTCAGTGCCGATTCTACGCTCCCCGAAAAGTCTTTGAGATGAGACTATAAAGAGAGGTTTCCGTGTGCGAACGCACGCAGAACATCTTACGCGCACGCTCAAACCTGTTCCGCTTTTCGGAAGAGTTAGGCTATTGTGTGCTGGTGGGAACGGATAACGAAATTGACAAAACAACATACACAAGGGGATTGGATGTATAAGAAAAAGCATATCAGTGCTTATTCCGTTATCCTCAAGATAAAAGAACAAAAAAAAAGATACAGAATAAACGATAAATAGTACAGCTTGCTGACAAAAAACCCTATCTAGAGATGGTCTTGAGACAGACAGATCTACATCCATTTTACCAGCATGATTGTGTTCTATTCCAAACTAAAACCAAACAAAAGAGAGGGGAAAAAAGCAACAACAAGAGCAACAACATAACACCTTGGGCACAATTAAAACCCGTTCTGCTATTCGGAAGAGTTAGGCAATTGTGTGCCGGTGGGAATGGATGACAAAATTTTCAAAACTGCATACGCACGTGGACTAGATGGGAGAAAAAAAGCACACGGGTGCCTATTCCGTTATCCTCGAAATAAAAGAATAAACAAAACAAATGTATTTAAAAAATCTGAAAGCAGACTGAAGAAAGTAATGAAGTCATTGACACGATTTTCAGTCCCAGGATTGGAAATAGCCGCTGGGAATTTTTTTTTGGAAGGGAGGGGGGGGGGGGGGGGGGCGGGTAGTATAACTTCAGAGACGAACGGGATAGCCTAGTGGTTAGAAAAATTGCGCTCGCAATCTGACGACCCGGTTCAAATCCCGTTCAAGGGGATATCTTCCCCTGGAGTTAAACATCAGTGCGACTCCGATCCTCTCCCCAAAGTCCTTCGTATGAGACTATAAACCGAGGCCCCGTGAGCGAACGCACGCAGAAACATCTTGCGCACACGTTAAATCCTGTTCCGCTTTCGTAAGAGTAGGGCATTGTGTGCCGGGTGGAACAGATGAAAAAATTTTAACAAAACCGCAAAACACACGGGGACTGGATGTAAAAAAAAGCACATAACTGCTATTCCATTACCTGGGATATCAAAGAAAAATAAAAAAAAAATAAAAAAAATTTAACAACTTATGAGGAGTGATCAAAGATGTGGCAGGTCGTCCCTTTTTGTTGGCTTATTTGAAAAGAGGTTGTTTTTTAAGAAAGCAAAGGGGGAGTTGTTTTTTTTTTTTGGGGGGGGTCGTCTTTTTTTTTTGGTTGTGTGTTTTCTTTATGTTTGCTTTTGGGGGTAGTGGGGGGGGTGGTGGTGGTGGTGGTGGTGGGGGTTGCTGAAATTTTTCTATTTTATAAGGCCCGTTCAGGGCTCAGGCAGATGCTCTGTCATTAAAAAGACTTTACAATAAAACAAAAAATGATTTAGTACCAAAAAAATTGAGATCAATGCTGACAATTACAAAACAGACAATAGGGTAAAATACAATGCAATGCAATTAAATAAATGCAGTACAACAATACAACATTAAAAAGGGAAGACAATCAATACAAATAATTCAATGCAAAAAAAGCAATGCAACACAACACTTACAATGCAAAACAATCAATCAATCAAGACAATCAACACATACAAAATCAATGCAAACAAATAAATAAAAAAAAACATATCTTTTAAAAATGAAATACAATCAACAAAATCAATAAAAATATATAATAAAAATAATAATGTAGGGAAATTTATTAGCGCTGAATTTTGTAAAGCAACAAATCAAAAGCGCTCAGATACTTTTTTGTTATATCTATGCTGTGAAATGCGGTTTTTTTTAAATGTTTTCCGTTCCCACCACACACAATGGCCACCCTTTCAAAAAAGCGGAAAGGTTTTAAGTTGCCAAATGTTCTCCATGTTTGACGGGGGGCCCCTGGGTTTTTATGTCTCTTTAAGGACTTTGACTTTCCGTTTGATTTTTTTTTTTTTGTAAAACTGGGAAGAAAGGGGGAGGCTGGGAATCGAACCCAAAAAACCCAAAAAAGGTTTTTTACTTTTGGCGGGCAAAGTTTAAAACCATCCTGCCACCTTCCTTACTATACAATACGAAAACCAACACAGCAAAATACAACCCAATAGAATAAAAAAAGGGAAAAAAGAAGAAGAAGAAGAAGAAAAAGAAGAGAAGAATATAGGAATTTATATACGCTGAAACTTGTAAAAAAAAAAAAACAATTCGAAGCGCTTGCACTAATCTTTACAGGCATTGCAATCCCCTTTAAAACATAATGAACAAAAGATTTCAAATCCTGCGCGCGAACGTACGCACGCACACCACCGCACACACACACACACAACACACACACACACAACACACACACACACACAAAACACACACACCAACGGAACAAACTTAGAAGGTGAAAGATGCTTTTGAAAATTAGGACAGATGGTTGGGGGGAAAGTCCCAGGTAGGATAAAAGTTTGTTTTGAGGCTGGATTTAAAGGGTATCAAGTAAAGCTTTTGGCGAAGTGAAAAGGGGGAGGTCATTTCCGGGTGGATGACCAAACCAAGAAGGACAAGGGCCAACAGGGTTTGTTTAAAATCTGGGTTTCAAAGCACAAAGTATCTGCGGCTGAACGAAGGAAGGGGAGGGGAGTGTACAGGTGGAGACATTAAAGAATAAGAGGGTGCAGATTTTGGGACATTTAAAACAGAGGGATTGATTTTATACTCCAGTCTTTGTGAGATAGGCACCAGTGAAAATCGCAGAAGGGATGATGTGTTCAAGTTTTTCTTTCTTGGGACCATCGGCTGCAAAAGTTTTGTATGCTTTGCAGAGAGTGGATGGAGATGGGGGTGGGCCAGCCAAAAGAGAATTAAAAATAGTCAAAGGGAAAAGAATGAGAGATGTGACAAGCTTGGAAGTTGCATCAGGGGACAGATACTTGCGAACGCGCTTATGCCCGAAATTTGAAGTAGCAAGATGGCAGGTCTGGGTGAATTTTTTCTAGAGATTGTTGTCAATAACAACCCAAAAAACCTCACAATTTGGACAAAGGAACTGACGTATTCCCGAATTCATTGAAGTTTTTGCAAATAGACGAAAGTTTATGTTGGTCCCTAGAGCATGGCTTCGGTTTTACGGGATTAAGTTTTAATTTTTGAGTCATCCAGTTTTTTAAAAGTCTTGGGCATAGGGCATATTTTTCAGGAGGGAAGGGAAGTTTTTAAAAAGATCGCTGCATGAAGCTGAGTACATCGGCATAGAAATTGATCAATATAGTGGTTTTTATTATTTGTGAGAGTGGGCAGGTAGAGATAAAGAAAAAGGGCCCGGACTGATCCCTGCGGGACTCCACATTCCATTTTACAGGTTTTTATTGAATTTTGTTTACAAAACTTTCGGAAAACCCCGGGCTGTGAGGTATGAAGAAACCAGGGAGGGCTGTGCCCTTTAAAACCCAAAAGTATTTTTGGGGGCGAGAAAGAAAATTGGTGATCTATGGACAAAAAAGGGGCAGATAATAAGAAGATGAGGAGGGAATTTTTCCCGCATCAGAAAAGTAAAAGTGTATCTAAAGTTGGACTAGGGTGGTTTCGGTGCTGTGGTTTTGGGGCGATAGGCAACGAAAAGGGGAAGAAGACATTTTAATGAATGACGTTTAAAATGTTTGAGAACAAAAATTTTTTTATACTTTAGGGGACAAAGGGTAAGTTTGAGACAGGCCAAAATTTCTTCAGAATGTTGGGATCGAGGTGTGCTTTTTCAGTAAGGGGTACTATTGCTGTTTTAGGTGCGAGAAAATTTCCGATGAAGAATGAGTTTACTATTTTAGTGATAATACACAAGTTGTGGAAGGTTGTGAGAAAACAGGAGCAGGGATGGATCAAAGGGCGCATGATTTTTTTAGTCATTTCCTTCAGAATTGTCTGATTTCTTTTTCCTTGTGGGTGGGAAGGAAAGAAGGATGCCAGTGAAACTGGGATCAGGGTGCAGGGGTGGAATTGAGTCTGATCCAGTGGAGCGTATGTTTCGAACTTTTTTCGAAAAGAAGCAAAAAAAAGGATGGAAGTTCAGACAGGCTTTAGGCAGAGGGGTTGTTTTTCAATCCAAGGAGTTTGAGGTGAGGGGAAAAAAGAGATTTTAGGATGTGCACAAGGGGAATTTTTGGGGAAAATAGTAGTCTGTCTTTGCTGAATGGATTAAGAGTTTTATTTAAACAATGCAAACAATGGTCACGTTGTGTTTAATGCTTTTCCTATAAATCTGATTAAAATACATTTGGTATATTGCTTTCGTGTCTGCAGTGTTGATTTAAAGCTAGTCTGCAAGTCGCTGTAGCTGTCTGTCTGCTCTGTCTCTTCTTGTCCCGTCCCTTTTTCTCCTCTCAAAATTCAGGAAAAAGGTGTGTAAGGCTTTGTTTGAAAACTTTAAGAAAGATTGGTTGATTGCAGGGGGCAAAATGAAATGTGCAAAATTACAAAGGGGAAAGGTGTCCTTAACCATGTGGCGTTGGGGAGCATTTTGTCGAGCCTCACTTTTCTGGGGTCCAGCATATTGAGGGCGGGGGGCCCCCTCTCCCTCCCCCTTTTGGGTTTACCTTCCCTACCCTAAAACAGCAACCCCCTTTTCAGCTGGGGAAACTGGGGGACTGTGGAAGCCAAGGCGCGCAAACGGGCACCCTCCGAATGGTAAAACCCTGCAGGGGCTGCTTAACCCGACTGGGGGAAAAACGAGTGCTATGACCCCTGAGCTACCCGTCCCCTATTAGAGCAGTAGTAATAAATTTTGTTTTTGGTTTCATTAGAAAATTTAAGTGACGGCCGTTGAGCAATACTTAAGGATGAATTTGAACAGATTTAGTAGATACCTTGACACTATTTAATTTTGGGATGTCTAATTAAAAATGCATAGTTTTTAAATACAAAAGGAATGAAATGTATTGCCAATGTGTAAACTGGGTGTGGAAAATGAAGTCCGTTGTTTTTTTTTTCTCACTTATGATGGGTTTTTGAATCTTTTTCTAACGAAAATACAAAAAGTAATCAAACTTGTTTTAGATTAACTTGTTTACTAGAAAAAAAAATTAGGGGAAAAAGTATTAGAAAATTTGTGTTTTTCGTTCAAAAAAGGGGGAGGATAGCTTGTCTGTGGTTTAGTTTGAACAAAGGTTTGTGGTGTTTTGATTATTGTGAAGTGGAATCAGGGTTTTTAATTCAACACTTTAAAGATATGTTTTTTAACAGTATTAATTTGGTCATTTTTTTCAAAATTGACAAATATTTTGATGTAGGTGTGCACAATTAGGTCTTTTTATTAAAAAATCTGACAAATTGTTGATTGAGTGGATTAATTAGGCCCCATTTATTCAAATCTGACAAAAATTTTTAAAGTGGCATCAATTAGCATTTGTTCAAAATCTGACAAATGTTAATACAATGTGACATTAATTGGGTTATTTTTTCAAAATCTGAAAAATATATTGATGTATTTGGTTATTTGGTTCAAAATCTGACAGATAGTCACTGAGATGTGAAACATAATCTGTTAAACATGTTGAATAGCTTGCAAAAAATTGATTTTATTCAGTTGAAACATTGAATGAATGTTCATGTAAATGTAGCGTTGTTTTAGTTTTTTGGTTAAAAATCTAAAATTTTAGATATAGATGGCATTAGTTTGTTTTTTGGTTCAAAATCAAATTGTGTAAATATGTTTCACTTTTAGTTAGCTATTTGGTTCAAAATCTACAATTATCTAGATATAGAGTCGCATTATTTTAGTTTTTTTGGTTCAAAATCCGACAAATATGCTGATAAGACCTAACTTTAGTTTTTTGGGATCAAAACTGAAAATATTTTTGATGCCATGTCCCATTAGTTTATTTATTGCTTCAAAACTGAATGACATTTTGATGTAATGTCCATTTTTTGTGTTTTTTGGTTCAAAATCGATGAAATTTGTTGATGTACGGTGGCATAATTAGGCCAGAGTTTTCCCAGAACATGTTGAATGATAGCGATGTAATTCATTGTTTTTATGTTTCACGAACAGGTTCTGTTCAAAAAACCCCTTCAATGAAGCATTGGCTTTATTAAAATTTTTTTTTTATAGCGATTTCAATTTTGAAAACTATTTGATTTTGGGCTCATCTTACTTTTGCCCTCGTCCAAAATTTTTCCCTTAGCCACTCTTCTTTTATTATTTACTATGCTTAAATAGGGGGTTGATAAAATAGAATAGTCTGGTTTTTTTCTACTGCAAAAGTCATAAATATTCAATTTATTTTGTGAATTTTTTCCAAAAATAGAAAAAACCCTTTGTTTCATCCAAACTCTAAAGGGATTGGGCCCCGGGGATAATGTAATTGAATCATTTTAGAGCCAAGTTCTCTCTCTCTCTCTGTCTCTCTGTCTACCTATACCCCCAACAAATTATATTCTATGTATAGATAAAGATAGATAACAACAACAGATAGATAATGATAGTAGATGGGGTAATAATAAATAGATAGAAAAGATAGATAGATAATAGAAAGATAGATGATAGAAAGATAGATAGTAAAAATGATAAATAAATAGTACATAATACAAATACGTAGATACATAGACACGAGAGAGATACATACTACATACATACATACATGCAGCATGCTACATACTACAACTACGACATCATACAACAACATACATGCATACATACAACATACATACAAACCTACATACAACATCATCATACATACAACATACAACAACATAATTCATACAAATACAAAAAATACATACATACATACAAAATTATACATACATACAAACAACATAAAAACCCCCAACAGCTTTTATAAACCAACCCTGATATAACTTCCTTACTTCTGCATGCAGACTAGACGGGGTCCTGCAAGTGAAAATTTCTAGGAAAAAACGGGACCCTTGAGGGGAAAAAAAACGACCACCTTTTTAAATAATTTCGTTTCCCGAGACTTGGGTGCATGCAGTTTGGGCCCCTTGCCAATTCGGGGAGGGGAAGGGGATAATAAAAAAGCTCCAATGTGTACAATACAGTTTCCCATATGGCACGCACGCCCACGCACCCCCTTTTGCGTGTGTGTGTGGTGTGTGGTGTGTTGGTGTGTGTGTGTGTGGTGGTGTGTGTGGGGGTTTTGTGTTTGTGTTGTTTGGTGGGGGGGGCGTGCGTGTGTGTGTGTGTGTGTGTGTTTTGGTGGTGTTGTGGGGGTGTGTGTGTGGTTGTGTGGTGTTAAATGTGTGCGGCGTGCGTGTGTGTGTGTGTGTGTGGCCGCGTGCGCGCTGTGTATATAACATGGCTGATTTCTTACCCCAAAATCGAAAATTATACTCTTTTCCCTCTTCTCTCTGTTTTGTCTCGCTCTCTCTTCGTTCTTTTCTTCTGTTGTCTGTCTTCTGTCTGTCTCTCTCTCTCTCTCTCCTCTCCTCTCTCTCCTCTCTCTCTCTCTCTCTCTCTCTCTCTCCTCTCTCTTGAAAGAGACATGGGGTTTTTAAAATTTTCAGGGTATAGTCCCTTCCGGAAAACTTCCTGGGACTTTATACAATAAAATCCCCTCTCCCACCAAATAATCGAGAAGAAAAGTTTGGTCAAAAGACATAACCGTTTTTTTAATTTTTTTTTTCCGCCCTATGTGTACGATTTTTTCTTTGTGAGAGTGGTTTTTTTTCCTTTTGGTTTTTGAAAGTGATAGTCCCTTGTCGCTGTGGATTCTTTAACTGGAATGAGGGTTTTTTTTTTCCCACAAAACCCTTTGGGTATGTTTTCTCATCAGAAAGGGTTTAGCCAGATCCCCAAAAACCTCATGGCCCTTGTAGGTTTAACTTTAAAGGGAACAAAAGGCAATCAAACCGTCATATATCATTTCCCTATTGGGTTGGGTTTATTTAGACCAAACAACACCCACCACCCACCCAGCACGACGCGCGCCACACACAAACACACACAACACACCACACAACAAAGGGCCGAGATAGTCTAGTTAAAAACGTTGCCATTGCATTCGTAACTCCTGACCGGGGTTCGAATTCTTTCGGGGGATCTTTTTCCCTTGGGAGTTAACATATACCGACTCCCTCCCCCCCCCCCCCCCCCCCCACCCTCACCACCCCCCCCCCATAAAAAAGAAAGTTCCTTGGGTGACATACATACCGGATCCCGTGGGAACACACGAACAAAAACATTCTGCGCACCGTTGAAACCCCCCGCTTTTCGGAAAAGTAACCTTTAGGCCGGTGGGAACAGATGAAAAAATTGACAAAACGCTACACACGGGGACTGAATTAAAAAAGCCATTAGTGTTATTCCTTTACCCTCGAAAAAAAATTTTTTAAAAATGCACACACACATACCCCCACACACACGCACGCGCGCACCCACCCCCAACCACACAAGGTGGGAACATGAAAAATTTTTACAACTGCTACAACGGGGACGGGATGTAAAACGCACTGAGACTTACCCATTAATCCCCCCGAAATAAAAGAATAAAATGAAAACAACATTCACCCCACGGACGCAAGCACACCCAAGGTGAATGGATAAAAATTTTTCAAAAAAATACCCCGGGGGCTGGATTAAAAAGCCATATGCTTACTCCATTATTTTTTAAATAAAATAATAAAAAAAAATAAATGAATTAAAATAAACACACACACTTCTTCTTTTCTTTTCTTTTCTTCTTCCTTCTTCTTCTTTTTTCTTTTCTTCTTCTTCTTCACCCCGATTGCCTCAAATCGGGTATAAAAACGTAAGCCCGTCTTCTCCTTATTAAAAATAAAATTTTAAAAATAATAATAATAAAAATAATAAAAAAATAAAATTAATAATAATAATAATTAATAATATAAAATAATAAAATTGATAAAAAAAATTAATAAAAATAAAAATAATAAAAAACAACAACAAATCCATATATATAGCGCTATATCTTGCAGAGCAAATCAAAACGCTTGCCCAACTCAAATCTTTCACAGTCATACAACCCGTAACAAAAAAGTTCCACCCAAAACCAAATTGGGGACGGGCACACACACCACACATACACGGGCCCACCCGGGAGGGCGATAAAACTTTACTGTTGAAGGGGAAAAACTAGAACGAAGGAAAATCTTAGGGGTTTTAAATAAAAAAGTTTTTAATGGATTTAAAAAATATATAAGAAGGCGTTTTTGGCGGAGAGAGGGAGAAGGAGAGAAGAGAGAAGAGAAGAGAGAGAGAGGAGGGCATTCCAGTCGAAGGACCAAAATAAGAAAAAGGGACGGCCGACGGGATTGGTTAAACTAGGATTGTAAGGGGAAGGTATCGCAAGAGCGGAGGGAAGAGGGGGGTTACAAAAAAGACATTCACAGAGGTAGGGCGGGGTGTTTTGTTAGACATTTGTAAAAAGGGATGATCTTTTTCTGTAAGAAAAGTTTTGATCTATGTTGTGTTAAGAATAAAAATCAGAAAAGAAACCAGCTTTACCCTCAAGGGAACAGATTGCACGTTTAGTAGACACATATGGAAAGGGTTTTTGGGAGGCAGAGAGGTTTGGGGAAGACAATGGTGATGACTTACTATCGAGGGAAAAGGGTTTAGGGGGATGGGAAGATGTTACAGTGGAAAGGGAGACAGTTTGGGTGGTGATGGTGTGGAACACGGGGAAAAACGGGGCAGTCGGGGGATTTAAAAGGGTTACGCAGATCATGACACACGTTAGGGATAGAACCCATGATCAAATTACACACACACAAATGTTTAAACAGGTGGAGGACCAAAAGGAGGCAGTGTTGTGGGTGGTAACAGGTTTTGGGGATGTGTAAGGAGGGGTAAGGCAATGTCGGGGAATCACGTGCGTCATGACTTTTGCCCGCACGTGTTTCCCTTTCTGTTTTTGCTGCGGTGAATTCAGGGTTTTCAATGGCTCTCGGATCGATTTTGCATGTGGTGAAACCCCCTAGGAAAAAGCTTTTAAGTCGTAAAGTTAAATCATTGCAGTGGAGTAACGCACACAGGGCTTGAAACCCGCAGGAGGTCTCCACGTGACGGGCCCGCCCACACTTTTGATTTCAGACATGCACTCAGAACCGTTTTATGGAAAAATATTAAAAAAATAATAATAATGTATGGAATTTATAAAGCAGAATCTTTAAAGCCCAAAAAATCAAAGCTTTTTTTTTTTAAAAGGGATAATAATAACACTTTTGTGCTTTTTTAATCCATCCCCGTGGTAAACGGGTTTTTGTAATGTTGTCATCGTTCCAACCGGGACATAATGGCCACTTTACGAAAAAACGGGAAAAGGATTTAACTTTGCACAAGAGTTTGCGTGCGTTCGCACACGGGGCCTCGGGTTTTTAATTTTTCATCCGAAAAACTTTAAAATTCAGATTCTTACAAAAAAAAGGCAGGGATTGGTCAAGGGGGCAAAAAGAAGCCAAAAAAAAAAAAGAGAAAAAAAACACGATACTGAAAAAAAAGGAGAAAAAACGAATTAGAAAAAGAGGGTTTTTTTTTGCACAGATTTTACAAAAACAGGGTGTGTGTTTAATACAAAAGGCCCCAAGGAAAGGGGAGGGTGGGGGGGGGGGTGGAAGAAACAATAATAAAACAAACCCATATTTTTTTATACCATATAAAAATACTGGGCTTTACCTTTTAAAAAACAAACCACTAAACAAAACCCCCCCTAACCCCCCAAAAATCCCTTTTTAAAAGTTCCCTTTAAAAATCTCTCAGGGAAACATTCATTTAAAAATTAAAATTAACCAACCCCCCCAAAAAAATTTCATTTTTTTTTTTTTTATCTACCTACAAAATTTATTTATCTGTTTTTTCATTTTTGGGTGGGGGGGTTGGGTTTCATTAAAATTTTAAAATAAAAATTTTTTTTAATTTGGGGAGCTAAAGGGTAAAATTTTTAGTTTTTAAATTTAAATAAATAAAATTAATTAAAAAAAAATTTTTAAAAAAAAAAAAAAAAAATTTTAAATAAAAAATTTTTTAAAAAAAAAACATGATTAAACTTTTAAAAAACAAATTTTTTTAAATTTAATTTTTTCTTAATTATATTTAAAAATTTTTAAGAATTTTCAAAAAAAACCCCCTTTCCAAAAAAACCCCCCCCCTTAATTTAAACTTTTCTCTTCTTCTCCTTCTCTTCCTCCCTTTTCCTTTTCTTTACTTTTTTACCTCCTTCCCCCACCCCCCTAAAATTCTTTTCCCCTTTTTTCCTTTCCCCCTTTGATTAAAAGGGGAAACAAGGGATTTGGAAAAATTTCCCCTTTATAAATGGTAAAAACAAACCCCCAATTTTTTTTGAAAATTCCTATTTCCCCCCCTTGGAAAAAAAGGGGTTAAAATGTTTTTAAAAGGGGTTTTTTTAAAAACTTTACATAAAAGGGACATCAAAAAAAAATTTTGGAAAAAATTTTTCCTCAAACAATTTCTATTTTTAGATTTTACCTTTAAATTTTTGTCATTCCTTTTGGTTCAAACTGGGCCAAATTTAAAAAAAATTTTCTTCGTTTTAAACCCCCCCTTATCCTTGCTTTGGGTGGAAAGTGTTGGTTGTGAGTCAGTTGAAAGGGGGGGGGGGGGGGTTTTGGCTCATGCGTAAATTTTAAAACAAGGGGGGCAGAAAGGAGGCAATTTGGGGGGTAACAGGGGGGGGGGGAAAGGGGAGGGGGGGGGCAGAGTCGGGGAATCCGCTGCAGTCGATGAGTATCCCCGCACTTTGCCTCTTCTGGTTTTTTTTGGGGCGGTAAATTTCCAAGTTTACAATGTCTCGGGATCGTTTTTGCATTGGGGGAAAACCCCACGTGGGGACAAAGCTTTCAAGTCTGTTGCGTTGAGTCTTTTGGTGGGTAAGGAACACAGAGCGTGGTGGGGGGGGTGGTTTTGGATCTGAATCCCCTGAAAATTTTCACGCTGCGGCAGGGTCAGGGTATGAAGGGTTGAAAAGACAAGACAATCCGGTAACACAAAAAAATCAGTAAATGAAATTTTGAAAGTATATAAAATGAAGAAAATTTATAAAATTGAAATATAATCAAATGTCAAACCCAATGCCAAAGAAACTGTTCTAACCGCTCGACCGGGTTTTTTGTAACAAAACAAGATATAAAATTTCTAGGAAGAACGTGGGGGAAAACAATCACAACATTCAAACACAGTGTCACGCACCATGTGGCGGTTGGTTGAGTTGTAGTTGTCGAAAAGGGTAAGATTCTTTTGAGTAATTTGATTGGGTTGAGGTCGATAATAGGGTAGGGTTTGGTTGATTGAGTTGGGTAGGGTTGGGTTGGATAGGATAAGATTAGATTGATTGGGTAGGGTTGAATAGGGTAAGGTTAGATTGATTAGGTTGGGTTGAATAGGGTAAGGTTCGGTTGAGTGACTTTATTGGGTTGGGTTCGATAGATTTAGATTAGACTTGTTTTATTCAATATTTTTATGTTATTGTCACTATCATTGCTGTTTGACGTATTTTCTACAAAATCCTAAGTCTAACGTTAATCTAGCCTGTCTGAGGCCATTCTTTCCCCTAAAAAATATTTCCCTCCCCCCTCTCTTTATCTCTCCTCTCTCTCTCTCTCTCCTCTCTTCACTCTCTTCTCTCTCTCTCTCCTCTCTCTCTCTCTCTCTCTCTCTCTCGCATAAAGAAAATGGCTTTAGCTTATACAAGGTGATGCTGAAAATTGATGTGTCCTCGCTTTTATAATAGGTAAAAAGCTCATCCCAAGTTCTCTTGTAACATTTCTGTTCGTGATTTTTGCCATGAAAGGTATGTATGATCAGAAAAGTGATACCCATTAAAGACACAGTTGTGATGGCTGATTTAAAAAAAAAAGAGAGAGAATATTGTCGGTGATGTTATTTGAGGTTCCTCAGCTAAGCAGACTGAGGCTCACTCGCTCAGACTTGCACACTCTTAATCTCGCTCATTTCACTATGAAAGCAATTTCAAGTACATGAGAACGCAACTTGCATGAAAAATGAGGTATTGCGTGTATGGCTGTTTTCAAGTACCTCGCCATCGAGGCAGCTATACTCCGACTTCAGAGGATATTTTGTAGAGTGCTGGATGGTAGTTGTGCTAAGGCTGTGTCAAGCATGTAGACGATACCAACATGATATTTCAGAGCATAGCAACATTTTTTTATGTCAGCCTTGGCACTGACTGCGCTTACATCATTAGCTGACAAAGCTTTAAAGTCTAGACAAAATACCAGAGACAAATAATATAAAAACAATTGTTAAACACAGTTATGTAGCCTGCATCTTAGATTATTTTGTACATTTATACTATGTGACTGAAAACTTTTGGGTTTTTTGGTGTGTGGTGTTTTGGTTTTTTTTTTTTAACTTTAATTCTAGGGAGACTTGTCTCTGGACTAGTGGCTAAGTATGGTAAAGTTCTGGTTAGAAAATCGTGGATTCGAATCCCACAAGAGCCATAGAGATGTCTTCAGACTCTAATGGAGTCGTGTTGAGAATGTGTTTGTCATAATTAGTTATTTAGCTGTTCCGAGGATAACGGAATAAGCTCGCTTGCGCTTTTTTATTTACATCCAGTCCCCCTGTGTGTATGTGTGTGTGTGCAGTTAATGGGAAGACTAGGTCCACACAATTAAGTATCATCTACTTTATGTACTATGTAGCTTTGAGAAGGGAATAGAGTGCACAGGCTATGTTGTAAAAGAGAGGGAACTACATTTGGGGGGGTAAAAGAGAGGGAAAGTACATCTTTTTTGGTACATGAGAGGGAAAGTACATATTTTTTTGGTAAATGAGAGGGAAAGTACATCTTTGTTGGTAAATGGGAGGGAAAGTACATCATTTCTTTGTAAAAGAGAGGGAAGGTACATCTCTTTGGGGGGGGAGGTGTAAAAGATAGGTATAGTACATCTTTTTCGGTAAAAGATGGGGAGTACATCTTGTTGGTAAAAGAGATGGAAATTACATTTGTTTTTTATAAAGGAGAGGGAAAGTACATCTCATTTTGTAAAGGAGAGGAAAATTACATCATTTTTTGTAAAGGAGAGGAAAAGTAATCTTTTGGGGTGAAAGAGATGGAAAGTACATCTGTTTGATGTAGAGGGGGAGTACATTTATTTTCGTAAAGGAGAGAGAATGTACATTTTTGGAAAAGGAAAGAAAGTACATCTTTTTGTAAAACGAGGGGGAAAGTACATCTTTTTGATGTAAGGGTGGGGGGGGGAGTATATTTGTTTCGTAAAGGAGAGAGAATGTACATTTTTGGTAAAGGAAAGGAAAGTACATCTTTATTTTGGTAAAAGAGGGGGAAGTACATCTTTTTGATGTAGGGGGGAGTACATTTTTTGTAAAGGAGAGAGAATGTACATTTTTGGAAAAGGAAAGGAAAGTACATCTTTATTTTGGTAAAAGAGGGGGAAGTACATCTTTTTTATGTAGGAGGGAGTACATTTTTTGTAAAGGAGAGAGACTGTACATTTTTGGAAAAGGAAAGGAAAAGTACATCTTTTGGGTAAAAGAGGGGGAAAGTACATCTTTTTGATGTAGAGTGGGGGAGTACATTTGTTTCGTAAAGGAGAGAGAATGTACATTTTTGGAAAAGGAAAGGAAAGTACATCTTTAGTTTGGTAAAGGAGGGGGAAAGTACATCTTTTAGATGTAGGGGGAGTATATTTATTTTGTAAAGGAGAGAGAATGTACATTTTTGGTAAAGGAAAGGAAAAGTACATCTTTTTGTTTGGTAAAGGAGTTATAAAGAGGCAAGATGAGTTTCACTAGCTACGTGGAAGTAAGATGGAATAGAGAGGGTGAATGCTCTTCGCGTGGTGACCATGCAGTTGTCTCCAGCGCTTTGATTTGTTGCTTTACAAGATTCAGCGCTATATAAATTCCATACATTATTAATTATTATTATTATTATATTATTATTATTATTATTATTCTTCTTCAAGTGTCCGGTCTGGTCCTGCAGACATCGACGATCATGGCTCTCCATTCTTCCCTGTTCTCGGTCTCTCTCATGAGCTCATTGTTGGTGCCCTCTTTATTCGTTGCGAATTTGTTTAAGCTGTCTGTGAATTTTGTGCGTTGTCTTCCTCTGCTCTTGTTTCCACAGATTTTGCCACTCCATAACAGTTTCTCTAGTCCGTCAGCCCTGAGTATATGGCCGAAAAATTTGAGCTGTCTTTCTCTATTATTATTATTATTATTATTATTATTATTATTATTATTATTATTATTATTATTATTATTATTATTATTATTATTATTATTATTACAGCAGTGATGAAAAAGGCGGATTGAACGGTGTTGCAAATCGTACTGGAGACAAAGAACACGCTGCAACAACAATGTGATGCTTCAACACAACAATCACCCTCTGAAGTCCCTCTCTAAAACTACAACTATGCCCGACTGTCACCTTCTCAACATTGTAGTTACAGGTTTAGGTAAGCACCAACACCTCCACTAGCCTCTGACGAGGAAGCACGAACAGTTCTACAAAGATCTTTCCATTTATCAAAGATAAGATATCGGTGAGGGAACCATGTTTCATAAAGGGTGACCTCAGCGCAAACATTGGTGAAGGAGAGGACAGAGAACGTGAACTTTACTGACCTTTTGCGAGCTGGGAGGAGGAAATTTAGTGATGACATGTTGGCTAGCATCTGTGCGCCAAGCAAGCAGACTGAAATGAAACTCTCTGCGGAGAACAAGAACTTAGACCTTACACGTGGACATCAGCAGAAGAGAGAGTGAGGAATCTAACCGTTTAGATAATGACTGACAGAAAAGTGATCTCCGCAATTTTTTTTTAATGTCAAAGACCTTGCCTGGCACAGACTGTGACACATAAACTTTAGCCATGATGGAAATGAAACTTGAGGCTATGGGCATGAAAGAAATATACCATTCTCTTACATATGACAGTTAAAACCTTAGAAATATTTGACTTTTGCCTCGTTTTATAAAAAAACCCACAAAGAAATCGTTTTACAAGAGAAGCACGAGAGGAAAATATTAAGTTACCTCCCAAAACATGAAGCCGACATAAAAAGTCAATACTGATGCAGCAGAACACAAGCTAGGATGAAAAAATGAAAGAAACAAAATCCATTATAATTATTAATTTATATATAATATATATAAAAATATATATATATATATATATATATATAAATTTTTATATATATAAAAAATAAGAGATGAACTCAAGGGGGAAAAAACTGTGAAGTCTGGCATGGTCACATGACAGACAGCAAACTTCGTCACCAAAGGACCGGGATTTAAAATGGGGCCCATGGCCAAGAAATAAGAAGAAGAAGAAAAAGGGAAAAAGGGAAAAAGGGGAAGGAGGAGGAGGAGGAGAAGGGGGAAAAGAAAAGAAAAGAAGAAGGAGGAGGAGGGGGAAGGAGGGAGAAGAAGAAAAGAAAAGGGGGAAGGAGGGGGGGGGGAAGGGGGGAAAAAGGAGGGAGAAGAAGGGGGGAAGGGAAGGGGGGGAAGGAGGGAAGGAGGGAGAAGGAAAAGAAGAAGAAGAAGAAGAAAAAGGGAAGGGGGAAGGAAAAGGAGGAAAAGGGAAGAAGGGGGAAGAAGAAGAAAAAAGAAGGGGGGGAAAGGGGAAGGGAAAAAGGGAAAAAGAAGAAAAAGAAGAAAAAAGAAAAAGAAGGAGAAGGGGGAAGGAAAAAGGGAAGAAGAAGAAGAAAAAGAAAAAGGGAAAAGGAGGAGGGGAGGGGGGAGAAGGAGGGGGGAAGAAGGGGAAGAAGAAGAAAAAGGGAAGAAGAAGGGGAAGGGGGAAAAGGGAAAAAGAAGAAGAAAAAGAAAAAAAAAGAAAAAGGGGGGAAGGGGGAGGAAAAGGGAAGAAGAAAAAGAAGAAAGGAAAAGGGAGAAGGGGGAGGGGGAAGAAGAAGAAAAAGAAGAAGAAGAAGAAAAAGGGAAGAAGGGGGAAGGAGGGGGAAGGAGAAGGAGGAGGGGGAAAAAGGGGGGAAAGAAAAGAAAAAGGAAAAAAGGAGAGGAGAAGAAAAATTTAATGCCCATTTTGGCTTAGACAAAGGGGAAAACAAAGCCTCAAAAAGGAAAAAGGGGATTTATACTCATGTTTAAAAGAGGAAATAAAGGGGAAAGATTAAAAGAAAAGGGAAAAATGGCTAAAAAAAGTGTGCAAAGAAAATTAAAACCAAAAGAAAACAGAAAATCGAAAAAAAACTGTTTTAACCCTTTAAGTTCAGACCAGTGGTAAAAAACAAAAACGTTTGAAAAAAAAAAAGGGGGTTATGCCCTTTTTAGACAAAAAACTGCTCTAACTGAGTCAAAAGCATTCTAAAACGATGGCAGGAAAAAAACAGCAGTAAATTTTGTAACAAGGAAAGAAAAAAATGAACCTAAAAAAGGGCAAGGGGGCTCATTTCAGTAAACGGCAGTGTACTCAGTCAAAGCCAGCGGGGACCTCTCATTGGGTGAAGCGGGGAAAGAAATGAAAAACCTAAAAGGTTTAGAAAATCAAAAGGCTTCGATACCATGCCAGGGAAACTGCTGAAGCACTCGGGAGAAGGGGGGGCTGAGAGCCGGGGCATGTTTACCTTTTGGGTGAAAAATTTTGGGAAAAAGACCCCGGGTCATGGCCAGCAGCCCGAAATTACGGAAACCCTTGTCATGTTCCACGTAAACAAAAAATGAAAAAAAGGGACTGCAATCATTGGAACAATAGCCCTTATTTGTTCATGAAAGTTTTTTTTTGCTGATCGTGGTATTATGCAGGATGAAACAAAAAGTAGATTTTGAACTTCAGAGTGGGGACAAAAAGACATTGGTTTGTAATGAAATAAAACCAAGTTTTTTATGTCTTTTTGGGTTAAAAAACTTCACATCTATGTAAAAGGGTTTTGGGGGGGAGGGTTTGCCCCGGGTTGGTCAGGCGGGTCGCTTTCCCCAGCGGGGGTTTAAAACCAGCATCGAGGTGGTTCCCACTTAAATGGTGACCTTTTTCCCGGGGCCTTGGCTTCAGTACATTTCCCCCAGTTCCCCAGCTGAAAAGGGGTACCTGCCCTCTTTAGGGTCAGGGAAGGTAAAGCGCGAGGGGAGGGAGAGGGGCGCCCCCCTTTCAATATGCTGGCCCTAGAAATTTGTGGTGTTTTTGACCGATGCTCCCTTTTAAACATTATAGGTTATGGGACTCCTTTACCCTTTTAATATGCTGTGAGCTTTCCCCAATAATATTGTTTAAGGGAAAGCCCCAAAAAAAATTTATAGGAAACCATTTTTCTTACTGTTTTGTTGGGGAAACCCAACCCCTGTTTTTTTCCCTCTGCAAAAACTTGTCTTTACTATCTCAGCCCCACTATTTTTTTAAAAAAGGTTATGGACATTAAATTTTAAACTGTTTAACACCTCTTTTTTTTTTTCATCAACAAATGAAAAAAACGCCCCCCCCCCCCCAAAAAAAAAAAAGCTAAATTTCTTATTCATATTCCGTAAACAAAAATTTCCATGCACATTGAAAACTTTAAAAACGTTTACTCTCAAAATATCCCAGGAAATTTCTGGGGTTTGTTTTAACAGATTGGCATCAAAAAAGGGAGATTACGAACTTTTAAGATTTGAAAATTTTTTTTCCCTTTAAAAACTCGCGGTTGTTCCCTTGGCAGCCCCCTGGGGGGGGGAAGGAAAAAGGGTTATTTTCCCCGGGAATTTTTCCCAACACTCAGAAACAGCTTTTTCTCGGGTTGATATGTCCATTTTTAGGACAAAAAAAGGGGAAAAAGAAAGGAAGCCCCAAAAATCAAGTGGAGGGGGGACGACTGCAGAAAGGGGGGAAAGGGCCCTTTTCCCAGCACTTTGGGGGGATCAGGGGACTAGGTTTGGCCCAGGATAGGCAAGGAGTGGAAGCTTTTTTGTGCTCCCCTCCAACAACCGGGGGTGAAATAAGGGGTTTAATTTTAATGACGAATGGTGATAAAGGACAAAAAAACCCCTTTGCGACACAACAGGCGACCACTCTTTGGACCTCTGGGCCCCTTTGGGTGCTAATTTTTTTTCCCTTTGTGGTTGGGCAATCAATGTCAGAGATCAAACCCCTTTGGGGGCCCGTTGACCCTCACGCCCTCCTTGAAGCAATCAGCCCCAATCCTCCCCACCCCCCCCCACCCCCCCTCTTCTTTACTGTGAGAAGGGTTTGACCCAAAAAGGGGTGACAAGAAAGGTGGGCGGTGACATTTCGAGACCCAGATGAAATTGGGGAAACCCGAAAAACGACATGGCTTGAAAAACTCTCTCTCTCTCAATCTTCTGTCTGCTGTCTGGGACTCTTTTCTCTCTCTCTCTCTCTCTCTCTCTCTCTCCTCTCTCTCTCTCTCTCTCCGCTCTCTCGGGTTCTCTCTTTTCTTCTTTTCTCTCTTTTCTCTCTCTCTCTCTCTCGCTCTCTCTTCCCCTCTCTTCTCTCTCTCTCTCTCCCCTTTTTCTCTCTTCTTTTCTCTTTCTCTCGCTTTGGGGGGGGGGGGAGGGTTGTTCGGGGGGGGGGGGGGGGGGGTGTTTGGGGGGGGGCTGTTTTGAAAAAGGGGTTAAATTTCCCCCTTTTTTTTATTTTTGAGAATTTTATAAAATTTTGGGGTTTTTATTTTTTAAGAGTATCCTAACGGGCCCGGGGAATTTGGGTTTTGTTTAAAAAAGCAATGGTGCTTTTTTCATTTTCCTCGAAATTAAAAAAAATTTTTCTTGGTCATTGTCATTGCCCTTGTTCCCCCCTCTCCCTCTCTCTCTTTCTCTTCTTCTCTCTCTCTCTCTCCTCTCTTTTTCTCTCTTCTCTCCTCTCTTTTCTCTCTTTTCTGGGCTGTGTAATTGTCATCTGTCTGTCTGTCAGTCGTTTTCTCTCTGTTCTCTTCTCTCTCCTTTTCTCTTCTTTTCCCCCCCTTCCCTTTGTTTGTTTGTTTGTCTGTCTTTTCTCTCTGTCTCTGTCCCCTCTCTGTAATTGCTATTGTCTGTCTTTTCAACTGGGCTGGGTTTTCCCGTCTGTTTTCCCTCCCGTCTCTCTTTGTCGTATCATCTCTGGCTCTGTTTCTCTTTTTCTGTTTTGTCTCTCTCTCGGGTTTGGTTTTTTTTAAAAATTTTTAAAAAATAATAAATGGAACTTTTATAGCGCTTTTAAATTGCAAAAACAAATCAAAGCGAAAACATTAACCTATTTACCCGTCATGCAATCAATTTATAAATAATCAATAGTTTTTAAAAAAACAGATATTTAAAAAAAAATGGTGCGCTGAGGGGAAATTATTTAAATTTAAAAATTTTTAAAAGTTTAAAATTTTTTTACAAAAGGGAACACCCCCCACTCAAAAAGGTCGTATACTTTAGAAAGGGTGATAGGACGATAGGTTAGTGAAGGTTTGGATAGCTCTGATATTTAAACGGGGGGGGGGGAATCTTAGGTTTGAAATAAATATGTTTGAGGTGGGGTTTAAAAGTTTTTCATAACAGGGGTTTTTGGCGAAGGAGAGGGGAGCTCATTTTGGTCGTGGCCCGGAAAAAAGAGAAAGGCGGCGGCCCCCAGTGGATTGGTTGGGAAAATTTGGTATTCGTAAGGGACCCAAAGGGACTGCAGTTTGAGCGGAGGGAACGTGAAGGGGGGGTTTAAAAGGGTTTAAAACATTCACAGAGGTAGGAGGGTTTCGTTTGTGGGGGACATTGTAACAGAGGGTTTCGGGTCTTATAATTTACTCTCGTGGCAAGGCAAGGCCCCGTGGAGAGACGCAAGAGGGGGGTAATGTGCTCAGATTTTTTCTTTTTGGAATAGTCGAGTGCGGAGTTTTGTAATTTCGGGTTTAAGGGGTGGATAGCTGATGTTTGGGAGGGCCAGAAAAAAGGAATTTTCAAAGTCAGCGTGAAAGAATGGGGAGAAAGTGACAAAATTTGGCTGTTGCATCAGTGGAAGGTACTTTCGAATTGGGACTAATACGCCGTAATTTAAAAATAGAAAGACTGACAGGTCTGGGTGTTTATTTTTTTCATAGAGAGTGTGTTGTCGATAATGACACTAGATACTTCCGCAGTGGATAGGGGACTGTGTATTGGGCCCAAATTCTATTGGGAAACTGTTGTAAAGGGAAAAGGGGTTTGTGTTTGGTCCCCACGGGGCCCTGGGTTAAAATTTTTCTGCAATTGGGTGTAATTGTTCTGTGTACCAAATTTTTAATATCTTCCAAAAACGCGGGCCATATTTGTCAGGAGGGAAGGCAGATTTTCGGGGGTGCACTGCTTTGAATTGAGAGTTTATCTGCGTAAAAATGGTGGGTTTATTTTATTTAAAGGGGTTTTTAAAA
Source organism: Rapana venosa (assembly GCA_028751875.1). Classification (NCBI taxonomy): domain Eukaryota; kingdom Metazoa; phylum Mollusca; class Gastropoda; order Neogastropoda; family Muricidae; genus Rapana; species Rapana venosa. Next base: position 47,949,349 of record CM054161.1, read on the forward strand.
TGGGACAGTGGGACAGTTTTAAAGAGGGGGAAAAGAAAAAGGGGGTAGAAGGGGTCCCGTGGGACTCCGAATTTTCCCTCTGGCAGGGATTTATTGGCAAATTTCTATCTCTTGTTGTCTGTCTGTCTCTTTTTTTCTCTCTCTTTCAACTGTCTATCTGTTTGTCTGTTTCTCTATCTCAGTTTGTCTGTCTGTCAGTCTCTCTCTCTGTCTCTCTATTTCTCTATCTGTCTCTCTCTTATCTGTGTGTGTGTGTGTCTGTCTGTCTGTCTCTCTATAATTGTCTATTTGTCTGTATGTCAATTGTATGCTGTATGTCTGCATGTCTGTCTCATTCTATCTGTTTTTCTCTGTCTCTCTGCCTGTGTGTGTGTGTGTGTGTCTCTCTCTCTGTCTCTATCTCTCTCTGTCCCTGTCTCTATCTCTCTCTCTCTCGTTGTGAATATGTGTGTGAGTGTGTGTGAGTGTGTGTGTGGGGTGATGGGTGGGAGTGAGGGGGGGGAGGGTAGGAGTGTGTGTGTATGTTTCTTTCTGTTGTTGTTGTTATTGTTGTTGTTTAATATACCATTATTATCGTTGTAGATTGTTATGAGAGTTTCTTTTTCCACTCGAATTTATGTAACTTTTTTTTCTTCAATATTTCTTACTGTAAATATTTTGTTTTCTTCTGGTCATAACCTTATATTTTACGTAACCTCCCCCCCCCCCCCTCTCTCTCTCTCTCCCTCTGTTTTGGGGACTGCATATACATATAACGCACATGAGTGCTTATTCATTATCCTCGAAGTAAAATAATTTTGATTTGATTTGATTTGATTTGATCTTATCTCTCTCTCTGTCTGTATGTCTGTCTCAGGGACTGGATGTAAATAAAGCACATGAGTGCTTAGTCATTATCTTCGAAGAAAAAGAATTTTGATTTCATTTGAGTTTCTCTCTCTGTGTCTTGGGAACTGGATGTAAATAGAGCACATGTGTGTTTTTTCATTATCCTTGAAATAAAAGAATTTGATTTGATTTCTCTCTCTCTCTCTCTCTCTCTCTCTCTCTTCTCTCTCTCTCTCTCCCCTCTTCTCTCTCTCTCTCTCTCTCTCTCTCTTGTTTTCCATATTTGTGGAATACAATTTCCATTGGTTAAATTGTCTTATTTGAAATGTTAGGGTCGGGTGGTCGATTTGTCCTACACTGTTGCTGATTTGTAGGTAACATGGCACTGGGGTGTGTGGTGTGTGTGTTTTGTGTGTGGTGTGTGTGTGTGGTGTGTGTGTGTGTGTGTGTGTGTGTGTGGGGTGTGTGGTGTGTGTGTGTGTGTGTGAGCTTGTGATAATAATTAATGTATGATAATAATTAATGCTTTCGGTTGAATATAATTATTGGAGATGCCTTTTCCTCTTTCGGTTTTCATTACTTCCTTGTTGCAAAGAGCATACTGTTTAAATTGTGTTCATACTATGCTCCTTGCCAAAAAGACTGTATTATCAATGGCAATAAATTACTTTCAGTGTTTAGTGTTCAGTTCTCTCTCTCTCTCTCTCTCTCCTCTCTCTCTCTCTCTCTCTCTCTCTCTCTCTCTCTCTCTCTCTCTCTCTCTCTCTCTCTCTCTCTCTCTCTCTCCCCAATCTCTCGCGTCAAGGTTTCTCAAATATCAATTCCTGTATGTCTTCTTCGTTGCAGACATTGTGTCAGATTTATTTATTTATTTATCTATTATTTATTTATTTATTTATTTATTTATTTATACCACTTTAAATCACGGCAGATTTCTCTGCGTGAAATTCGGGCTGCTCTCCCCGGGGAGAGCGCGTCGCCACAAGAGCAGCGCCACCCTTTTTTTTTCCCTGTCTCCAACAGCATTTGCTTCCCTATCAGAGTGGCTTTTTTCTACAGAATTTTTACAGGGACAATTCTCTTGTTGCGTGGGTTCTTTTACGTGCGCTGAATAAATTTGTGTAACACACGGGACCTCGGTTTATCGTCTCATCCGAAAGACTAGCGCCCAGACCACCACTCATGATCTAATGGATGGGGAAAAAGTTTCGGGTCCAAACGGGATACGAACCACCGCACACTTCCGACCCGGACTTTTTGCTTTTTAGACAGGCGCGTTACCTCTAGACCACCGATCCAGATTTTGTAACAGTGTCACGTCGCCATGTCACGCTTCTGTCTTGGACCAACAAGTGACCGCTGCTCCAGGAGATAGTGGGTGCCCAAATGCTGTAACAAGTGGATCGGTGGTGTAGCGGTCAAGTACCCGTTTAGAGAACGGTGAGACTTCAACGATGATTACTTCAAGGATGAGACTATAAACCGAGGGCCGTGTGCGAACGCATGCAGAACATCTTGCGCACAGGTTAAATCCTGTTCCTCTTTTCGAAAGAGTAGGCCATTGTGTGCCGGTGGGAACAGATGACAAAATTTACAAAAACCGCGTACACACTAGGACTGGATGTAAATAAAAAAGCACATGAGTGCTTATTCCATTAGCCTCGATATTATAATACAAAAAAAAAAATTAAAGTTATTTGAGCGCTTTGATTTGTTGCTTTACAAAATTCAGCGCTATATAATTCCATACATTATTATTATTATTATTATTATTATCATTATTATTATTATTAGAGGAGTTAAGTTGCACGTTCGATCCCTGATTTACTAGGCCATGAATTTTTTGTTTGTTTGTATTATGATGGATATATTTTCAAGGTTTTTCAGTTATTTGAATTGTATGGTTTAATATTTTCAGGTTTTTTGGTTTTCTTTTTAATTCCATGTATGCATATGTTGTTGTCTTTTCTTGCTTGATTTGTATGGTTTACCATTGATTAGGTTTTTTATTCTATGTCTGCATATATTTGTTTATCTTTTTTTTTTTCTTTAGTAGATGGCTTGATGAAAAAAAGCAAATGCACTTCTTAATCAACGTACATCTTAAATTCAAAGTTTGACTTCGACTTTGACATTGACATATACCAAAATATTTCCTACCGAGCAACATAAACAAAACAGGTTGTTCAGAACACGAACTGGTGCTTCCAATCCTCCCAGTCTCATTTTCACATGCAAAATTTAGCTCCCTCGATTCTGTTTTCCACCACAGGTGCCACTTGAAAAACGTTACCACTTCTAAATTGTCTGTCACAATTCCTGACTTGCTCCCTAACACACCAGGGCTGGCTGTATGCCTAGGGCGCCCCTACGATGCTGTCACCGTCCTCGCCGAGCACGTCCTTCTTCTCGTCGATGAGCAGATGGTCGTAGATCATGGAGGCTTTCTTCTTCTCTTCTTTGGCAGCCTTGAGGTTGTGGTACCAACTTCCTCCTGGTGGCTCTCACCCGCTGAGAGAAGTCTTCTCCAATGAACGTGCCAGTTCCTTTCAGCTTCCACCTCGCTTTGAAGATGCTCACTTTGTCTTTATGAAAAGGAGCAGCATGCAATTATGGGGGGGGGGGTCTTTTTTCAGGCTGAGACGGTGCACCTTTCTCGAAACAGAAATCACCAGCCAGTTCCAGCTTTATCTGTGATCATTATGTCTTTCAGTGCGTTTTCACAGTCTTCCGACGATTCTTTCTCATCTCTTGGAATACCATGGATGATGATGTTGTTCCTCTCAGAGTGACACTCCAAGTCATCTGCTTTTGGCTTCCTGTTTCTTCACACTTTCTTCTTCCAGCTGTCTGTTTGATTCCCTCAGCTCTGCCATTTCTTCTCTAAGAGCACTCAGCTCTGCCATTTCTTCTCTAAGAGCACTCAACTCTGCCATTTCTTCTCTAAGAGCACTTAACTCTGTCATTTCTTCTCTAAGACTACTTAACTCTGTCATAGAGTACTTAACTGCCATTTCTTCTCTAAGAGTACTTAACTCTGCCAGTTCTCCTCTAAGAGTACTTAACTCTGCCATTTCTTCTCTAAGAGCACTCAACTCTGTCATTTCTTCTCTAAGAGCACTTAACTCTGTCATTTCTTCTCTAAGACTACTTAACTCTGTCATAGAGTACTTAACTGCCATTTCTTCTCTAAGAGTACTTAACTCTGCCAGTTCTCCTCTAAGACTACTTAACTCTGTCATAGAGTACTTAACTCTGCCAGTTCTCCTCTAAGAGTACTTAACTCTGCCATTTCTTCTCTAAGAGCACTCAGCTCTGCCATTTCTTCTCTAAGAACACTCAACTCTGCCATTTCTTCTCTAACAGCACTCAACTCTGCCATTTCTTCTCTAAGAGCACTCAACTCTGCCATTTCTTCTCTAAGAGCACTCAGCTCTGCCATTTCTTCTCTAAGAGGACTCAGCTCTGCCATTTCTTCTCTAAGAGCACTCAGCTCTGCCATTTCTTCTCTAAGAGCACTCAGCTCTGCCATTTCTTCTCTAAGAGGACTCAGCTTTGCCATTTCTTCTCTAAGAGCACTCAGCTCTGCCATTTCTTCTCTAAGACTTCTTAACTCTGCCATTTCTTTTCTAAGAGTACTCAACTCTGCCATTTCTTCTCTAAGAGTACTCAGCTCTGCCATTTCTTCTTTAAGCGTTTCCACTCTTCCTCCTTCAGTCCAGAAACAGAGTCCCTAATCTCCCGAAGGTCAGCTTTGAGTTCGTCAACCATGGCCTTGATGCTGTTCATCATGTCGGTCATAGTAACCTCTGAACCACTCGCCACACTTGATCGCCAGAGTCTGCCACATTTCGGTCCACACTCATCCTCCGCAATCCACTGCTGCTGGTCAGTTTAGTCTGCTTTGTGTTCGCTGGCTTAGGAGAGCCTGGGTTCGATTCAACGTCCCCACATTGCATTAAAAGGTTGCTGTAAAACAATGACAGAGAGGGTCAGTCCTACCATGACACCGGTCTAGCTCGTTTCTCGCTCTCAATATGTCCAGCATTGCAGCTCAGCTTACTTCATGGCTCGAGGAAACATGAAGCGGATGATAAATACGGGGATAAAGAAGCCACATTTTGCTCTGAAGCTGAGTGGTACTGAAGGCATGGTACATTACCTTACACACACTCTTGCCAAGTCACAACTTCTACAGGGTACTCGTGCACTGGTAAAAAGGTAAAGGAGTCCCATAACCTATAAGGTCATAGAGGAGCGAGGCGTGTCAGAGACCTTCACTTCTCTAGGCCAGCATGGTGAGGTCGGCGCCTTTCCTCCCCTTGCTGCTTTTACTTCCCTGGACCCTAAAGAGGGCAGGTACCATTACAGTTGGACTGGGGGAACTGTACTTGAAGCCCAGCGGGCTAACAGTCACACAGCCAACTGGTAACCACGCTCGGCGCTGCTACTTGGCTGGGGGAAAAGCGAGGGCTCCGACCACTGAGCTTTCCCGGTCCCACTCGGTGCACTGGGAATAGTCTATTTAGCAGGAGACTGGTGAAAAACCTATTATAAAAGGTGCTGCGTACTCCCTCGAGGAAGAGTGAAAGAGAGAAGAGAGAGAGAAAGAGACAGACATGAGAGAGACACACAGACAGACTGACTGCAAGACCACTCACACAAGTCAGACAGTGAGAGAGAGAGAGAGAGAGAGCGAGCAGAGACACTGAGTGAGTAAGATAAGTAGCTACAAGTATTCACAGGGATTTCTCCTACTAATCTGTCCCTTTTTTTTCTTGAACCACGCCAGCACTACCAATTAACCCCCATCCTACACATACACGCCATGCCTCTTACCATACGGGAACAAAGGAAGCAGACAAAAGGGAAAGGCAATAATAATTATTAACTCCCACCCCCATCATTGGTTAAAAAAAAAAAATTTTAAAAAAATTTTAATTTATAAACCACCCAGCTGTGGGCAATTAATATTTCCTCTCTCTCTCTCTCTCTCTCTCTCTCTCTCTCTCTCTCTCTATCTGCTCGCTTTCCCCCCCCCTTCTCTCTGTGCTTATTCACTACCTCGAAATAAAGAATTTGTCATTGTCATTGTTTGGATTAACTAATATAAACACCAGCTCTTGGGCTATAATTTTACCACTCCATCCCCCACCCCCTTCCTCTCTCTACTCTCTCTCTCCTCTCTCTCTCTATCTATCTCTCTCGTGGTTAATTAAATAAACACCAGCTTTTTTTGGGCAATTAATATTGCCTCTCCCCCCCCTCTCTCTGTCTCCCTCTTGACTGTGTGTGTGTGTCTCCTCTCTCTATAATGTGTGGAGACACTGGAATGAAGTATGATATAATACTTATGTGGAGGACTTAAACAGCAGAACCTCAAATCTTTCTTGTCTAGCATGTGAAAATGATTTAGTTCGATGTTCAAAGCAAAAGTATGTTTATCAGCTGCAATCGTTATCGTAAGTTTTGTTTCAACAATTAAGGTAAATTACTATTGAATATGTGCACTTTTGAAGACTGTTTCAAAAAACATTAAGAAAACGAGGACAAAAAGTCTGTACTCCGTGTCACAAGAGGGAATATAAATGCATGCTTGAACGAAAAAGATCAGTTCAATATGACTTTACTTGCAGATATAAATCGTAATCTTATTTTTTCTCAAATCCTGTTCTGGAAAAGTGTTAAGAAGGGTCATTTAGAAAAAAGTCAGTCCAAGAATAGCCATTCAGGTTGGAGATGGTTTCAACATTTCAAACCTGTTGGAGGAGAAAAGGATCATTAGCATACTCCATGATTACTGATGTTGACTGTGATGAATGAGGAAGAGTTTGATCTCTAATATCTAAAGGATGAAATATTAGTGGCAATTAGAGAATTAAGAGTGAGAAGCAGCTGGTCCTGATCAAATCATTGGTGATTTGCTAAAAAATATGGGAGGTGAGAAATATTGTGCTTTTCCTTCTAAAACTATTCTACAAAATTTTGATGATGGTCTTTTTCCAGATAACTGGGCTGAATCTATAAGACTATAACATTGCATAAAAAGTGGGATGTTGATAACCGAATAATACTACAAGAATTTCTCTTCTGACATAAGTAGTAAGATATATAGTCTTATGAAACAATAGGTTACAAGAATGGGTTATGAAATTTAATTTTTGCAGGTGAGCACCATAGTGGTATTATGAGAGGATACTCCACTATATATCATATGTTTACACTGTTTGCATTTGTACAGAACTGTTTGCTCATAACGTAATATTTGTAGCATTATATTGACTTTGAAAAAGCATTTGATTTGTTAACAGGAACTTGTGTGGCCTATTCTCTGAAAAACGGTTTGTAAAGGTAACTATTACGATCTGTCTGAGTGCCATGTATCTGTATTGTCGAAGGAGAATAAGATGTGGATACTAAAGTGACTGACTTATTATACTGTACTACTTGGTGTGAAACGGGTGACGTATGTAGCCCCTTATTGTTTTCTGTTTTTTTATCAATGAGTGTTAGCATAGATGTCATCAATAATGGTAAATATGTGCACTTTCCCCACGTTTCTCAGAGTTGTTTTTTATTCTGCTTACTGTTGATGTTATCTTCTATCTGAAACAGTTGTAGGCTTACATAAGCAGTTAAACGCTCAAACTGTGCTGCACATCACTTGATCTTTGGTTAATCTGAGTAAGAGTAATATCGTTGTCTATGATTTTCAGAAATTTGGCTATGTAGCTGCTCATTAAATGGTTTGTACAATGGAAATATCATGCCTGTGATTAATGTATATTAATATTTAGGAATCTGTTTTTATACTAGCTTTGTTTCACAACTGCAGTGTAAAGATTGGCAAGTCAAGGTAAACTTTAGCCTGTTATTGTGTTGAAAAAACTACGAATAATAATTAATAAACTCTTTTGACTTGTTATTAAGATATTTGATGCACCAATACAACCCAACTGTGTTTTAAGGTTGCAGAAATATGGGGCTTGGATGCTGCTGAATACACATTGTGAATCTGTGCACCTCTTTGCTTTAAGAGTTTCTCGGCTTAGACAGATTTACAACATAATGATTTGTTTATAGTGAAATAAAAGATATCCTCTCTATGTTAATGCTGCTTAAAATGCGTTAGGTTTGGATTAAGATTCTGCATATTGAATGACAGCAGGCTTCCTTTTTAAATCCTTTTTTTTAAACCAAGAAGCTTTATGATCTAGATGTCAAAGGGAAAAATTAACTGGAGGCGACACAAATTAGTACCTGTTTGTGTGAACTCGGGTTTGGATTTGTTTGGCTTCATAATCAAGGAGTTGGAAATATTGTAGAGAGTTTATTAATGCTTTCAGGCAAAGATTTTGATTGACTGCGATGGCAGCATGAGGTGATCATTACAAAACTGATAGATTTCGAATGTACAGACCAATTTATAAGTTCACATGATGTCAACCTTATCTAAAACTTGATATGGATTACATTGAAAAGGATTCTTGTTAAGTTTAGACTTGGTGTATCAGATATAAATGTTCATAAATTCAGATACAGAGAAATGATTTGACGACCTCAGGATGCTATGACCATTATGTATGCAAGCAGAGGAGGATGAAGTACATTTTGTGTGTGCTATCCAGTATTAGAGGATGTTAGGCAGAACTACATCCCTGTTAATATAGTAGACAGCCTAATTTATTTATGGACTCGGTTTATCCTGGCATCAAGTCATCTGAGGTTGTGGCTAGCCTCACTTGATATTTGTGTAAAGCTTTCAGAATAAGAGAGAGAGATATTGGTTATCCTAAGTCATATTTTTGTAGCTGATTTTTGTTATACGTAAACATGTGTCGTTATTATTACTTTTACCCCACCAATAATACTAAGCAGCAGTATCGGAAATCCTTCATGTATGGGCCATGGCCTTTTTGTGAAATAATCCTTCGAGTTTTCGAGGTTCTTGGTTTTTTAGTTTGATCACCAGCTTTAGCTATATTATTTACCCCCCTCTCTCTGTCTGTCTCTTTTTCTTTCTCTCTCTCTCCACTCTCTCTCTCTCTCTCTCTCTCTCTCTCTCTCTCTCTCTCCTCTCTCTTACCCTCAATCTATAGACCAATTTCCATCATATCTTTCCTTTCCAACTTGGAACAACATATCAACAAACACATAGTCCCGTCATTTGATACTACCAAATTTATTCACCCTAATCAGTCTGGATTTAGACCAAAATCATCTTGTCATACTGCAACTGATTAGCCTCGTAGACAACTGGCTATCAAAACTTTTATGGACAATTATTTTTGTGGAGTATATTTGTAGATCTCAAAAAAGCTTTTGACACTATTGAACCACACACTTCTCATGAAAAAAAACTAAACCTGTTCATTTCTCTACAAAATTTACCTTTACAACTACTTGCTTCCTATGTAGAAAAAGCAACAGTTAGTGTCTTCAATAGGCACAATACATCACACTACAAGCATCAATTATGGAGTACCACAAGGATCCATAATAGGGACCTATTCTCTTCTCACTATACATAAACGACCTACCTCTCCACATCAATACCAAATGCGAACTATTTGCTGATGACACAACTTTTCATACGAGCCACAATAACTTATCTCTTAGCAAAAGCATTACAAAAAGTGTTGATCAGCTTATTGAATGGGACCGAACTAAAAAAAAAAAAACCCCCATATTGGTCTATACACCCCAAAAAACAAAAATGATGCTTATTACCACTTAGACAAAAGCGTCAAAATTAACCCCACAAACTTACTCCAATCAAAATTAAAAAGGAGTAATTGAAATAAACCCACCACAAGGTTTTATGGGTAACAATTGATGAAAATCTCTCGTTGGTTCTACCACTTATCTCAACTATGCAATTACAATGTCCCAAAAGAGTATACCAAATTTCTATAATCATGCAATTTCTTGGTCTTTCATTCAAGGAACTATTTTCCAATCTTATATACAATCCTCAATAGGGACGATGCTTCTACCCTATGGGATTCTGCTAGTGCAATCACTATGAAAACCGTTACTGAGTCTGTACAAAAGTTGCTCTCAAACTGTTCCTTTTAAAAAGACAAGTTACTAGAAGCTGACTATACTCATTAAATATTCTCCCCTTACGCCAACGATAAAATATAACAAATGAGTCTTGATGTTCAAGATCTGACAGGAACTGTTCCATCATACTTAAAAGACAATTTCCCCCTAAAACCTATCCAGAAATACTATAAAGCCAGTGTCCCTATTCAGCAAGAATAGACTTATTCAAATAATAGTCTACTTTTAATCAGGCCCTATGCTGTGGAACTCCTTCCAGATTCAGTTTAAACAACATCAATGCATAAACAATCACAAAACTCAATTATCAACTCACTTGATACATCAACAATAACAAAACCTCAGTCCATAGCATTAAAAGCTAAGTTGCACTATCCTCCCTTACAGATCTGGCCTTTCCATACTACCTATCTGCCCTTCCTTTCCCTTCACTGTATGTTTGTTCAGATATTGTCCTCTCTTCTCTCTCTCTCTCTCTCTCTCCTCTTTCAAATTTTCATTGATCTTGAGAAAGTGAGTTTATCAAAGTGTAAAGTGTTGTGTTTTTTTCTTTTTTTAAAAAAATTTATTTATTTATTTTTTTTTAAAATAATCAAAAAACATTTAATTTTATTTATTATTTTTTTTATTTTTTTATTAAATTTTTTTTTTTTTAAACTAACTTAAGTTATAAGAATATATCTATCATACCATATGTGTGTTAATCTGTACGCGTATTATTGATAGTAGAGTGTTGACAGAGTATGATCTGCTGTTATTGAGAATGATAGTCAGTATTTTTTTCCTATGTCTTACGTGTCTTGTTTATGATTTACAAACAAATGCATAAACTTTACCACACACACACTCAACACTTCCCACTCTCTCTCATTTCTTCCCCCCTCCCCCCCCATCTCTCTCTCTTACTTACAATGTAAGATGTTCATTTTTTGCATTATGCGATTTTTTTTTCCTTATTGCTTTGAGTGTATTGAGTTGGGCTTTTTCTTTTTCATGGCGTTTCAATTGTACAAGTTTATTCGAAAAGAATATTGATGGTGGGTCCTTGTGCTGTCTCGAGGAATTATAATTTAGTATTTCCTTGAAACACGCACTCTCTCTCTCTTCTTCTCTCTCTCTCTCTCTCTCTCTCTCTCTCTCTCTCTTCTCTCCCTGACCTTATAGATTGGCTTTCACCCCCCCCCCCCTTTTCTCCTCTTCTTGGTTTTTATTGTATGAGGATAGGGTATTGAGTTTTATTTCATTATCTCGAATCTGCATTGAGTATAATCTAAACTGGTGTTTGACGGTGATTCGTGCACTGTCTTGAGTTTTATATATTATTAGAAGTTATCACAGAAACACACACTCTTCTCCCCCCCCTCTCTCTCTCTACTCTCTCTCTCTATCTCTCTCTCTCTCTCTCCCCCCCCCCCCTTCTCTCTCTCTTCTCTCTCTCTCTCTCTCTCTCTCTCTCACTTATGACCTTTATAGATTTGGCTGGTTGTTTTTTTTTTTTTTCTTTCTCTTTCTTTTTTTCTTTTCTTTGTTTTTATTGTGTAAGTGTATGGGTATTGAGGTTTTTGATTTATTTAATTATTTTTATTATTATTTTTTTTATTTTTTTTTTTTATTTTTTTTTTTTATCATAACATATTTTTTGTGTGAGTATCAAAATAAGTGTCCTAAGGTGAATCGTATTGGAGTTTTTTATTTTTTTTAATTAATTATTATTATTATTTTATTTTTAGTTTCTTTTTTTTTTATCTTATCAGATTTTTTGTATGAGTAATCAAAATAAGTGATCCAAGGTGATCGTGTACTGTTTTGAGTATTATTATTAGCACCATCTCTGTATCAAACACACACACACACAGACGCACGCACGCACACTCTCTCTCTTTATCTCTCTACCTCTCGTCTCTCTTCTCTCTCTTTCTCTCTCTCTCTCTGTATTTGGCCTAATACCGATATGCCAAATTAATTCATTTTCTCTCTCGATCTCTCTCTCTCTCTCTCTCACTTCTCTCCCCTTCTATTGTTATTGTGTATTATAATATAGGGCATATTCATACTTTAGATTCTCAATTTTATTTTGGACTTGTTGACTGTACTTGAGCTCCAGTTGAATCTCCATTTTAATATCTTATTACCACGTGTAACAAAAACTATGTGTACTATTCTACAATATGAAGGTGTTCAAATTTTTTGATCTATAAGTTAGGTTACTCTCTCTCTCTCTCTCTTCTCTCCTCTATCTCTCTCTCTATCTTCTACTTCTCTCTCTCTCTCTCTCTCTCTCTCTCTCTCTGTGTATGTTATTGTGTAGTTGTTACTTTGTTCTTCTTGGTGATTGTTTGGTTTTTCGCTTGGTTAGTATTTTGTTTTGGTGTATGTATGTGTGTGTGTATGTGTGTAAAGGGGGAACGGTGCTGTTTTTTGTTGTTGTTTTTGTTTTAAACTGTTGTTTTTTGCTTTGTTTGTTTGTTTGGGGTTTTTATTTGTTGTTTTTTGTTTTTTTTTCCCCATTTGATAGATGTTGTTTTTTTCTTCTTTTTTAGTTTGTTTATTGGGAAAGGGTGTTTTTGTTGCTTTTTTTTTTTTTTTTATTGGTTTTTTTTTTTTTTTTTTTTTTTTGGGGGGGGGGGGGTGGGGGGGGTTCTGGGGTATGTTTGCTTTTGTTTCTTTGTTCGTTGGGGTTTGTTTGTTGTTTGTTTGTATGTTTGTTTGTTTTTTTCTCTTCTCTCTTTTTCTTTAAAAAATATGTTTTTTCCTTTTGTTCTTCTGCTTGAATAGTTGAGTACTGAGTGCATTTTTAAATGTGACCTATGGCGGGGACTGGATGTAAAAAAAGAACATGAATACTTATTCATTACCTGGGAAAAAAAAGAATTTGTTTGTTTATTACTTACAATGTGTAGAGTTCTTTTTTATGACTTTATTGGCTTTTTTCCCCCTTTTTTATGAGAGTGTATGGGTATTGCACATATTTTATTTACCATGACATTCCAATTGGCCATGTGCATCATAATTAAAGTGTTTGTTGTTGATTGTTTTTTGTGCTATGTGAGTAATTACATATTTTAGTATTATCCCCGAAACACCCCCCCAACCCACCCCACACACTAAAACACACACACACTCACTCGCACACTCAACTCACACACACACCACACTCACACACACACACAAACTCAAACACACACGCTCAAACACACAACACACAAACACCACCACCACACACACACACACACACCCCACACACACTAACTCACTCACTCCAATATTATCTCCTAAACGACTGTATAGTTTTAAATTTCTTCTTGGTTTGTTTCTTGTTTTTTATTGTGTGGATGTATGGGTATTAAATTTATTTCCTTTTCATGAAATATAATTTGAAAACGAGTATTTTCTAAAATGAGTGTTGATGGGAATGATACTCGTGTTGTGGATATTTTATTGGATATTATCTCTGAATACACACACACACACTCTCTGTCTCTCTGTTCTCTGTTCTGTCTCTGTCTCTCTCTCGCTCTTTCTGACTCTCTCTCTCTATTCTCTCTCTATTCTCTCTAACCGTTATGACCTGCTTATATTCATAGTATATCATGATGAAGGATTCTTTTTTTATTTTTCAATACTTTATTGGACTTTGTCTGTACTTAAGTTTTAATGAGTGCCCTATTATTTCAATATCTTATAAATTATGTGTAACAAGTATGTGTTACATTTGACAATGTGTAATGTTTTATCATTATGACTTATTAAGTGTGGTTTGTTATTGTTCTTGGCTTTGTTGTTTCTCTTGTTCTGTGTTGTTGTTTGTCTGTTTTTCTCTTTTTATATCTTTTGTTGTTTTGGTTTTTCCTTCTTCTTTTGTTTGTTTCGTTTGTTTTGGTTAGGTTTTTGGGGGGTCCGGGGTAGGGGTGGGGTATTCTTAGGATTTTCTTTTAATTGCTTGCTTTGGGGGGGGAGGGTTGCTGGGGGGGGGGGGTTGTTTTGAAAAGGGTATTCCCTGTTTTTATTGTGAGACTGTATAAGTATTGGGTTATTATTATTAAGATGTTATCCATAACGGGGGGGAATGGATGTAAAAAAAGCAATGTGTGCGTTATTCATTATCTCGAAATAAATGAGTTGTCATTGTCATTGTCATTGTCTCTCTCTCTCTCTCGGTGGTGTTAAGTAATTTAAAACACCAGCTTTGGGCAAATAGTATACACCCCCTTCTGCTCTAGTAAATTAAACACCTTTAATTATATTTACCCCTCTCTCTGTGATAAATTACTTCTTATCCACCAGCTTTGGGCAATAATATTACCCCCTCTCTCTCTCTTTCTCCTACTCCATTATCTCTATCTCTCTTTCTCTCTTTCTCCATCTCTCTCCTCTCATGTTATTAATATTCAGTTTGTCCATATATTAATAGTCCACCCATCTCCATCCTCCTCAATGTGTTTGTATGATATGGCTTAAAACACATTAATCATTTGAAATTCTTACACCAATTCTCTCTCTCTCTCTCTTCTCTCTCTCTCTCTCTCTCTCTCTCTCTCTCTCTCTTCTCTCTCTGCTGCTCTATAGGTGGTTAAAATATTTAACACACTTTGGGCAAAATATTCTCTCTCTCTCTTCTCTCTCTCTGTCTCTGTCTCTCTCTCTCTCTGTCTCTTCTCTCTTCTTCTCTCTCTCTCTCTCTCTTCTCTCTCTCTCTCTTCTCTCTCTTTCTCTTTCTCTCTCTCTCTTCTCTCTCTCTCTTCTCTCTCTCTCTGGTCAGTTAATTTAAACACCAGCTTCAGAAATTAACATCTGCTGCTGATTGACATACAAGGCCATTTGCTACACGATGTGTTGTTTCCAAATTCTTTTTTTATGTTACTCTTTGGAAAGAAAGTTGGGGTTTTCCTATGCTCTCTCACGTTTTTGGTCATATTCTGTGGGATGTGTCAGTGTTGGGTTTTTTCCTCCCCACCCCCCACCCCACACATGTTGCTCATAGCCTAGTGGTTAGAACATTGCACTGCAATCTGACGAGCCGGTTAAGAGGATATTTTCCCCTGGAGTTAACATCAGTGCAGACTCCACTCTCCCCAAAAGTCCTTCGTATGAGACTATAAACCGAGGCCCCGTGTGCGAACGCACGCAGAACATCTTGCGCACACGTTAAATCCTGTTCCGCTTTTTGTAAGAGTAGGCCATTGTGTGCCGGTGGGAACGGATGACAAAATTTACAAACCTGCAAACACACGGGGTCTGGATGTAAAAAGCACATAAGTGCTTATTCCATTATCCTCGATCTAAAAGAATAAATAAATAAATAAATAAACATTTTGACCCCACCACCCTAGCTATACACACAAAGCTTGTTCTGTCAATCAATGCTACGCTGCTGTAAGGCCACCTGACAGAAGGGCCCTGCACTGCTCTTGAGTCGCCTTGTTGGTGGGTGTTGGGTTTTTCCAGTGGTGCCTGTTCTGAGCTGGGTAATGAGAAATATACAGTTGCATGCGATTACACAAGGAACCTTGGTCTGTAGTCTCATACGAAGGACTTTAGGGGGAGTGGAGTGACCACTGATGTTAACTCCAAGGAATTCTAAATTGTGGGTGTGTGTGTGTGTGTGTGTGTGTGTTTATGTCTTTACTAGATAATGGTCATTATGGTGCGCGGGTGCACGTGTGTGCGTAAGTGTGATAAAACTGTTTCATATTTGGTGTGTGTATGTATGGGTGTTGCGGCGTGTGTGTGATGTGCACGTGCGTGCAGCAAAAAAAAAATTTTTTTTTTTTCCCCCAATCAATGGTTTTACCAACATTGTATTCCTACATTGATCTGGTGTGTATGTGTGTGTGGGTGTGTGTGTGTGTGTGTGTGTGTGTGTGTGTGTGTGTGTGTGTGTGTTTTTTGTGTGTACGCTGGTAGTGGTGTGCGCGCACCCTGGGTTGTGTGTTTGTGTTATGATAATTTTTTAAGTATCTTGGAAATCTGACAAAGCGCTTTGATTCGTTGCTTTACAAGTTCAATGCTTATAAAACCATACATTATTATTATTATTATTATTATTATATTATTATTATTTTTATTTTTTTTTATTATTATTTTATTATCATTACATTATTTTTTATTATTATTATTATTATTATTAATATTAATTATTATTAATGCTTATAACATTTGGGAGACAAAACAGTGGCAAACAGGATGACACAATCACTCTTAGACCCCCTGCCAAGAAGGGGAATTTACGCCAATGCCAAAACTATAGATACATTCTGCACTAGTCAGCACGCCAGCAAGATCATTGTTTTTTTTTTTTTTACTCTAAGTTATTTTGAATGATCAAAAGGAGCAGGAGGAACACCTTGCAGGGAACAAGCTGGGTTCTGGGAGGCAGTGAGAGGCACAATTCGAACAGATTTTAATGCCCATCATGATGGACAACATCTTCAACAATAGAGAGACCTGTTCCACAACTCCATCGACTTCAAGAAGGCTTTTGACAAGAGTATGGCACGAAGGCCTGTGGAGGTCCTCAGAATGTTTGGCATTGAAAGAAGGCACTAGTGCAAACCATTTGCAAGCACTATACAACACTGCAAGCAGTGCAGTTTAGAACAATCAGGGTCGGAGACTACTTCAAAACCACAGTTGGGGTCCGACATTCCGACATGGATGGCCGGTAATCTCCAGTCCTGTTCATGTTGTTCTTGGAAAACATTATGAGAGAGTCCCTCCTTGACATCCACCACCTACCATCTCATTGGCGGCAGGACCCCTCAAAAACTTACGGTTTGCCGATGACATTGACCTCATGGGCGGAAGTAACACAGAGCTGCAAGATCTTAGACCAGGACTGAGATCAGAGCGGAGCATAGGGGATTTTTTTGGAGTGTGTGTTTGTTTGTGTGGATGTGTGTGAACTGGGTGTGTGCATTGGATGAAATGTTGCGTTTTGTTGTTTGGGTGTTATGATTTTGATGAATGGTGAAGGAATGGAGAATAGTGTGGAAATGATTGTTGTGGTGTCGTCTGTGTTTGTTGTGTTGATGTTTTTGAATGTGTGGTGTGAAGTTGTGATGAATGTGGTGTTGGAATGGTGTTGTGAATGTGTGTTTGTTGAAAAGTGTGAATTGTGTGTGTGGTTGTGATGATTTGTTGTGTGAATCTTGTTGGTGAAATGTGTGTTTTTGATGTTGTTAAGAAGTTGGCTTTGATAGTGTTGTGTTGTTGTGTTGTTTGGATGTGTTTGATATTTGTCGGGGTTTGGTTGGATGTGTTGTGTTGTTGTTGATGTGGTTGAAATGAAATGGTTGAAATTTGATGGTGAAATGTTTGTGTTTGTGATTTTGTTTGTGTTTGTGAATGGTTGTGTTGGACTTTTTGAATGAATGGTAATGATTTGTGTGTTGCTGAATGAGTGTTGTGTTTTGAAAAGTGATTTGAATTATTGTTGTGTGAATGTGTGTGATTGTTTGTGTTGGTTGTTGTTGTTAGTGTGAATAGAAATGTGTGTGTTGAATTGATGTTTTGGGAATGAATGTGGTTGTTTTGAAATGTGAATGCTTGTGAGAGAACTCGGAGTAAATGTAAAGTATTGTTGAACAGCACGAGCAATGCACGCCTAAAATTTTACATTGAAGGCACAACTGGGAGGTGGTTGACGTTTTAAATACTCGGCGTCCACTCTCAAAGGACGGGGCGATCGACGGCAGAAATCAAGTCAGAATAGCATGGCAAATCTTCCATGACAAAACTCACCACCATATGGAACAGTAAAGAGATCAGTTTCCAATCAAACTAAAGGCTCTTTTACAAAGCCTAATCAGTCGATCCTGCTGATACGGAAGTGAAACCTGGACATTGACTTGCTGAAACGCAAAAGCGAAATCCAGTCATTCGAAACAAAATGCCTTAAGAATACTTCTGGCATATCCTGGACGAGAACGATTAAGACACGAATTTGTCATGAGTCAAATAACACGGTGGCAGGTCACAGGAACCCTTCTCACCATGGTCAAGAAGAAAAAGATGACATGGTTCGGCCACGTCACCCGCCACCACTACACTTGCCAAAACAGTAGACTGCAGGGAACACTCGGTAAGTGGCAGAAGGAGGGAAGAGCAGAACAGTCATGGTATGTGGACAACATCACGAGAATTGGCCAGGAGAATGACTCGGCACTATGCGCAGAGCCGAGGACCGAGGTATGGATGGAGGAGGCTTACCACGGCATCGTCTTTCATGTCTCCCCCACGACCGCCAAGGTCACGGGTCTGATGATGATGATGATTATAACAATCTGAAATGTATTTTTCTTGTGTCTTGTGAGATAGTTATAGGTATCAATGTGCCTGTCAGTATTGTAATTGCCCTTCATGGGGTGATTAAAGTGTTCTTGACTTGACTTGACTTTGACTTGACAAGGAAAAGTAAATCCCTGTGGTGGCTCCAGCTTGGGCTGGAACTCTGGCCGTCAGATAAAAAACGTATTGCTCTAACCACCAGGCTACCCCGTCCCCTGATATAATAGAAGTAGACAAAGACAGAGAATAAAAAACACGCGAGAGAGAGAGAGACGAACGGAGAGGGGGAGGGAGAGAGGAGAAGAGAGAGAGGAGAGAGGGGAGAGGGAGGGGGAGGGGAGAAAAGAAGGGAGAGAGATTTTTGTTTTTTTTATTGTTTTTTTTTTTCGGGATAAAGGAATAAACATTAATTATGTTTTTTTTTTTTTTAAAATCCGTCCCCCTGTGTATGCGGTTTTTTAAAATTTTCATCTGTTTTTCCCCCCGGCCCCCAATGGCCCACTCTTCGAAAAGGGAAAAGGTTTTACGTGTGGACAAGATGTTTTGCGTGGTTCGCACACGGGGGGCCCGGTTTTGTTCATGAAGGACTTTTGGGGGTGGAGTCTGCACGGGATGGTAACCCCACGGTCAAACCCCGGGTTGTGATTACGGCGCAATTTTAATCACAGGCTATACCCCTTTCCCCCCCCCCCCCCCCCATCCCCCGAGGAAAGAGAGAGAGAGAGAGACAACCCGGAAATATTTCTTCACAAAAACGGTCTAATAAAGGGGTGTTGCCGAACTCAAAAGGTTTTGTTAACCAAAAGAATTAGTTCAAAATATGATTTATTCCCAATTGATGCATATACAGAGAAACAAAGACGGGAGAGACAGCAGAAGGAGACAGGACAGAGGGGAACACTGAAACTGAAAAATGTTTGTACGTGGGCCTTTGGGGCCCATTATAAAAACATGTTTGGGGGGGGGGGAAAGGTAGAATCATAGCAGAAAAACGTTTTTTTACCCTTTTTCGCTTTCCAATTCTGAAGCTTACAGAATCAACTCAAATGTTTTAGTTTTTTCATCCTCATCATTATCTTCAGCATTACATCAAAACCCGCCATCAGCATTTTAGTCCCTATAGTAGCAGCTGCAGAAAGTATATCAACATCACCATTTACTTCATCCTCTACTTTCATTTCAAAGTCATTTCCATATCTAGTATTATCTCATACTTCAACCTGTATAGTTATCTCGTCCGTTAGCATTCATATCGTTTCTGTCGCATCTTCAAACAGAGTAGATAGATAGAAAGACGACAGACAGACAGACGATGTATTTGACGACAGGTAAAAAGATTTGATTAGAAATTTGTAGATAGATAGATGATGTAGATGATGATAGATAGATAATAGATAGATAGACAGATAGATGATAGATGATAGTAGATGATAGATAGATAGATAGACAGTTTGATAGTAGATGTAGATAGTAAAGAGAGACAGACAGACAGACAGACAGATAGATAGTCGATAGAAGATAGATAGATGGTGATAGATGATAGTAGATTGTTTTTGAAGATGATAGATGTAGATGTAGAAGTAGTATTTGATAGATAGTTGATTGTTTGATAGATAAAAAGTGGGTAGATGATAGACAGATGACAGCAGCAGAAACATGAAGGTAGTAAAAAGTGGAAGATAGATAGATAGTAGATAGATAGTAGATGATAGATAGATAGAAGAGAGGGAGGTGATAAAAGCGACAAAAGACAGCTAGAGGAATGGAGGAGATGAGAGAGGAGAGTAGACGATAGATGATAGTAGAAGATAGTAGATAGTAGATGAAGTAGTAGATAGATGTTAGATAGATAGATAGATAGATAGTAGATAAATGATAATTATTGTTCCATTTTCGTCAGTCACTGTCCCACTTCCCCCTTAACATTACACCATCGTTCCCATCATCACCTTTGTATCGAGAGACGACAGGACAGAGAGTCAGAATGAAGACAGACGACGTCGTCAGTCACTCAGGCAGACAGTCAAAAATACAGAAAAAAAGGATTGAAGGTGGGGGGGGGGGGGGGGGGAAAAGAAAAAAAGATTGTACAAATAAAGCTTATCACGAAAATCGGAAAAGTTTGACTAAAGAAGATGAGGAAAAGTTGAAAAAAAAAATGTGTATCCCTATTAAAGAAAAAGAAAAGAAGAGAAGAAGAAAAAGAAAGCCAAACGAAAGGTTGTTTCAAAGTTTTGTGCACAAAAAACCCTTTGGCGTCACAAAACAAAAAACTAATTGTAAATAACTTTGAAAATTAAGTGTTTTTGTTTTTTTAATGTTCAAAATAATGATTTGTGGTGTTTGTTTCTTTTTGTTTATTTCCCTTTTGTTTTTTTTCACCGTGTTTTTCCCTTCCTTTTATTGTTGTCTTCTGTCTGTTTTTCTTTTTTTATTCTTCTTTCTATGTTTTCTTTTCCTTTTTTTTGTTTAGTTTTTTTTTTCTTTTTTTTCTTTTCTTTTTTTTTTTTTTTCTTTTCTTTTTTTCTTTTTTTTTTCTTTTTTTTCTTTCTTTCCTTCTTTCGGTTTTCTTCTTTTTTCTGTCCTTTTTCCTTTCTTTCTTTCGTTCTTTCCTTCTTTCTTTTTTTTCTTTTTTTTATTTACTTATTTATTTCATGTTCCTTTTTTTTTTTTTCTTTTTTTGTTCGGTTTTTTTTTTCTTTTATTGTTCTTCTCTTTTTTTGTGTTCTTCTTTCTTTCTTTTCTTTTCTTTTCTTTATTTCTTTTTTCTTTCTTTCCTTTTTTTTTTTCTTTCTTTCTTTATGTTCTTTTTTCTTCCTTTCTTTCTTTCATTTATTCATTCTTTTTTTTCTTTTCCCTTTTTCTTTCTCTCTTTCTTTTCTTTCTTTCTTTTTTGGTTTTGTCTTTTTTCATTCATTTTTCTTTTTTTTCTTTCTGTTTTTTCTTTTCGCTATTCTTTTTTTTTTTTCGTTTTTCTTTGTTTTCCTTTTTTCTGTTTTCTTTCTTTTCCCCCTTTTTTTTTCTTTCTCTTTTTTTTCTTTCTTTCTTTTTTTCTTTTCTTTTTCTTCTTTTTCCTTTTCTGTCTTTTGTCTTTTCTTCCTTTTTTTATTTCTTTTTTCCTTTCTTTCTTTTTTTTTTTCTTTCTTTTTCTTTCTTCGTTTTCTTTTTTTCTTGTTTCTTTTCTTTTCGTTTTCTTTTTTCTTCATTTCTTTCTTTTTCTTTTTTCTTCTTTCTTTATTTCTTTCTTTTCTTTCCCCTTTCACTCTGTTGTCTTAGCTATGCTGATACTATAGTTTTTCAGTGTAGCTTGTTGTGGAGCACACTGAGTTTTCAGATGTTCAGAATGTATTGCTACATTAAGTTTAGTCTGGTGATGGTTAGTGTGTATCGCTAATACAGAATAGTGTATATAGTTGTATCTTGTTTTAGTGTGTGTGTGTGTGTGTGGGGGGGGGGGGGGTGTTGGTGAGATTGTGTGTGTATGTGTGTGTTTGTGTGAGTGTGTGTATGTGTGTGTGTGTGTGTGTGTGCGTACTGTGAGTGGTGTGTGTTGTTGTGTGGTGTGTGAGTGTGGTGTGTGTGTTTGTGAGTGTTGTGTGTGTTTGTGGGTGTGTGTAGTGTGTGGTGTGTTTGTGTTTGTATGTGTGTGCGCGCGTTTGTGTGTGTGTGTGTGTTTGTTGTATGTGTGTGTGCGCGCGCTTTGTGTGTGTGTGTGTGTCTGTGTGTTTGTGTGTGTGTGGAGTGTGTGTGAGGGTGTGTATTTGTGTTTGTGTGTGTATGTGTGCGCTCGCTTTGTGTGTGTGTTTGTGTGCAGTGTGTGTGTGTGTGTGTGTGCGCGCGCGCCTGTATATGTGTTTACGTATGTATGTGTTTGTGTGTCTGTCTGTCTGTCTTCTGTCTGTCTGTATTTTCATATCTTGTTATTGCTGTGTATTTCTTTTTATTGTTTTTATGTGTATTTGTATTTTAGTCCTGTTTCTTTTTATTTAGTGTGTTTTGTTATGTCTTGTTATGAGTGTGTGTTAATGTGTACTGTATTTATATTTTTTTGTATTTGTGTGTGTGTGGATTGTTTTAGTATTTTAGTATGTGTGAGTGTTGTTTGATCTTGTTTGTAGCATGTGCTGTTTTATTTAGTCTTTTATTTGTTTTTTATTTGGTTTATTCTGGGTTTTGTTGGTGTTGTAATGTTGTATTTTAAGCTAATGTGCATTTTAATTTTGATTTTTTTACTCTGTTTTTTTGTCTTTGTTTTTTGCTGTGTGATTTTTTTTTATCTTGATTAGAATATTAATTATGTTTTAATAGTCTGCGTGCAGTGCTGGGCAGGTGAGGGTGACAAATATGTTTTTA
The DNA here is from genome assembly GCA_028751875.1 of Rapana venosa. NCBI lineage: Eukaryota > Metazoa > Mollusca > Gastropoda > Neogastropoda > Muricidae > Rapana > Rapana venosa. Next base: position 47,971,882 of record CM054161.1, read on the forward strand.
CTTTTATTCATTCTTTTATATCGAGGATAATGGAATAAGCACTCATGTGCTTTTTTTACATCCAGTCCCCGTGTGTATGCAGTTTTGTAATTTTTGTCATGTTTCCACCGGCACACAATGGCCTACTCATACGAAAAGCGGAACAGGATTTTAACGTGTGCGCAAGATGTTCTGCATGCGTTCGAACACGGGGCCTCGGTTTATAGTCTCATCCGAAAGACTTTGACATTCAGTTCGATTTTTGGGGGGGTCAAACTGGGAAGAAAGGGCGAGGCTGGGAATCGAATCCAGAACCTCACGACTTGAGGTTAGCAACGTTTCTATGATAAAAATCAAAATGATAATAATAGTGTGAGCGAAAGACATGTCAACTGCACCAACAAAGCCAAAGCTTTCTCAATGTCTTTGAAAATCAAACCTGAATGATGGTTTGACCTTGTAGACCTTGTACACTTCAGTATAGCCTAGTACTGTGCTTACTCAGCTCACACACACGCGCGCATGCACGCACACACACACACGTGCATGCATGCACACACACGTACACACACACGCACGCACACACACACGCACACACACACATACACACACACGACTAATATACATAATGTGAAAAGACGTTAAATTAAAGAAGAACACACACACACACAACACACACACACACACACACACACACACACACACACACACACTCACACTCACACACCCCACACATGCATGTACGCAAACACGCATGCACTCACGAACTCACGTCACACACACACACACACACACACACACACACACACAGCATCATATTTAACTTCAGTGTTCTGTTCTTATTAAAAAGAAAAAAGATAAACTTCTTACCAAAAAATGCAATGGTATCACAGCGTGCATCAAGAATATCCTATATCATTACAAACGGTAGACCACAGCTGCCAAAATGTCCATTTATCTAATATTCAATGCGCTACGTACATACAAGAAGTCAGCTACGTTCAAACTGTCAAGTATAAAATGCGTTACTGAGCAGATAGAAAAATTATATTGTCAGTCTTCCGTTAGGTTTGTGTCAAAGTACAATACCTGTTTGAAAGCTCTGTGTGCGAGGTTTTGGAGAGAGAAAAAATTGATAAATTGATCTTTTTTTTACATGTTGGATGGAATTAAACGATCTGGTAAAAGTGAAAGTAAACTGTATGATGTTGAAAACAATGCTTTTTTTTAAAGAAGAAGAAGAAGAAGAAGAAGAAGAAGAAGAAGAAGAAGAACAACAACAACAACAACAACAACAACAAGGACAAGGAGGAGGAGAAGGAGGAGGAGAAGAAGAAGAAGAAGAAGAAGAAGAAGAAGAAGAAGAAGAAGAAAGAAGAACAAGAAACAAGAAGAATAAGAACAAGAAGAACAAGAAGAAGAACAAAAAGAACAAGAAGAACAAGAAGAAGAATTGATGGTGCTTAAGTCTATTCTATCTCAATCTTTTATTTCGTGGATAAAAGAAATAAGCGCGGAAGGCAGATAACCGAGGGGAGTGGAGGAAGCTGGTTGAAAAATCTTTATTGGTGCCCCCTACGGTCCACGGGACTGCGGGATAGGTTAAAGTGTAATGACCATCCATGTGCTTTTTTTTTTAATTACATTTCTTCATTTCTTTTAGAGGATGTTGGAATTAAGCGCTCATGTGCTTTTTATGCATCCAGTCCCCGTGTGTACGCAGATTTGTCAATTTGTGCCATCCGTTCCCACCGGCAAACAATGGCCTACTCTTCCAAAAAGCCGAACGGGTTTTAACGTGTGCGCATGATGTTCTGCGTGTGTTCACACACGGGGACCTCGGTTTATAGTCTCATCCGAAGGACTTTTTGTGGAGAGTGGAGTCGTCACTAATGTTAACTCCAGAGGAAAAATCCTCAGTCCCTGTGTGTATACAATTTTGTGAATTTTGTCATCTGTTCCTGCCGGCACTTCCAATAGGTGGAACAGACTGTAATGTGTGCTTAAGATGTTCTGCGTGAGACGATGACAACGACGACGACAAATACAACAACAATACAAAAATGAATAAGATCGGATATCTAGCTATCTAAGCTACTACAGTTATTCAGTCAGATCTTCCTTCTCACTCAATCTTAACTTCCCAGTGTGGATGCCGGATTCCTGTCGGTATAAACAGCATCCCCACCTTCTGGAAACTCTGTGCTAGAAATTTCCTCTTTTCTATCACTCTCTTTGTTTCTGCCTTGTTCTTTTTCTTCCTGTCACCTCCCTCTTGTCTATTGTCTGCCTTCTTGGTCCATTCTCCGGCCTTCTTTTTCTTCTGGAAAGACATAAAAGATAATAATTTTCTTATGCGGAAGTCGGATGTCGCAGGGCCTGACTTGTCAGGCGCTTTACGGCAGCATGACGCATTTTCGCTCATATAACAAACAACAATAGTTGCTGTCTGAGCGTTGGATGAATAAGAAATAACAATTCACTCTGAACGCTACTAGCACCGCCATACACAGGCCACACAGGGAACATGATAAAATTTACAAAACCGCATACACACGGGGACTGGATGTAAAAAAGCACATGAGTTCTTATTCCATTATCCTCGATATAATAGAATAAATATATAAATAAATAAATACACACTCAATGCCTTTGTCATAACATCACGGGAACAAAGGTGACAAAAAAAGGCGAGGTTACCCCCTTGTGGTTAATTCATTCAAATGCCAGTCCTTTGCTCTTCTGACTCCTCTAACAACTGATTATAACATTTTTCACCCTTTACACCCCCTGGGCGAACAAAATCTATGGCCTAGTCACAATAAGCTCGATCAGCAAGACTTTCTTAGTCCTTTGTTCCTCTGCGCGACATCCAATATTCAAATGTGATTTCACGGCCTGGGATCAAGCCCAGGTTTTGAGCTTCCACCCCCTGTTCAAGGGGATTTCTCACCCTGGAATTGACATCAGTACCGACCCCACTCCCCCGAAAGTCCCTTGGATGAGACTATAAACCAAAAATCTGTACTGTGTGGGAACACAAAACAAACAAGATAATGCAGGCACGTTAAAACCTGTTCTGTCTTTCCAGAAGAGTAGGTCATTTGTATGAGTAAAGAAAATGGATGACAAGAAATATGAAAACAAAAAAATTGCATGCACACTGGTGTAGTGTTTTAGACAACAACTCTAAAGATAGAATGCGACCTACCTTAATGGTGTGTAAAAACCAGTCGTATACGCAGACAATCTCACCAGAAACAAAGAAAAAGGAAAGAAAAAACAACACAGCCATACTTAGGTATAGCCCCTGCAACTTGAAGAAACATATTTAGAAAACAACACAGCGACACGTAGGTATAGCGCCTTTAACTTGAAGAAACATTTTCAGAAAACAACACAGCAACACTTAAGTATAGCACCTGCAACTTGAAGAAACATTATTCAGAAAACAACACAGCAACACTTAGGTATCGTCTTCTGCAACTTGGAGAAAAATTATTCAGAAAACAACACAGTCACACTTAGGTATAATGCCTGCAACTTGAAGAAACATATTCAGAAAACAACACAGTCACACTTAGGTATAATGCTTGCAACTTGAAGAAACATTATTCAGAAAACAACGCAGCCACACTTAGGTATCGTCTTCTGCAACTTGAAGAAACATTATTCAGAAAACAACACAGTGATACTTAGGTATAGCGCCTGTAACTTGAAGAAACATATTCAGAAGAAAAAAACGGCAACATTTAAAAATAGTCTACAACTTGAAGAAACATATTCAGAAAACAACACAGCGACACTTAGGTATAGTGTCTGCAACTTGAAGAAACATATTCAGAAAACAACACAGCCACACTTAGATATAATCTACAACTTGAAGAAACATTATTCAGAAAACAACACAGCAACACTTAGGTATAGTCTACAACTTGAAGAAACATTATTCAAAAAACAACACAGCCACACTTATCTATAGCGCCTGCAACTTGAAGAAACATTCAGAAAACAACACAGCAACACTTAGGTATAGTCTACAACTTGAAGAAACATTATTCAGAAAACAACACAGCAACACTTATGTATAGCGCCTGCAACTTGAAGAAACATTATTCACAAAACAACACAGCGACACTTAAGTATAGCACCTGCAACTTGAAGAAACATTCAGAAAACAACACAGCAACACTTAGGTATCGTCTTCTGCAACTTGGAGAAAAATTATTCAGAAGACAACACAGCAACACTTAGGTATCGTCTTCTGCAACTTGGAGAAAAATTATTCAGAAGACAACACAGCGACACTTAGGTGTAGTGCCTGCAACTTGAAGAAACATTATCAGAAAACAACACAGTCACACTTAGGTATAGTCTGCAACTTGAAGAAACATTATCAGAAAACAACACAGCCACACTTAGATATAATCTACAACTTGAAGAAACATTTTCAGAAAACAACACAGCCATACTGAGATATAATCTACAACTTGAAGAAACATTTTCAGAAAACAACGCAGCCACACTTAGATATAATCTACAACTTGAAGAAACATTTTCAGAAAACAACACAGCGACACTTAGATATAATCTACAACTTGAAGAAACATTTTCAGAAAACAACACAGCCACACTTAGATATAATCTACAACTTGAAGAAACATATTCAGAAAACAACACAGCAACACTTAGATATAATCTACAACTTGAAGAAACATTTTCAGAAAACAACACAGCGACACTTAGATATAATCTACAACTTGAAGAAACATATTCAGAAAACAACACAGCCACACTTAGGTATAGCGCCTGTAACTTGAGAAACATATTCAGAAAACAACACAGTGACACTTGGGTATAGTCTGCAACTTGAAGAAACATTATTCAGCAGCATCCTTGTCCTTTCCTTTGTTTTCTTTCTATCCTTCTTTTTTTCTTTATCTTTCCTTTTTGTTCTCTTCTTCATTTTTGTAATAATCTTTGTTCCCCTTTTGACACTTTGAGCTGACATACAGAAAGCTCTCTCATCTGTCTTGACTACTTAATTGCTGTTGTTTTTCTTTTGGTTGTTCTTCTTTCGTATGTTTTTTTTTCTTTCTTTCTTTTTTCTTTCTTTCTTTCTTTCATTCATTCATTTATTCATTCTGTCACTCTTTTCGCTTTTCTTATTTTCTCTCTTTTTTTATTCCGTTTGTTATTCTTTCTTTTCTTTCTTTAATGCGTGTGTACTTTGGTGAAGTATTTTGGTGTCTGTAATGTTAAAGCAGACATGCATATTTACCTACATTTGCTTCACGCACACACGCATGCACGCACGGGCTAACGCGCACGCACGCACATACATACATATAGAGGCAGAATCCCTTAATACATGTTCTCTCTCTCTCTCTCTCTCTCTCTCTCTCTCTCTCTCTCTCTCTCTCTCTCTCTCTCACACACCACACACACACACACACACACACACATACACAAGGGCAGAATTCTTTAGTACATTTTCACACACACATACACACACACACACACACACACACAACAGAGGAAGGATCCCTTAATACATTTGCAAACACACAACAGATACACACACACACACACATTCACACTCACTCTTTCTTCTCTCTCACACACACACACACACACACACGCGCGCGCGCACTTGTACACACACACACACACACACACACACACTCCACACCACACCACACCACACCACACACAGAAGCAGAATCCTTCTAGTACACTTTGAGAATGAACGTGGAGAATATAATGTATGTATGGGTGGGGGAGACCAGAGCATCAAACATCTGTATGTACTAAGGTTAACATGTCTATGATGGCAGGAAAAAAATATAAATCAGATTAGTGTCTGAGCGATGTATATCTCCAGAAGTTGAATGTGACTAACAAGAAAAGATTGATAGTTCAAATCTTAAACTAATCTGAAACTTGCATTGACCCTGAAGGTCTAGTACTCTCTGACCGTTGAGCCCTACAGTATAAGATCTCACAACGCACACACACACACACACACATACAGACAAACACTCCTCGCCGCGCACGCAACACTCACAAACACAACACCCCACACTCAAGCACCACCCAAACACACCATTCTCCCCCACTAACTCATCACCACACCACCCTCACACACACACACCCAATGACTTCTCAGTAATTGAATTTCATATCAGGTGTTTTATTGTTCTTTACTTTTTCCGAACTAGTACCATCGTGGCAACCAGATCTGCCATTAAAAACACGCCATCTGCCAAGATTCTCTATCTTCTAATCATTAATCTATCTTATTCTATCTCTATCTATATCTCTATCTATCTATCTATCATAGGACTGAGCCAGTTGTACAGCACCATTGTACTTACAAGAAATTGGCTACGTTTGAAAAGTGGACAGTTCACGCTTTTAAAAGTTAATGTCCAAAGTAAATTCGTGACGACAGGGAAGAGAATATTTTGTTGTCAAACTTCAACCAACTTTGCGTTGTTGAACTGAAGGAAGAACTGTTTGATGCTTCTAGGGTCATTGTTTGAACCAAAAAAATCTTTTTGGAGAAAGAGCAAGTGCCTTATTTGGGGTGTATGGTTTTAAGCAAAGAAAAGGGGCAGCCACCAGTCATGATTTAATTGTCTCCCCTTCCACTTCCTTCCTCCTCTCTTAATTGAATGTGAGGATGAGAAGTTAAGAGTCAAAACTCTTAATAGCTGCGTGGGGAGGGGTGGGGGTGGGTTGGAAGATTATTTTGCTGTCAAACTTTCCCAACAGTTTAGTTTTGTTTTGTTTTCCTATGTTGTACTCTGTCTTTCTTGTTGTTTTCCTAGATTCTTCTTCTCTTCTTCTTTCCTCGTTCGCTTATTTTTACGAGGTCAGATGAGTCTTGGAAAAATAAGTGCATGTCTTTTTCAGCTCCTCTTGTGGGCTGTACAGTTTGGTTTGCAGGGTTATCTCTGTCAGCCACACAATCTTCTTCCTCAGGTCGTTGAATAGCGTGCACCTCTGAAGGATGTGTTCGCCAGTCTGGTTTTCCTTACCACACGGGAGAAGGAACTAGTTTTAACTTAATGGACATTTGGTGGTCTAGCCTGTTCTGCCCAGAACCGAGTCTTAGAATGATGACCTGTTCTTGTTTTCTGAGATGGTCGTAGTCGTTCTTTTGAATGGAGAGTAGTAGGTGTTGCCCCCTCCCTAAAAGAAATATCGTGGAAGAAAATAATGATGTAGGCGGTGTAAACTGGGGACGGGATAGCTCAGTGATCAGAGCACTCGCTTCCCCCAAGGTAAGATTAAGCAGCATCGAGCGTGGTTTGCGCACTTTAGCTTCAGTACAGTATCCCAGTTCCACCAGCTGCAAATGGGTACCTGCCCTCTGTAGGGTCAGGGAAGGTAAAGCAGCGAGGGGAGAGGAGATGGACGCCCCCTCAATATGCTGGCCTCCTAGAGAAGTGAGGTCTCTGAACAACCACATTGGTTATGGCAACACCTTTACCTTTACATTTTAGTGTAAAGATGAAGGCATTTCAGGTTTTTTTTTGTTATTAGCTTTCTTTGTTTTCATTTTGTTATTGTGGATGCCTCCTTCTCCTGTTCATATTCCTGTCCTACTGTTCCCTCCTGGCTCATTTCAATCTCACCTCCACACCCCAGCCATACCCAGTATGTTGCATCTTCAGGGTCAGACGTCCACAGGGAGCCAGCCTATCAATGTCAGGCTGCCGTTGGGCCACCAGCCAGAGGAAACCCGTACTGCTGCTGGGTCTTTGTTTGAGATGATAAAGTATTTGAATGTGTGTGTGTGTGCGCACGCATGCGTGCATTTGCATGTGTGTGTGCATGCAAACATGTGTGTGTGCATGCAAACATGTGTGTGTGTGCATGCATGCAAGCGTGTATATGTGTGCGTGCGTGTGTACCTGTTTACAGGAGGGTGGGGATGGGGGTAGGGAGAGGTAGAGGAAAGGAATGTTGTGTATAATCATAAACAACTTCCACGCTCAAGGATTTTTCAGATGACCAGCTAAGTAAAGTAAGGCAACTCATTCTCTGAGCTGCCTGTTTAACACAGGGCTGTGGTCAGAAAGAAAGGGGGAGGGGAAGGGGGGTGTTAGAGTGGGGAGGAGGAGGAATTTTCCTTGGCTGCTAATGAGCACGTGCATGCCCTGCTGAAGGAAGGGGCAAAACACAATGGATTGTAATTGACTTGTGGCCTGGTCGTGTGGTGCTGCTCCAGGGTTTTGTCCTGTTCTCTTCAATAATTTGGGCAGGTTCCAGTTTGGTGGTGTGTGTGAGTGGTTGGGGTGGTGGGGGTGGGAGTGAGGGGTATGTGTGTGTGTAGGGGGCAGGGAGTATGGGTGTGTTTGTGTGTGTGTGAGGAGATGTTAGAGTGTGTGTGTGTGTGTTTGTGGGGGGGGGGGGTGTGGGTGGAGGGATATAGTGTGTGTGTTTTTGTTTTGGTGTGTAGTGTTTGTGAGGGGAGTATGGGTGTGAGTGTGTGTGTGTATGTGTGTGTATGTGACTGTGCATGCATATACACACGCAGGCGTGTGTGTTTGTGTGTGCGTGTATGTGCGTGTGTGCATGTGTCTGTCTGTCTGTCTGTGTGCATGTGTATGTGCATACAGGATGGAGGTGAGGTAGGAAGAGTAGAGGACTGGGATGTTATGTATATCATAAACGACTTTCACTCTCAAGGATTTTCCAGATGTCCAGCTAAGTAAAGTAAGTCGACTAATTCTCTGAGCTGCTGTTTAACACAGGGCTGTGGTCAGTAAAGAAGGGGAGGGAAGGGGGTGTTAGAGTGGGAGGAGGAGGAATTTTCCTTGGCTGCTAATGAGCACTTGCATGCCTGCTGAGTAAGGGCAAAACACGATGGAGTGTATTGACTTGTGGCCTGGTCGTGTGTTGCCGGTCCAGGTTTTTCCTGTTCTTTCAATAATTTGGGCAGGTTCCAGTTGGGGAGGGAGGGGGTGGGGGTTGGGGTGGTGGAGGGTGGGATGTGAGGGGTATGTGTGTGTGTGGGCAGGGGGGGGGTGTATGGGTGTGTTTTGTGTGTAGGTAGTGTGTGGAGTGTGTGTGTGTGGTGGGAGGTATGTTTGTGTGTGTGTGTGGAGGGGAGGAGGGGTCATGGGTGTTGTTTGTGTGTGTATGTGGGGAAATGGGTGTGTTGTTTGTGTGTGTGGGGGGAGGGGGGGTAAGGGTGTTTGGTGTGTGTGTTGTATGTGGGTGGTATGGTGTGTTTGTTGTGTGTGTGCATGTGGGGGTATGAGTGTGGGTTGTGTGTGTGGGGGGGGGGGGGAGTATATGGGTGTGTGTTTGAGTGTGTGTGGGGGAAGGTATGTTTGTGTGTGTGTGGGGAGGAAGGTATGGGTGTGTTTTGTGTGTGTGTGGGGGGAGTTATGTGTGTGTGTGTGTGATGTGTGTGTGTGTGTGTGGTGTTCGTGTGTGAGGGAGATTTTGGTGTGTGTGTGAGTGGGATGTTGGTGTGTGTGGGGATGGGGGTGGGGGATGGTGTGTGTGTGGGTGTGTTAAAGTTTGGTTTTCTGTTTACCTTGCACAATTTCTTTCTTCTCTTTGACTTCATGGCACATAACTATTTGTCATAAGCTTGTTTCATGCAACCTATGTCTAGTTCAGTGATCAGAGCACTCACTTTCCCCCAGCTAAGGTTAAGCAGCATCAAGCGTGGTTGCCACTTGGATGGGTGACCGTTTGTGAGCCTTGGTTTCAGTACAGTCCCCCAGTTCACCCAGCTGTAAATGAGTACCTGCCTCTTTAGGGTCAGGGAAGGTAAAGCAGCGAGGGATAGGAGATGGGCGCCACCCTCAAGCACGCAGAGCATCTTGTGCACACGTAAAAGCCTGTTACGGTTTTTGGAAGAGTAGGCCATTGTGTGCTGTTGGAAACGGATGAAAAAATTAACAAAATTGCTTACACACGGGGATTGGATGTAAAAAAAGGGACATGGGTGCTTTTTCCATTATTCTCGAAATAAAAGAATAAGTAACTAAGTCTTCAATTTTAACGTTTTTCCACTTTAAGTGATACCAGACGGATAAAAGAATAAATGAATAAATAAATAGGCATAGTACTATTTACAAACGAAATACGAATGCAGATTACTTACAAGCCAGAAAACAAAACAAACAAATCAACAAACAAAACAACCCTCAAACCACCACCACCACCACCACCACTGCAACTCCAAAACGAAAATAAGCATAACTGTCCACACACAAAGAAAACAGAGGAAGTTTTTAGCACAACTTCGCTCAGGTAGGTAATCTGTTTATGACAAAAACATCCGCTGCGGTGTCGTAAATTGGCTATTTTCGTAAAATGGACCCGGTTCAACGGAGATGACACCATCTTCCTGAGCTCTGGAAACTTCCTGAGTAACCTGACCTTCTCCTTCCCTTCACCAGGTGAGCTGTCAATGCAGCAGACTGCAAAATCGCAAGACCAACACTTCCAGATCTGAACATTCCTGTTATCTTTGTGGGCGCGCTAATTGGGCAAAAATTAACACCAATTATTTCCTCCCGAAAAAACGTTTACAAAGAATTCGTTCGACGTTTTACAATCTCGACTGAGTTTTATTTTGATGTAATATCTTGTTCTTGTCATTCATTTGGTTCGTGTCTTTCGTGTGCGTTGATAGAAAAAGGATGTCCTTAGCAGTTACCAAAAAAACCCAAAATACTTTTCAGATTGTGACAGTTGAAGATCAATCCAAATAAGGACATCTGAACCTTGTGTGTTCTAAAGAAAGATTTTTAGTAGTCAGAGAGGAAGCAATTGGTGTGGGTGGAGGGAGGGGGGAAGGGAAGGGGTGGGGCGGAGTGGGTGGGAAGAGAGGGTGAGAAGTGATGATATACTTTGATGAGAAACCTTGTCCTTACGAATACCTAGATTCAACCAATCCACCATCAGCCGTGGCTCTTTCTCTATTTCTGGTCCATCGATCTGGAATGACCTCCCTCTCTCTCTCCGCCAAAAGCCTTCTTATGAAACTTTTAAATCTAGTCTCAAGGAGTATTAATTTCAAACCTAAGATTTTCCTCTTCTGCTTCATCTCATAGCTTTTCCCTACCTTCAACAGCCGAGATTCTATCGGCCTGCCAGGGTGTGTGACCTGTGTGTGTGTGTGTGTGTGTATATGTGTGTGTGTGTGCGTGCGTATGTGTGTGTGCGCGTGCGTGCGTGCGTGCACATTTGGACTTGATGGAACTATTAATTGTCTCTGGTTGTATGACTGTGTAAGAATGAGTTGAGTGCAGGTGCTTTGATTTGTCTCTGCAAGATATAGCGCTATATCAATTCCATTCTTCTTCTTCTTCTTAGTAGTAGTAGTAGTAGTAGTAGTAGTAGTAGTAGTAGTAGTAGTAGTTAGTAGTAGTAGTAGTGTTATTATTATTATATACTGAATGAACCAGAAAGGCGGGGGAAAACAAAACACAGACACTAAGCCTGCAGTTCTAGAAAGAAAACATTCGTGTTTCTGTCGTACGTTGAAGTGTTTTTATGATAACATAAGAGGAAACAACAAGCTTAAGACTGATCGTTTACAACAATAACTGCCAGTACATACACACCATGCCTTCAGCACCTGGGCTTTATCACGCTTCCCGCGCGCGCGCGCGCGCGCGCGCGTGTGTGTGTGTGTGTATGTGTGTGTGTGTGTGTGTGCGCGTGTGCGTGCGTGCGTGTGTGCATGTGTGTTCTTTCTTTAAAGTAACATATCTTCGCCCAAAGTGATATTAGAATACGATGATGGTGGTGATGATGATGATGATGGTAATGGTGATGATGATTGATGATGATTGATGATGATGATGATGATGATGATGATGATGATGATGATGATGATGATGATGGTGGTGATGATGATGATGGTGGTGGTGGTGGAAGTGGTGGTGGTGGTGGTGGTGGTGGTGGGTGGTGGTGGTGATGATGATGTGATGAAAATGGCGATGATGATGGGAAAAAAACTTTTAAAAAGGTTTTATGCAAACCATGTAAAGGATTCAACTCTCTTTGTTCGCTCATAGTAGAATTATGAAATGTGAAGTGTGTGAAGGATAAGACTTTCTGTGAGATCTTACAGCTTTGTGCAATGTCAACTGTGTGAAGATAAAGCAGTTTGTGTTCTTAAAAAACACATTAAATTTCTTGCTAATTTTGCTATAAAAAAAAAGTGTGGATCATTGAACATTGATATAATCTATTTTGAAACAAGAAGTGAGGGCAACTATTGACCCTTGTTGTGGTCTTTGAGTTTGTTTCTGAAATGTGTTAGTATTTGGATCATTGAACATTGTATGTCTATATAAGTTCCAGTTATTATTATTATTTTGTTTATTATTATTATTATGTTTATCTATTTGAACAAAAAGTTAGGACAAATATAAACACGTTTTGTGTTCGTTGCTTTGGTTTTGGTTATGAATTTTATTAGTTCGGCTTTGTGAGCATGATATGTCTTTTTTTAAACAAAAAAGGAAAATTATTGATTTAAAAAAAACCCACTTCTTGAACCCGTAAACCATTGACGCTGGTGAGCAACAGCAAAGTGAGAGGCTGTATGACCAGTGGCTTTCCCACTCATGGAATTCCACTGTACAGCTTAGTCTTTAGTGATCGACTATGACTCTCTGACTAGAAGGCTTGACTTGCCACAGTCCTTATGTGCTGCAGCCCTAGGGGGCTGGTTGGCCTTTGGAGAACATCTCCAACACTGACTGTCCTTATGCCCACTTGGCCGAAAGAGTTGGGGGGAAGGGGGGATTATGGGCAAGGCACATCCACTATCATCAAATTTCTACGCAATTTTCAAAACAGCAGCTGCCTCCTCTGCTGTTTTGAAGGTTATCGTCGAACACAACGGACAAACAAACGTACACACCATGACAACCTGACTCAATTGATAACTCTACCCCCCCTCCCCACATACACACACACCTCCTCCTTCAACAACCCCACGTGGATACACTTCAGATCTGAAAAACTCCTCACCCTCACCTCCACTTCTGTCCCCCACCACCTCTCCCTTCCATCCCTCCCTCTGCATCCCTCTCTCCCCGTTCTGTCTCTTCCTTCAAGAAGCAGATGTCAAGAAATGGAGTAGATGTCAAAATTCTAAAAACGGAATCTGAACCACACGCTAATTTATCATCTGTTGGGGTCTTCGGGTTTTTTTTTTTTTTTGTCCTGTTGAAAAGAAAGAAGTAGAACGACAAACAGCAAGAAAAGAAAAATTGTCAAAAAGAAGAATGGCGAAAGAAGAACAAGAATTGCGAAGAAGAAGAAGAAGAAGAAGAAGAAGAAGAAGAAGAAGAAGAAGAAGAAAAAGAACAACAACAACAACAACAAATGCAAAGAAGAAGTGCAAATAACAATTGCGAAGAGGTAGAAGAAGAATTGCGAAGAAGAAAGAATTGCGAAGAAGAAAAAATTACGAAGAACACGAATTGTAAAGAACAAGAATTGCGAAGAAGAATGAATTGCGAAGAAGAAAAAATTACGAAGAACAAGAATTGCGAAGAACAAGAATTGTGTAGAAGAAAGAGTTGCGAAGAAGAAGAATTGCAAAGAAGAAAGAATTGCGAAGAAGAACCAATTGCGAAGAAGAAAGAATTGCGAAGAAGAAAGAACTACGAAGAAGAAAAAATTACGAAGAACAAGAGTTGCATGTGTAAAGCTGTTCTGGGTCTGTTTGCACAGGGGGCTTTGGGTTTATAATATAGTCTCATCCGGAAGATCTTTGAGGGAAATGGAGTCAGTGAAATCTGCTAAAATGGGTGTCTCACATTTGGATTGATCGTGGGTAGTCAGATCACAAGCACAACCACAAGGCTATCCCACCCTCCCTCTGCTGCCTTCCTCCCTCCCCCCCCCCCCAATCCCACTGCCACCCTATTTCTGCCATTTAAAAAAAGTGTGTTTTTTTTCAAAAAGGTCAAGGTAAAAAGTAGAGGTGTCCCACAGCCTATGTGGTCATAGGGGAGCGAGATGTCAGAGACCTCACATCTCTAGGGGCCAGCATATTGAGGGTGGTGCCCATCTTCTCTCCCTCGCTGCTTAACCTATATAAATTCCATTTATTATTATTATTATTATTATTACCTTCCCTGACCCAAAAGAGGGCAGGTACCCATTTACAGCTGGGTGATCTTGAGAACTGTACTGAAGCCAAGGCGCGAAAACGGTCACCCATCCACTTTTGGTAACCACGCTCAATGCTGGTTTAACCTTAGCTCGGGGAAAAGCGAGTGCTGTGACCACTGAGCAAACTAACACAATCAAAGACAGTGCTCAGCTTAGCTAAATAACAAACCAGAGACAAAGAAAGACACGAGCATGCTACAAGTTATTTGTAGCGTAGAATTTTCAACAGGTGGGTAGAATTCTACTCACGGAGTTTCCGCAATCAGAACAACAGGAACAAACACCCTATAAAGATGACCCTCTGGTGGGGATAAAGAGACTAGTTTTGGGCCATAGTACGTGGGTGGGGACAGGGACGGGATAACTCAGTGGTCAGAGCACTGGCTTTCCCCCAGCCAAGTTAACCAGCGTCAAGAAGGGTTACCACTTGGATGGGTGACCATTTGCGCGCCTTGGCTTCAGTACAGTCCCTCCCAGTTCACCCAGCTGTAAATGGGTACCTGCCCTCTTTAAGGTCAGGGCAGGTAAAGCAGCGAGGGAGAGGAGATAGGCACCGCCCTCAATATGCTGGACCCTTAAGAAGTTGAGGTCTCTGACGCCTCACTCACAACCACATAGGTTATGTGACACCCTTTACCTATTTACGTGGGTGGGAGGTTTAGTATAGTAATATTATAGTGCCTGGTCTTTTCCTGCACTTGTAACTCTGCAGGAGGTTTTCCTGCTGGCCTCAGCCAACACGTTCTGACTTTAGAACAAGGACTTGTGTGAAAAAAAACAAGAAAGGAGAAGGAACCTGGATAGGTAGAAAAAATAAGCAAAAAGGGAGATATTGATTGAATGATTGATTGATTGGTTGGTTGCTTGGTTGCTTGGTTGGTTGATTGATTGATTGATTGGTTGGTTGATGGGTGGATGGATGGATGGATTGATTGATCGATCGATTGATTGATTGTTTGATTGATTGATTGATTGATGGATGGATGGATGGATGGATGGATTGATCGATCAATTGATTGATTGATCGATCGATTGATTGAAGAGGAGATTGGTTAATTCATTGATATAGGAAAGATCGATTGATTGATTGATTGAAAAGAAGATTGATTGATTGATTGATCGATTGATACTCTTTATCCCCAAGGGCTACAGATAAGTATTGACATCCTGCATGGCCCAGTGGTTACAGCCTTGTGCTCCTGATCTGACGGCCCGGGTTCCAGCCCCCACAGAGACACCCGTTCAAGGGGATTTTGCCCCCTGGAGCTAACATTTATTTCTTTGTTTATTCTTTTATATCAAGGATAATGCATAATAAGCACTCGTGTGCTTTTTTCCCATCCAGTCCCTGTGTGTATGCGGTTTTGTAAATTTTTGTCACCCGTTCCTATCACCGGCACGCAATGGCCTACTCTTCTGAAAAGCAGAACAGGATTTAACCTGTGCGCCAGGTGTTCTGTGCTGACTCCACTCCCCCCAAAAATGTTTTGGAAGAGACTATACAGTAACTGTGGTCTTTTGTGTGAATGCACGCGGAACACCTTGCGCACACATTCAAAACCCGTTTTACCTTTTTTTTAAAAGTTTATTTCAAGAACAATAGAATAAGCAATCATAATTTATGGGGGTTTTTAAACATCCAATCTTCATGTGTATGAGGTTTCGTAAAAATTGTCATCCATTCCGACCACCGGCACACAATGGCCTATTCTTCCAAAAAGCTGATCAATGTTTAACCTATACGCAAGATATTCTTTCAGAAGGGTAGGCCACTTCACACCAGCATGAATTGGATAGCAATTAAAAAATGTTAATGCGTGACTCACACAAAATTTTAATGCGTGCACACACAAAATTTTAATGCGTGCACACACAAAGTTTTAATGCGTACACATAGGCGTCATATTTTAAAATACCAACCCTGAAGTTAGAATGCAGCTACAGGTAAAGCTGTCCCATAACCTATAACGTCATAGTGGAGCAAGACGTCAGAGACCTCAACTTCTCCAGGGCCCAGCATATTGAGAGCGGCGCCCATCTCCTCTCTCTCTCCCTCTCTTGCTGCTTTACCTTCCCTGACCCTAAAGAGGGCAGGTACCCATTTACAGCTGGGTGAACTGGGGAGAACTGTACTGAAGCCAAGGCGTGCAAACGGTCACCCATCCAAGTGGTAACCACGCGCTCGACGCTGCTTAACTTAGCTGGGGGAAAGCGAGTGCTCTGACCACTGAGCTATCCCGGCCCGTGGTAAAAAATAAATCGCCTGTATACCTAAAATTTCACTGTTGGTTAACCTCAGAGAACTAGCCGAGACACTCCAGCAACAACAAAGAAAACACCCACCAAAGCAAGAACAGGAAAAAACATCCAAACAAAACACCCAGTGTGAAAGGAATTGACAGTTCGTGTTTTTGTTTTTTTTAATTTAGATCATCAAACAAATCTTTTGCATTACAGCTGGGGGGTGCGGAAATGAGTCAAACAAAACTAAACAAAACAAACAAAACAAAACAAACAAAACAAAACAAAAACAAAACAAACAAAACGAAACAAAACAAAAATAAAAATAATAAACATCATCACCAAAGAGAGACACAGACACAGACAAAAAAAAATACAGAAAGACAAAAAGAAAGATTATGAAAGAAAGCAAGAAAGGGGGGAAAAGAAAGAAAGAAAGGAAGAAAGATAGATGGATGTATAGATAGATAGATAGATAGATAGATAGATAGATAGATAGATAGATAGATAGATAGATAGATAGATAGAAAGGAAGAAAGAAAGAAAAAAAGAAAGAAAGAGAGAAAGAATGAAAGAAAGGAAGAAAGAAAGAAAGAAAAAAAAAAAGAAAGAAAGAGAGAAAGAATGAAAGGAAGGAAGAAAGAAAGAAAGAAAGAAAGGAAGGAAGGAAGGAAAAAAGAAAGACAGACAGACAGAAAGACAGAAAAAAAGAAAGAAAGAAAGGAAGGAAAAAAAGGAAGGAAGAAAAAGAAAGAGAGAAAAATGAAACAAAGTAAGTAACAAAGTAAGAAACAAAGAGAAGAGAAGAAAGACAGAAAGGAAAGGAAGCACAAACATAGTAGGATAGAGAGAAAGAGAGAAAGATAGAAAATAAAGAAATCAAGCACCAACAAAAAGAGAGAAAGAAAAGAAGGGAAGAAAATCAAAAGAGAAATAAAGAAAGGAAAAAATAACAGGAAGGACAGAAAGAAAGAGATAAAGACGGATAGATAGATAGATAGATAGATAGATAGATAGATAGATAGATAGATAGGTAGGTAGGTAGGTAGATAGATAGATAGATAGATAGATAGATAGATAGATAGATAGGTAGGTAGGTAGGTAGGTAGGTAGGTAGGTAGGTAGGTAGGTAGATAGATAGATAGATAGATAGATAGATAGATAGATAGATAGACAGACAGACAGTCTGACAGACAGACAGACAGACAGACAGACAGACAGATAGATAGATAGATAGATAGATAGATAGATAGATAGATAGATAGATAGACAGACAGACAGACAGTCTGACAGACAGACAGACAGACAGACAGACAGATAGATAGATAGATAGATAGATAGATAGATAGATAGATAGATAGATAGATAGATAGATAGATAGATAGATAGCAACCAAAAAGAAAAAGAACAGAACAGAACAGAACAGAACAGAAAGAAAGAAAGAAAGAAAGAAAGAAAGAAAGAATGAAAGAAAAAAGGAAAGAAAGAAAGAAAGAAAGAAGGAATAAAGGTATGATGACAATCAGTAGTGGTGACAATAAACAGTTGGAGCGAAAGAACGAAATAGCATTTCTTGTTGATTTGTTTGCTTTGTTCGTCTCGTTTGTTTGTTTGTTTGTTTGTTTGTGTCTTTGTTTATTTGTGTGTTTGCTTGTGTGTTTGTCTGTGTGTGTGTGTGTTTGTTTGTTAGCTGTTATCTTTTTGGACAATGAACAACCTCACCTTCTGTAAAAGCTTTATGTAAGATTTAAAGTGCTCTCTCTCTGTCTCCTTCTCCCCCTCTCTCTCTCCCTCTCCTCTCTCTCTCTCTCTCATCCTCCTCTTCTCATCTCCCTCTCTCTCTCTTCTTCTCCTCTCTCTCTCCTCCTCTCTCTCTCCTTCTCTCTCCCTCTCTCTTTCTCTCCTTCTCTCTTTTCTCTCTCTTTCTCTCTCTTCTCTCTTCCTCTCCTTCTCTTCTCTCTTCTCTCTTTTTCTCTTCTTATCTCTCTCTTCTATCTATCTCTGTCTCTCTCGTCTCCTCTCCTCTTCTCTCTGTCTCTGTCTCTCTGTCTCTGTCTCCTTCTTCCTCTCTTTCTCTCCCTCTCCCTCTCCTCTCTCTCTCTCTCTCTCTCTCTCCTCCTCCCTCCTCCCTCTCTTTCTGACTCTCCCTCCCCCTCTCTCCCTCTCTCTCCCCTCTCTCTCTCTCTCTCTCTCTCTCCTCTCTCTCTCTCTCTCTCTCTCTCTCCCTCTCCTTTCTCTCTCCCTCTCTCTCTCCCTCTCTCTCCCCTCTCTCTCCCTCTCTCTCTCTCACTATCATCTATCTCTCTATCTCTCTCTGCGACCTACAAATGGGTAGGTTTGTTGTAATTTGTATTCTATCTCTGTGGTTTAGGCCGGGGCTTGGGTAAATTAACAAAACAAAACAAAACACACCATTGTAAACGTTGCCTACGGGGTAGCATTCATTATCTTAAAAGCATTATTTCCGCTCCCTTTATGTCTATGCCTGTGGTTGGTTTGGTTAGGGTTTTTCTTCTGTCTGTTTGTCACTGTCTGTCTGTCTGTCTTCTTCACTGTCTTCTGTCGCACTGTAATGCACTTTCGTGTGACTGTCACGTCTTGTCCCCATGTTATTGTCTGACTGTGTACTGTCTGCTGTCTGTCTGTGTGTCTGTTGTTTTTCTGTCTGACTGTCGACTGTCAGTCTGTCTGCACTGTCTGTGTGACTGTCTTCTGTTGTGTGTCTGTCTGTCTATCTTCTGACTGTGGACTGTCACTGTCAATCTGTCCTGTCTATTGTCTGACTGTGGGACTGTCTCGTATTCGTCACTGTCAATTCACTTTTGCTTCTGTAGCCTTTTCTCTTCTGTCTCTTCCTCTTGCTCGTCTCTCTCACTTCTCTTTCTGTCATTTCTCCGGGGGGGGGGGGGGGGGGGGGGGGGGGGGGGGGGGGGGGGGGGGGGGGTTCGGGTCTTTTCCTGTTGCCTTGTCTGTCTTTTCTGCCCTTCTCTCTCCTCTCCTCTCTCTCTGACTGTCTCGTCTCTTTGTCTCTCCTTCTCTCTACCCTTTCTCTCTCTCTCTCTCTATTCTCTCTCTCCTCTCTCTTCTCCCCTCTCTCCTCTCTTACTCCTTTTTTTCCTCTTTTTCTCGTCTGCCCTTTCTCCACTCTTTCTCTCTCTATTTCTCTCTGTCTCTGTCTGTATCTCTACTCTATCCCCCCCTTTTTCTCTCCTTCTCTCTCTCTTTTTCTCTCTTTTCTCCTCTCTCCCCTCTGCTTCTCCTCTCTTATAATGATTTTTTTTTTTTACCTTACTTAAATTTTATTTTGTGATTATTAAGGATTGCCCCTTTTTCGGGGGAAATGACGTAGGAAAAAAAATATTCAAATTTATCTGCAACCTTGGGAAAAAAAAGTTTACCATAATCATCAATCACTTTATCCCAATCATCAATCGATCAATTAACAATAAAATTAAATCAATCACTCATACTTAATAAATCAATTAATATGTCAATCCATAAATTAATTAACCAATCACTTTATCAATCAATTAATCAATAAATTAATCAATCAACAATTAATCATTCATCAATAATCCCTTGCTCTTTTGATTTTTTTTTTTTTGACATTTTTTTATTGATTTTTTTTTTTTTTTTTTTTTTCCGGGGCTCGAATAAAAAAGCTAAGATGCGTTTATTCCTTCCCCCCATTAAACAGATTTAATTCTTCTTCCCTCCTCCTCGCTCGCTCCCGCCGTCTTCTGTCTTCTGTCTTCCTGCCCCGTCTGCTTTCTGCCCCTGTCTTCTTTTGTTGCCTGTCTGTTTTTTGTCTGTATGTCTGTCTTTTTCTTTCTTCTGTTCCTTTTTGTCTGTATTTTTCTGTCGTCCTGTCTCCCTGTCCTTTCGTCTGTTGTTTCTCTACCCTTCCCCTTTGTTGTCTGTCCTTTTCTGTCTGCCCTTTGCTCTTTCTGTCTGCCCTTCTGTTGGTCTTTTTCCCCCCTTCGTCGTTGTTGCCCCGTTTCGCTTCTCCTTTTGTCTGTTTTTCTTCTGCCCGTCGTCTTTCTGTTTGTCCCTTCTGCTTTGTCCTGTCTTCTTGTGTCCCTCGGGGGTCGTCCTGTCTGTTATTTTGGCCAAACCCCCTCCCCAGGGGGGCGGCCCCCTTTCGGGCGCCTTGTCTTTCGGGCTTAAAATTGTGTTGGGTCCCGGGTGTGTTGTTGTTTTCGTGTCTATGGTAACCGTTCCCGGGAAAGAAAAAAAAAATCCCCCCCCGGGGTCTTCCCCCCTTTATCAAAAATTTCTCCTTTCCCTGATTTTCCCCGTCTTTTAAATTTTTTGGGTTCCCTTTGGGGGCCTTTTTTCACAAAAAACAAAAAAAAACAAAATTTTAAAAAATCAAAAAAAAAAGAAATCAAAAAAAATTTTTGCAAAAAAAATGAAAAATTAAAAATGGGGGCCCTCAAAATTTTTCCCACCCTTTTTTCGGTTTAAAACCCTTTTTATAAAAATTCTTAATAAATTTAAAAAAAAACCCAAATAAAAAAATTTTTTAAAAATTTTTAAAAAAAAAAAAAAAAAATTTTATTTTTTAAATTTAAAAATTTCATTGTAAATTTAATCAACTCAAAAAAAAAAATTTATAAATTTTTAAAATTTTAATTTTTTCCAAAAATTTAAAAATAAATAATACCCACATACAACATACAAAAAACTACATACATACAACATTATACATAATACATAAAACCTACTAAAAATACATAAACATAATACATCAAAACTACATATAAACCCAAAATTACATAATACAAATCAACATAAACAAACATACATAAACTAAAAATATATAAATAAATATAATAAAATTAATAAAATATAAATAATAAATAATAATATAATATAATAATATATAAATATTTAAAAATAAAAATAATATCATACAAAAACCTACATAACAAACACACATCCCCTTTACACATAATACATCCAAAAACATAATCATACAAACATACTAAAACCCTTACAAAAAATTAATAAAAAACATAAAAATTTCCCCAAAAATACAACAAAAACACAACAACATACAACATAAATAAAATAAAAATTTTTAAAAAAATTTAATAATAAAATAATAATATAAAATTTAATAATTTAAAAATAAATAAAAATAAAAAAATATAAAATAACACAAAATACACATACAACATATAAAAAATTAAAAAATTACATACATACACTACACAACATCAACACATACATAAAAAATACTACATAATCATACAACAACAAACTACAAACAAAAATACATACATAAAACAACAAAAACATACATACAAAAACATACATACATACAACCTCATAAAACATACCATACTACAAAAAAAAACATTTCATCCCCAAAACTAAAAACCAAAAAACCATAAAACCAACAAAAAATTACAATTCTCTTCATCTTAATTTATACATACATAAAAATTTAAACATAACCCAACAAAACTACGTACCACAAAAAAATCATACTACAAACATACAACACCCCCCAAATACATACAACATCATAAAACCCTAATACACAAAATAAAAACATACCCCAAAATACATCATCTCATACCAAAAAAACATCATCCCATACATCTTTCAACATACATACATACAAATCCCTACATCATCATACAACATACAAACATAAAAAAAATAAAAACGGCCCTAAAAATGTAATCGGGGGGGAAAAAAATGCAGAGACCCAAGTTTCCAACGCCAAAATAAAAAAAGGGAGGCGCCCCACCCTTTATTTTTATCCTAGTAAAGAGGGCAGGAAAATTTTTACAATGGGTAAAAGGGGGAGTAGAAGAAGGGCCGCAAACGTTAGTTTTGGAACCAGGGTAATGTGTAAAACCTTGTTGGGGAAAGGAGGTGTTTAAATGAAAAATTCTTTCCAAATAACCATCAATTTCCAAAACCCATTTTAATCCACCCATAAATACAACATAAAACGAACCCATCCTTGTTTTTTTCTTTTGCATCCTTTTTTTTCCCTCCATCCATTTTCAAAAAACAATTAAATTTACTGTTTCCGGGAAACGCATAAAAATTTACAACCCCATACCACAACGCCGGTTTTTCATGAAACAACGGCGGGAAATAATATAGATAGAAAAAAAAACGACAGAAAAAATTTGAAACAGGAAGCCCATAAACGCCGCGCGGGGGCGACGCGCGAAACAAAGTAAATGGAAAAAAGGGTTTAGAAAATAAAAAGGAGATAAAGGACGAAAAACAAATTTGACAAAGCAGACAAAAAAAAGGGCAAAAACCCGGAAAATAAAGAAGAAGAAAAAGAAAAATAGATGGGATTAAAAGAAAAAATAATGATTTTTTAAAAAAATAAAAGATAGAAAAAATTTTTTAAAAATAAAAGATGAAGAAAAAGGAAAAGAGGGGGGGTTTTTTTTTTTTTTTTGAAAGGGGATAAAAGAAAAATAATTTTTAAAATTTAATCAAAAGTTTTTTTTTTTGGGATTTGGTAGAAAGTAGATTAAAAAAATTTGTTTGAAATAAAAAATGATAGAAAGGGGAAAAACAATTTTTCATTAAAATTAACCAAATTAAAAACATAAGGGGGTTTGAAGGCCAAAACGAATTTTTGGGGGAAAAGGGGGAAAAAAGGGGGGGATAAAAAAAAAAATGAAAAAAAAAACAAAGGGCCAACAAAAAGAAAAAAAAGGGAACACAAAATTTTTTTTTTTTTTTTTTTTTTTTCCTTTTCCTTTTTTTTCCCTGTTTTTTTTGGTTTTTTTCTCCCGCTTTTTTCATTTTGGGGGAAATTAAAATTTTTTCCCCCTGTCTTCGGAATAACAAACTATTTTAAAATTTTAAATTTTATAAAACCCAAAAAGATTTTTTTTTTCCCCCAATTGTTTTGGGTTTTTTCCCTTTTTTTTCCCCCCCCCCCCTCCCCTCGCTTTGGGGGGCCCGGTTTTTTGTTTTTTTGTTTTTCCATCCTCAATTTTTTCCCGGGTTCCGATTCCCCTTTTCAAAAATTTTTTTTTTATTTTTCCCCCCTTTTTTGGGAGGGTTAACATCTTTTTCCCCAAAACCCCCGAACTTTTTCCCCAAATACTTTAATGTATTATAACCGGTTTCCGGTTTTAACCCCGCAAAATTTTTTTTTTTGCCACCGCGTTTGTTCCTTTCCGCTTTCGAAATTTTTTTTCCCCCCTTTTTGGGGGGGCGTTAACCCCCAAATTTCCCCCAAAAAAAAAAAAAACCCCGGGGTTTTTTTCCCCTTTTTTTTGAAAAAGAAAAATTTTCCCGGGGGCCCCCGAGAAACCCCCCCCCCTTCCCCCCCGGGGGCCCCCTTTTTGTTTCCTTTCCCCTTCTCTTTTCTTCTCTCTGTTTCCCCTTCTTCTCTCTCTCTCTCTTCCCCTCTCTCTCTTTCCCTCTCTCTGTTTTTCTCTCCTTCCCTTTTCTCTTTTTCCCTTCTTTTATCTCCCTCCTTTCTCCCTTCTTCTTTTCCCTTCTTTTCCTTTTTTTTCTTCTTTTCACGGGTTTCTCTTCCCTTTTGTTTCCTTTTCGGTTTCTTCCTTTTTTTTTTCCTCTCTGTTTTTTTCTTCCTTTGTTTCTTCTCCTCCGGGTTTTTCTTCTTTTTTTCTTCTGTTTTTTCCCCTTTTTTCTCTCTCTCTCTCTCCTCTCTCCCCTATCTCTCTCTTTTCTCTTTTTCTTTCTTCTCTTCTTCCTCTGTTTCTCTTCTTGTTTTTTCTCTCCTCTCCTCCTCTCCCTTTTCCCCCCTCTCCTCTCTCTCTCTTTTCTCTTTTCTCTCTCTCTCTCCTCTCTCTCTCTCCTCTCCTCTTTTTCCTCTCTCTTCTCTTTCCTCTCCTCCTCCCCTCCCTCCCTTCGGAACTCATACCAGAAGAGGGCCCACTATGTCTGGGGAACGTGACGAAAAAACAGTACCCACAGCACCTTTTTGGGAAAAAGGAAATGGGCTCCCGGGGTTTTAAACTTGCCAGGAGAGCTAAAATAGTGTGGTGGGGTTTTCCAGGAATCCAGAGAAAGTCTTGAAAAAAAACAGGGCATTAGAAGTCAGGTTCCCAGTTTCGCGTGCTGATTTAGTCACAAGAGAGGGAGAGAGAGGAGGGAGGGAGGGAGAGAGGAGGAAAGGGAGAGATAACGATAACGATAACCATATTTATTCAAGAAAGGCAATATCCCCATTTGAAAAGGTATCAACATATACAAATATGCTGTAACATTCATTGGAAAGGAAGACAGAGGAAGGGAGAGAGAGAGACAGAGAGAGACAGACAGACAGGCAGACAGAGAGAGAGAGAGAGAGAGAGAGAAACAAGACAGAAAGAGATAGAAAGAAAGAGAGACAGACTGACAGAGAGACAGACAGACAGAAAGAGAGAGACAGACGACAGAGACAGACAGGCAGACAGAAAGAGAAAGAGAGAGAAACAGATAGTAGATAGACAGACACAGACACAGAAAGAGAAACAGACAGACAGACAACAGACAGACACAGACACAGAAAAAGAGAGAGAGAGAGACAAACAGAAAGAGAGACAGACATACATACAGACAGATAGAGATAGACAGACAGGCAAAGAGGCAGATAGACGAAAGAGAGACAGACATACATACAGACAGAAAGAGACAGACAGAGAGATAGACAGAGACAGACACATAGAGAGAGAAGAGACAGACAGAGACAGAAAGACAGAAAGACAGACAGAAAAAGCGAGAGAATTGAATTGAATTGAAAAGAGAGAGAGAAAGAAAGAGAGACACACAGACAGACAGACAAACAGACAGACAAATACAGAGAGTGGGCGTAGAAGACAAGATGAGTGCACCTGCATCCTGTCTTGTTTTTTAATATATTTTGTTTGACTCTTACAATCATAAATGTATAGATTTTGTTGTTGTTACTGCAATGCACTATATCAAAAGAGTTTTGGTATAACATGCCATGGTAGCTCAGGTGTGTGTGTGTGTGTGTGTGTGTGGTATGTGTGTGTGTTAGTGTGCGTGTGAGTGCGCGCGTGCGTGTGTGTGTGTGAATGTGTACGTGCGCGCGCGCGCGTGCGTGTGCGCGCCAATGGTGTGTGTGTGTGTGTGTGTGTGTGTACGCACGCGCGCGCGCATGCTTCCATGATTGTGTGTTTTCATGCATGTGGTCCTTATGCGGATGGAACAATTTTCAGGTGTAAGAGAAAATGGTTTCCTGGGTTTGTGATACCGATTTGCGTTAATTTATGTTTACTTGAGGACGGGATAGCTCAGTGGTCAGAGCACTCGCTTTCCCCCAGCCAATGTTATGCAGCATCGAGCGTGGTTACCACTTGAATGGGTGACCATTTGCGCGCCTTGGCTTCAGTACAGTCGCCCCCCAGTTCACCCAGCTGTAAATGGGTACCTGCCCTCTTTAGGGTCAGGGAAGGTAAAGCAGCGAGGGAGAGGAGATGGGCGCCGCCCTCAATATGCTGGTAGCCTCTAGAGAAGTTGAGGTCTCTGACGCCTCGCTCCCCTGCGACCTTATAGGTTATGGGACACCTTTATCTTGTTGTTTTGTTTTGTTTAATGTCTATTCACTACATGGTGATTTAGACACACCCGCATTCATACCGAAGTACCTATTACTACACACCGCATCCCTCTCTCCCTCTTTCTCTCCTCTACACGCACCCACACCCACACCCACATAAGTATATATATATATATATATATATATATATATATATATATATATATATATATATATATATATATATACATATACATATATATATATACATATACATATATATACATAATTACAGTAGAGGTCTTACAGGTGAAGAATATATGACTTCAGCAACTGACATTATGAATTGCTGAGAGTCATATATATAAAACTTCTTGACTAATGGCATAATTCTTATGAATATCTTAAACCTTCCTTTTATACATGTCAAGAAGAATTGGGCAATCAAAAAAACAAATTGGGGACTGAAAGTGGAATAGAAAACAACTGTTACATTTTTTGAATTTTTTGTATTCCATGATTTAATCTCGTTTTGTATTAAATTTCAAATTTCCGTGGGCAAGGAAAAATGTGAAAAAGTTTTTCTATAATTTTTGGGAATGTATGCTTTTCATTAACTTAAAATAAATTTTAAAGCGACAAGCAAGATTAGAATAAAACACTTCAGTACTGTTTCAGAGGACCTGTTTTGCCAAAAAAATCAACCAGCTCTTCAAAATAATTCCCGCATGAGAGGGGAATCCGAAAAAAAGTTGTGATCCTTTTTTCAATAAATTTTCGGGAATTTTATTCAAATACAATATCATTCCTTTTTTTCCCATGCCATGACTTGAATGCCATTAAACTACTTTGAATAAACGCAAAAAGAATTGGCAAACATCAACGCAGTATAAAAAAAAAATTCAAAGGCATAAAAATTGAAAATAATTCAGAAGAAAAAAATAGGAAAATTTGTCCTAATAAAAAAGATTTTTTAACTTTTAAAGTGGAATCAATTGCAGAAACCACTTTTGCCTGTTTCTAATACGATCCCAGTAAAAATTTTTAAGTGATTAGAAAATTTTTTCAAAGTACTTTTTACATAAACCCCGATGAGAAGATTTTTATCTTCTTTTTTCTTTATTTCCGGGTAGTCGATGTAAAAATTTGTGAAATTTTTTTCCCAAGGGGGGGGAAATGAGGAAAACGGGTAAAATTGGAATTGTTGATTATTGATGTCATTTTTTTTTATAAATGTGTCTGTATAATTTTTTAAGGGCTGCGAAATAAAATGTTGCGTGCTCGTTTAGGAAAATCAGTGTTTTGGGTTCAAAAATATTTCCTCTTTTACTGAATTTAGAATAGAGTTTCTACGAACACGTTTTTTGTTATGCCAGTTTTCGTGATCAAAAAAGAGATAAAAGGGGAGCTTCTTTGAAAGTTTGCGGTATTTGCTTAGCCGGAAACCCCCAAGAGTATCTTTACTGCTTTATGTCCGTTTTGTAATTTTTTAAGTACATTCTGCAGCAGAAAAAAAAAATTTTTTCCGTATTTTGTTTTGAACGTAAAAAAAGACGAGCCGATTTTTTAGAGTCGTAGTGTCTTGATCATCCCTGATAATTATTATTTTAGAAAATTAAGTTTTCCCTTGCTTCGTTTCATTTGGTTGATATACTCTTCCAGTTCAACTTTTAGTTAAAATACCCCAAAAATTTGACATCTTGTTTTTATTGAAGCACCTTTCCTTTTTTTTCGGGGATTGGTAATTTTAATGGGTTGTCACCGTTATTAAAAAGCCAAAGACAGTTTTTCTGCTGATAAATCAAATCTTTTTTTTCTGATATTTTTTTTTTCAACTAATGATCACTTTTCTTTTTGGGTTTTTTTTCCAAACTGCGTATTTATCCAAATAGCAATATCATCTGCATACTGAAAAACTTGAGTATTAGATGAAAAGAGCTAGGGAATCATGTACAAGAATAGAAAAAAAGATAGGTGCAAGTATTGATCCCTTGGTTACCAAGCATAGTTTTAAAAAGATGGTACACTGAACCAAATTTAGTAAAAAAAAATTGATCTATCGAAAGAAATTTTGCAGATATTTATATATTATCCATTAATCAATGTATTTTTAATTTATTTGCAATTATCATGACAAATTCTATCATAGGTTTTTCAATAAAAAAAGTGGCTTAACCCCTTTTTTCGTTTGGAAAAAAATTGCTTTTTAATTTCTGTGTTAGTTTAATAGCGGCGAAGTACATCCCCCTTTCAAAAAAAACCACCCAAATTTGTTGGGATCTTTTTATTCTTTTCACAAAATGAAATATAGCTTATGTATAATTTTTTCCATTTTTTTCCCCCACATGAAAAGTAAGAGCAATTGGCTGTAGCTATTATCGAGACCGCAGTTTATCTTTTTTTTGGTTGGGATAAAATCGACTGCCTCCAGATTTTAGAAGGGTGCCTTTTACCCAACAGTTCGGGAAAAAATAAAAAAAGAGTACCCTTTTTCCTTTTTAAAGGCATATGGCCCGGGGTTTAAGTATACCATCAGTCCCAACACCCGTCTTGTTATGTGTAAATAAATCTAAGTTTCCTAAATTCATCCTATTGAATGGGGGCATTTAAAATCAGTTTTTTTAAAATGAAAATTTGTTTGTTTTATTTGCTTTTCCAAAATGATATTTGATTGCATTTTAAAGATGAACTATTATCTGAAAACATTGTAAAAAATGTTAGTTTTTTTCAATTTGCTTGGAAATCTAATTTTTCAATTTGATTGGATTGTTTGAAGCTGAAATCCATTTTTTATTTCAGTAACTTTCTTCCAAACTTCATGAAAACCCTTTGGATTCTGATACTTCTTTATACAGAATTCTGTCCAAATACTTTTTTTCTTGCCTGAGCAATTATTTTTTTTACTTTGGTTTTAGCATACTTCATACAAAAAAATTTTTCTTCTGATTGATCTTCTAACCATATTTTAAATCGTTTTTTTTTATTTTTTACTGATCCTCACATGTTTTGTCCACCACCCATTGCCAAATTGTTTTCCTTTCTTGTTGCTTTTTGTTTGGGGAATAGAAAACTCAGCTGCATGTATGAGCTTTGCACAAAAGGGGGAATAAAACGATCACATAATCCTCTTCGATCGTTTCATTATCGTAGTGAAGGAATGATTAAAAGAATCCAGTCAGCCAATTTATATCGAAATTTTTGGAAATTTTTTTCCCCCCCAATTGTGTTAGGTTTGATGTTGCAATGTCCTCAAACCCCCCCCCCCCCCCCCCCCAAACGTAATGGGGACAATGATCATTCCAAAACAATACTTTTCCAATATTGCAATCCATTGATAGCAAAACTGGAGATATTAATGTTAAATCAAGGCATTTGGGTTTTATGCTAAAAAACTTCATGATTCTGGTTACTCTACCATCATTCAAAAAAGAAAAGCTTTGAACCCACGATATTTTCTACCAAAAACGTTGCGGGTGTTAGTCAGCACCCAAAATCCCCAAAAGGAGCTGAGAATTGAACCCCCCGAAAAACCTTTTATGTTTTTGTGATGTTGTTTTTTTTTGAAACCCAGTCAGTGTTGTCTTTTTTTTCCCCTTGGGGGAAATTATAGGGGACTATTTTAATATGTTCTTTTTTAAAAATTTTGACGTCCCCCCTACTGATATATATTGCTGTATGTTGTTTTAATAGGAGAAAAACGTTTTCAACTCTAAGCCATGCCTGAAATTAGGCAGATTTTACTTTGAATTTGTATCACAGCCCACTGTGGTGGGTAATAATAATTTGTTAATTTGGGCTTTTTTGCTTTATCCACTTTTAAGGGTTAAAGTGCAAAATTTTGAGTAATTTCGTATTTTAAAAACTGTGTAAAACCCAAACAAGTTGGGGCTATGCTGCAGCATTCCACTGCAAGTTTTTTTAACCCCTCTAGAACGTTGAAAGGACATGCCCAAGTTTTTTTGGGGGGTTTTTTTTCCCCATGGTATGAACTTGTAAACAAATTTGCTTCAATTGTTTTGGGTTTAAATAAATCCCCATCATAAGAACAATTAAACATGGACTAATGATAGCATCCGTGGAAAGATCAATAAATTTAAATATAAAAAACATCAACGATAAAAGTCCGTATTGCAAACAAAAAGGTCGGAAGTCAACGGTGAATAAGCGTGAATCTAGGTAGTGAACAGGAAAAAAAATAAATAATTTAACCCCAAACCAAAACCAAACCCTGGTTGAAAAGTCATGAACTTTATAATGTGCGTTGGTGAGTGTGTGCGTGCATGTACTGTTGTTGTCTTCAATTTAAGGTCGTTCATTAAAATAAAAATTAGCGAGGGAAATAAAAAAATGTGTGGAAGTTAAAGAAGGTGGGGAAAGGGGGGGAAAGGAGAAAAGGGTTTAAGAAATAGATCAGTGTTGTTTTTTTTTGTGGGGGGGAAAAAAAAAACACTAAAAAAGTAAGGATAATCTTTAAAAAACAGGAACAAAATATAAACTAACAATGTGAAAGATGAAATAACAATTGTAAAACAATAAAATATTAAAGTGGACTATGAAATAAAAATTGGCAAGGGAAAAGGTTTTAGTTTGAATTTTAAAAATTTAAAAGTTTTAAAAACATTTTCCCAGGGACTTTTAAAAAAAGTAGGTTAAAAAAATTTTTTTACAATAGGCCACTCAAATATGTTTGAGTATTGGAAATTGTTCCCTAGCTTTAAACTGTTTAAAAAATTTTGTAAGGAAGCATTTAACTTCATTCTAAAAAAAGGAATTAACCCTTCTTCGGTTATAAAACACGAATCTATTTGAGGAAGGCCTAAAAATTTTTTTTTAAATTGTCTTGAATTGATCAGTTCTTTAACTTCCCCCATGAGTTTGTTCTAATATACGGTATCCTTTGTTCTATCCATTCCATATCATGTCTTGCCCCCTTTTTTGCAGCCTGTCAGACCTCATTTGAAAAAATTCCAACAGGAAAAAGGGGCCCCCAACAAAAGAAAAGGAATACCTCTTAAATTAGGAGGTGTTGACATATTTAATTTCAAAAATAATTATGGATTTTGAAAATTTAAAGGGGATTTTATAGCATACAATACTGATTGGAGTCAACACAAAGCAAGATATAAAAGATAAAAAATGAAAATCAAAAATAAGTTAAGACCCAAAAGCTGAATAAGTTCGCTGTAAATATGAACGATGTTTACCAAGTAGCACGTTTTCTCAATGTTAATGTGTTATACAAATGCGACCCGTGTCAGTTTTTTCTAAAAACAGATCCTTTTCGTATAAGTTTTGAGCGCCAGATATTATTTTCAAATATGCGACTGACATCTGCAACTATGATGTTCATTCTTTTTTATTAAAAATTTTTTTTTTATTCTATATCAAAAAGGCTTTCCCAATCCTTGAAGGATTTTTTGGTAAGTTTTTTGTGTGTTTTTTAAATTTATTGATTTTGTTTAGATTTTTGAAAAAGGTCTGATACATAAGTGCCAATGCATTAAAAAACGAAATTTGTTTAGCCCTTTTTGGAAAAATTCGTTTTTGCTTGAAATTTTTAAAATTTTACGACAAAAACTTTTGTATTTTGTGTTCGTAAAATGGTATTTTGGGGCATGAAAATTGTCGGTATTCAGCAGGGGAAAATTCCCAATTTCCTTATGTTCCTATGGTGGGCATGGAAAAGGTACCCCCCGTGCAAGTTTTTATGACTTAAAATCTTTCTTTGGAGTTTTTTAGTAAAAAATTAGGAGCACTGAAAAGCTTCTTGTCCCTAAGGGGATTTGCTTGTACATGTGTGGCAGTCGATGAAGCTTAAAATTAAATTAAATGGGAACGCCCATGGAGGTGGTGGAGGATACGCTCAGGAGGCGCAGGTGATGAGGTCTGTCGGCCCAAAAATTAAGTTAAAAAAAACGGCCGATATTTTTGGTGCCGAACCCCCCCCCCGTCTTGTCGTCTTTGTGGCCGTTCCCAAAAAAAGTTGACTCAGGTGACCCTCCAAGGGTTTTGGCAAAATTGCCCGCACATGAAAAAATTTTAAAAGAATGTCATTTGCGGGTGTTTTAATGGACGAATGTTTCATGAGCCTTTGTGAGAAAAGTTTTGATGTTTTCATTTCGATTTCGGAGAATGACGGGCGTTGTAGACCCCCATCTTGCTTTCCAGGGTTTTTGTTTTTCGGGATCGCCCCCGCTGCTACGAAAATGGTTTCGGGAAAATTTCCTGAAAAAGCCTTTTCAGCCCCTGCCCGGCTTTGCCACAGTGGCGGATCCTTCCCCTTTTATTTTGATTTCCCATATGCAGCACGACACGTTGGGGGGAGGTTCTAGCTCCCGGCTAGCTTCTTCCGCCACTTTTTTTTGATGTTGTTTATTGTATAGGCTTTTTTCGATGTACTTGGAGGCCATCGCGAGCAATCGTGTTGGGGGTTTATTTTGTTCATTGTGAACGTGCAAGTGAGGGGCAGAGGAAAATCTGAGTCGGTTCCCTTTTTTGGGCAAGGGTCTTTGGAAGGATTTCCCCTTTTTTCCCCATTTTGGTCTTTTATCGATTGACGTTTCCCCCTTTGACGTCATGTTTTGCGTTCTTTTGCTTTTTTTCTGTTTTTGTTTTCTTCTTCTTTTCATCCACCCACCTGCTTCACATGCTCAATGTTTTGGGGGGGTCGAAAAGATGCCTGGATTGTTTTTACGGCATCGATGGGAAAAAGGGTGAGATTTTCTTTTTTGTAGGACATCTTCTTCTTTAAATCTGGTTTATTTTTTTTTTTAAAAATAGTTGTTCGATTGTATCATTTGTTAATACCGGTTTTTTTTCAAGTTTTTTTATGCGTTCGATAATTCATTATTACAAATTTTAGATCCCCTATGGGATCCTGGGGCAGATGGTAAAGATGACCGGTGTGTAAGTCCCAAGAGCCCGGGTCTTTAACGGTTTGCTGGGCTGCAGAGCTGGTTGGCCTGGTTTGTCGATTTGTGCCGTTTTTTTTTTGAGGCTTGAAACTGGTCTTTTTTGGGGGTCTTTTGGGAGCCGTGGAGGACTATTTAGGAATACTGCCCCCCGCTTCTGGTTCTGGTCATAGTGCTGTTTTTGTCACAAAATTTCCTCCAAAAGTCAGAGAATGCGCTTTCCACCAGTTGAACCGGAAGTCCACCCCTTTCCCTTTTACCCTTTATGTTTACTTGTTGATTGTGGGGTGGGGGGGAAGGGGGGGTGTAGTATGCTTTTTGTAACCACGTGACTTTCTCGTAATTGAATATTTAAATTTGGGATTGTAGTTGTCTTCTTGGGGAGTTGGGGTAGAAGTTATATATCTGTCAGAAGCAGTATGATTTTAGGTTTCAAGGCAAGACCATTTTTGCCGCAGCGGTCTGTTGTGCAGAAAGGATAGAGAAGGGAAAAAGAAAATAAATACACACACACAAACACACCCAAAACACACACCACAACACCCCAAAACCACACCACACCACACACACACACACACACACACACACCCAAAGTGCACACCAACATGTACAACACACACACCACACACACAACACACGTGCACACACACACATGTTTCACAACACACACACACACACACACCACACCCAAAAATGTAAACAACCAACACCAACACACACACACACCACACTGACACACAACAGTACACCACACCCACACACACCCCACACCCAAAACACTGCACACCAAAAACACTGTACACACACACACCCACACAACAAAAACTGACACACACACACACACACACACACCACACACACACACACACGTACACAACACACACACCCAAAAACACACACAACACACTGTACACACACACCACACACACACACACCCCCACCACACACACCACACACACACACACACACACACACACACAGCGGTACACCCCGGGTTCGATTCCCGTTTAAAGGGGGAAAATTTCCCTCGGGTTAACATCAGGTTGATCCACTTCCCCCAAAAAAGTCCTTTAGAGAGACTATAAACTGAGGCCTCGTGTGCGAAGACGCAGAACTTTGCGCCCACGTTAAAACCCGTTCCCCTTTTTTGTAAAGAGTAGGCCATTGTGTGCTGGGGAGAAAAAGATGATGAATTGACAAAACCGCGTAACACGGGGGCGTGGTGTGTAAAAAAAAAAAAAAAAAAACATAAACGCTTATTTCCCTCATCCTTCATATAAAAGAATTTTTTTTAAAATAAATAAATAAAAATTTCCCCCATCAAATACAAAACACAAAATGAATTATGGAAATTTTTATTTCGTTTCTCTGTTTTAGTTCAAAGGGTTAACCAATGATGGATTGATGGTATGCGACCTGTTTAGGTTTTTCCTTTCTCCCCCCCCCCCCCCCCCCCCCCCCCCCCCCCCCCCCCCCCCCCCCCCCCCCCCCCCCCCCCCCCACCCCCCCCCCCCCCCCCCCCCCCCCCCCCCCCCCCCCCCCCCCCCCCCCCCCCCCCCCCCCCCCCCCCCCCCCCCCCCCCCCCCCCCCCCCCCCCCCCCCCCCCCCCCCCCCCCCCCCCAAATCCTTTGAGGTTGGAATTTAAACTTTTTGGGTGGTTTCAGTTCCCATTTGTTTGGGTTTTTTTGGGGGGGGTTTGGGGTGTGGGGGCCCCTTTTTTGGCTGGGGGGGGGCCCCGGGGGGGCTGGGCTTGGCTTGTTAGGAATAATGTTAAAGGGACCCCTTTTTTTTAAAAAACAGCAGGAAACCCGGAAAAAAGGGGAACGGGTTTTAAAACCCCCCCCAAAAAACCCGGGGGATCCCTTTTTTTAAGCCACAGGATAAATTTTAAAGGGCGTTTTTTTTTTTAGTTTTTGGGGGGGGGTGGGTTTTTTTTTTTTTTTTTTGTGGGGGGGGGGGTGGGGGTTTGGGGGGGGTGTTGATTTTTTTTTAAAAGGGTTGTTTAAGTTTGGAAAAGGGTGAGGGGTGGTGGGGGGGGGGGGGGGTATTGGAAGGAACAAACAGAAGGAAAAAGCGAAAAGGGGGGTTTGGGGCGCAAAAAAACCCCCGGGTAAACTGGTTTAAAAAAAAACCACTTAATCCGCCCAAAAAATTTTCAAAAAATCTTTGGTCTTTTGGGAGAGCGGGGCAAAGAAAACCCAAAAAACCCAAAAAAATTCTTTTTTTCAATTTAAAAAGGGTTTAATGGGGGGGTGGGGGGGTTTTTGGGGGGGGTGGGGTTTTGGGGGGGTTTTTTTTTTAAATTTAAAGGGTGTAAAGGTTTTAAAAAAATATTTTTTTTTCCCCCCCCCCTTTTTTTCGGGGTTTTTTTTTTTTTTGTTTTTTTTTTCTTGTTGGGTGGGGGGGGTTTTGGGGGTTTTTTTTCTGCTGCCCGGTGTTTTATACTTTTGGCCGGAAGTTAAAAAGGGGCCCCCCCTGGGGAGAGCGCGTCGCCACAAGAGCAGCGCCACCCATTTGTTTCTTGTTCCTGTCTGCAACTGTTTTGGTTTCCCTATCAGAGTGGCTTGTTTCTTATAGAATTTTGCCAGGGACAACTCTCTTGTTGCTGTGGGTTCTTTTACGTGCGCTTAATAATTATGTGTAGCACACTAGACCTCGGTTTTATCGTCTTATCCGAAAGACTTAACACTCAGACCACCACTCATGGGCTAATGGATGGGGGAGTGGGGGAGGGGGGGGAGGGAGTTTCGGGCCCAAACGAGAATCGAACCATTACGCACTTCCGATCCGGACTTTTTGCTTTCTCGGAAGATACGTTACCTCTAGACCACCCATGTTGTTGTTGTTGTTGTTGTTGTTGTTGCTGCTGCTGCTGCTGCTGCTGCTGCTGCTGCTGCTGCTGCTGCTGCTGCTGCTGCTGCTGCTGCTGCTGTTAATGTTGTTGTTGTTATTGTTTGGTTTTGCTATTAAAACAAACACCAGCAGTTTGTGTTTTTATTTCGTTGATTGAGGAAGGACGGTGGCAGGATGGTTAAGACGTTTGCCTGCCAACAAGTAAACCGTGAGGTTCTGGGTTCGATTCCCAGCCTCGCCCTTTCTTCCCAGTTTGACCAAAAAATCGAACTGAATGTCAAAGTCCTTCGGATGAGACTATAAACCGAGGCTCCGCGTGCGAACGCATGCAGAACATCTTGCGTACACGTTAAATCTTGTTCCGCTTTTCGAAAGAGTAGGCCATTGCGTGCCG
The DNA here is from genome assembly GCA_028751875.1 of Rapana venosa. Classification (NCBI taxonomy): domain Eukaryota; kingdom Metazoa; phylum Mollusca; class Gastropoda; order Neogastropoda; family Muricidae; genus Rapana; species Rapana venosa. The sequence goes on from CM054161.1 coordinate 48,007,937, forward strand.
GTGGGAACAGATGACAAAATTTACAAAATCGCATACACACGGGGACTGGATGTAAAAAAACAAACAAACAAAAAGCGCATGAGTGCTTATTCCATTGTCCTCGAAAAAAAAAGGTCATCAGAGTGCTTTGATTTGTTGCTTTACAAGATTCAGCGCTATATAAATTCCATACATTATTATTATTATTATTATTATTATTATTATTATTATTATTATTATTATTATTATTATTATTATTATTTTCTGACTTCATTCAGATTGCAGACTGTCGATATTGTTGTTGCTGTTGCTGTTGTTGTTGTTGTTGCTGCTGCTGCTGCTGCTGCTGTTGTTGCTGCTGCTACTACTACTGCTGCTACTACTGCTGCTGATCTTTGATCTCTAGAGCTGTGGTAGGGGTCAGATCAAGGATAAAGACATTGCTGATTTCTCCCTAAGGCTATCTATCTGTCTACTATCTAGCTATCTAGCTATCTATCTCTATCTCTCTATCTGTCTATCTATCTATCTTTCTATCTCTCTCGATATAAACGAATTAAATAAATAAATAAATAAATGTATCTCTCTCTATCCCACATGAACCTGTTTATCACTTTATTGATTTATTTGCGTTTGTTTCATTCTTTTCCCCATGAGGGCCTGGTGTAAAGAAAGAAACCTATGGCTTATCCATTTTTCACTTATTAAAAAATTTGAGTTCGACTTCGGGGTTCGAGTTTTTCTATCTTTCTCAAGTCTCCCCTTTTTCTCTCTCTCTCTCTCCTCCCACCCCTCTCTCTCTCTCTCTCCTCCTTTTCTCAATATAAATATTTATATTATTATATATAAAATTTTTATATATATATAAATATATATATATATATAACTTTCTACTGCCCTCTTGGCTTCGGTACATTATTTTTATTTTCATTTTCCCTTTGCAAGCAGGTGGGGGACTAAAACACTTTTTTTGGAAGGGCCATCTTTTTTTTGATCGTTTTTTGGGGCTGTCTGTCTGTTTGTATTTTATTGTTTTGTCTGGCTGTCTGGCTGGCAGGCTGGCTGGCTAATTTTTGTTTTTTTGTATCCCCCGTTTTTTCCTTCTGTCTGTATGTCTCTCTCTCTCTCTTTTGTCCCCTCTCTCTCCTTTTTTCTCTGTCTCTTCTGTCTCTCTCTCTCGTTTTTCTCCCCTCTCTCTCTCTTTTGTCCCCTCTTTCTTTTTCTTTCTATCACACCCCACATACACACGCGCAAAAACAAAACAACTCAACCCCAAAAAGCACACGCGCGGCCACCACACACCCCACAAAACATAAAAACACACATACACGCCCAAAAATTAACAAAAAAATAATAAAAAACAAGCCACAACACTCCCCCACAACACACACACACCAAAACACACACAACACACCACACACACAAACACAACCCCCAAAAAAATACAAAACACAATACAACACATCCCCAACAACACACACACCCAAAACTCCACACCCAAAACACACACACAACCCCCCACCACACACACACAAAACATACACACAAACACCACACACACTACCCCCCCCCCCACCAACACACATCTACACACACACACTACCCCACCAAAAACCACACCACACAGACAGAGACAGACTGGGCGACAGACAGACAAACAGACAGAGAAAAAGACAGACCGAGCACAAAAAGTCAGGGCAGACAGAGACAGAGAGAAACACAGAGACAGGGCAGACGAGACAGGGAAAAAAACAAAGAGATACAAGGGCAGACAGAGAAAGAATCCCCCTTTTCGATCATCCCCCAACCACAGAAGATGTGTCTGTGGTGTGTTTTGGGGTGGTGGGTGTGTGTGTTTGTTTTTGTGTTTTGTGTGTGTGTGTGTGTGGGGTGGGGTTAGTGTGGTTTTGTGGTGTGGGGGGAGTGGTGTGGTTTTGGTAAGTGTGTGTGTGTGTTGTGTGTGTGTGTGTGTGTGTGGTGTGGTTTTGTGTGTGTGTTGTGTGGGGGGTGTGTGTGCTTTGCCCTAGGCCAGGGGCTTCCTTTTTGAAATGGGCCGAAATCTTTAATGATCCGT